>JBBCBC010000002.1:18061774-18411759 GCA_037126765.1 Stenogyne calaminthoides
TTGAAAGTTTTGATCTTTTAAGAGCTTTGAAAGGCGAAGTATTGGAAAGAATTTTTAGAAAGATTTGGATTTTATAAGCGAGGAAAACCTTTTTGCACAACTTTCCAAAGTACTCAAATATCCGTGTTTTGAAATCGGTGCATTTGAGATTAGTCGGCCAAAAAGTATTTTGATGTACGGTTGAAAAATAGTCTTCTCGTATTTAGGACTCAAAAATTAGCAATAAAGCGCATTAAAAACACGTTCCCAAGTCGCATTAAAAGATTTGCGAGCATCGTCATAAAGCTGAAAGCAGTAAAATCAATTTATTTAAATAACACATATAAGTTATTGAAAGGGATAAATAAGAAGCGTATCATTGATTGATATTGTAATCAACCCGATTACCTTTGTGATCGATCACGGTGCTTATTGACCTTCTTGATGGTAGCCTTAAGCATTTCCCAACAATATCTTATTTATCGATTAGATTCTTGTGAAAACGCCGTCCTTATCGATTCTCATCGATGCACTTATCGATTCAACTTCATTCTTCAATCTTCTTCTATCCGGCCCGCATTTACTATGCACTTAAGTCAAACTCAAAGCATTTTGCCGGAGAGTAAAAAAGTCACCTCGATTCCCAAATCGGTAGCGATTTGACATTACGTAATAATGGCATGAATCGTTGTGATTACTCACCGCGTCAACTCATCAACCATTGTCGCGTGTTCCTTCTGGCGTTGTCGATCTAAATTTCTCTTAAGGTCTTACGAGAAAATAAATTTGCATTTGTACCCTAATTTCCTTCTATAAATTAACTTTGGGGTGTTAGGCAAAAACAACACAACATAAACCATTCATCTTCTTTAGCATATACTTCATGCGTTTAGATGATTTTCTTATTTAAATTGAAACTTAGGTGAAAACCTTTAACCCTTTTTCAATGAATTAAACTTCTCAAATCAACCTGTGTGTTCCTTCACCTTTTTTTTTCGTCGTCATCTAAGATTACACATACGATCAATGAAAGCTTCTTTACAAGCGTAGGCCCGGATCTGCTAAGGCAAATGAAAGGCACTTCTCCTAACGTATCTGCCAATGCGCTATCGAGATCACAAAATTAGCATCAGCAGACTCGATGCGAAACAAAACATGAGTTTGATATATGGTCTTGTGTATCAAACTCAATATTTGCATGTGACACTAGTCTGTTTTTGGTCCTTGTGACCAAACACAGCATTATGTCGTTTAACTGTTGGAGAGCCCCGTTGATTTTGGTCTAAGGGCTCAGCTTAAAATCCTTCAAGGCTCGCTCTCGCTCCTCACGAAGCTCTAGAGTGGCTTTCGGGATTCTAAAGCTTCTCTGCGCCCACAGGATCGAAGAGAAGAAGAAAGCATCGACTCTTAAATTCTCTCTCTAAACCTGCGCCTTGGGTTGGCTTAGGGTTTATGGTTTATGGTTTATGTAATGACCTCCGGGTCTTCTTGTACTTGAAGCTTGTAATACCACTTGAAGATAGCTTGTAGGTAGCTTGTGATATCACTTGTAACATAAATCGACCTCGGGTCTTATCGATGAAAAAAAATTATGTTATTTCATTATTGTGTTGCCTCTTGACTTATCGTCTGTAGCTTTCAACTTGTATGACTTGCACATTCTACGCTTTAATCGACTTATAAAGTAATCTTTCAATCGATAAATTCCATGTCGATATATCTTGGTGATCTGCTCATATCTCGAACTTGGATCGGCTACTTATCGACTTTTCGTCTGCTCCTAATGCGAACTTGATTAGCTCCTCGTTTAGTAAATGCAGTGGGTTGAGATTCCCAACTCAAGTGATTCCCTTCTTTAGTTAGTCCTTTAACCAAGCCCGGTTACGGAATCGATCCGCAATCATTTACGGTGCACTTTCTTGAGATCGAAGCCCTAGCTCATTGCGTAATTCTCTGAATCGATCTCGACTATTTACTTAGTTAAAATATTAGCTTTACGCTAGTCGATATGGATCTTTTCCATGCGATATTCTTCTTTTCAACGTGATCTCTACGATAAAATGGTGTCGACATCACGTGCTTGCATCTTAATATGAAGAAGCGAGTTATGTGTGATTGCAATAGCACTATTATTCATCACGAGAATATAGAATACGTTCTTAGCTCTACGATGTTGTAATCCCTCATTTCTTGACTTAGCGGAGGCGGTTGGGAACAACGACTTCTGCGACCATATATTACCTTGATTAGTAGATATACTTAGCTGATGTCTGCTTCAAAAAACCAAGAATCGGTTTATTTCCGGCCCGACATGAACACGAGGTTGACTTTACATCGATTCGCAACCTCCGTAATCATAATCGAATACCGGTAAGCTCTAGATTATCATCGATGGGTAAAATAAACCAAGGTTTGTCGGGGATACTTGAAATCGCTTAGGCTGGCCTTCTAGGTGGCTTTGCATTGGATTTGCTTGAAATCTGGCGCGCCACCTCTGCAAATGTGATATGCTTTGGCGGTCGGGTATAGTAGAGATCGATCGAGCCCTATATTCTTTTCGATTAGTTTTCGACCATCTTCAAATGGATCCATCTTGAACCCCGTCATCATGGGAATTAAAGCTTCCTTGCAATGTTGCACTCCAAACTTGGCGATGGATTCCTTGTGTGCCGCTTTGGAGATGAATATCCCATACGTAATATCTTGACTTGTAAACCCGAGAGAAATTAATTCATCGACCCATTATGGACATCTCGAACTTCCCTTGCATCAATTTCTTTGAACTTCTCCACCTGACTTCTTGTTGGGAGATCCGAAAGATGATGTAGATCACGTAATCGAACCATCGAATATCATCTCCATCTTCTATGCGAATAAGGTTACATCACTATTCCTTTAGTGAATCCTTTGTCTATCGAAGCGAGAAAGTGTATCATACCAAGCTCGAGGAAATTGTTTGGGGCCATAAAGTGCTTTTCTTAAGCGGTACACTTGGTTTGCCTTTTTCAAAGCACAGAGGTTGTTCAACATAAACTTCTCTGCTAGTACCCCATTTAAAAATGCACTCTTTTCGTCCATCGATACATAATGAACCCTCTGTGGACATCATATGCGAAGCTTGACCGAATGGCTTCTAGGCGGCGGCTGGTGCAAATGTCTCATCATAATCAATTCATACGATTGTGAATACCCCTTAGCAACAAGTCTTGCCTTATTCGTGGTTATGACATTATTCTCATCTCTCTTGTTCTTGAATACCCCGCCGTGCCAATCACGTCTTGATGAGTTAGTGCGTCACTAGTTTCCAAACTTGATTCCTCTCAAAAGCTGTTCCGGCTCCTCTTGCGCCCATTTAGAATCCGACTTGCGTCTTGTAGAAGCTTATCTCTCTTTGTAGTTGGTTCCTTCAAAGGCAGATAACAACGATGCATGGCACTTTCACCTGTCGATGTCTAGTTTTGACTCTGTCGGATGGGTCTCGATAATCATATCGGTTGGATGAGTGGTAATCCAGGTCCTTCTACTCTGATTTGCGTCTATTTGGAGAACATCATCTATTTCTGATAATAGTTCATTACTAGTGATTGGGAGTGGTGCAGAATTATGATCCACTTGATAAGAACATGTCTCGGTGATGTTGGACTCATCATGTCTTTGATGTACATTCGTAGGAACTTCGAGAGTCGAGTTCCCGAACCGGATGGTTCGGTTGATCTTTATCTCATTTATACCGAACTTCTTCAGCGGTTAATGCGTACCTTAGAATGCGATTGACTGTTGAATCGGCAAGATCAGGATTCGGAATATCTGTTTGTTAAGTGTTAAACTTCTTTCTCCTTGATACTTAGCTAATCCATTTTACGCATATCGGTGGCGGTTGATAAAGTGCGTCTTGTTCTGAGGAAGCTTTCTCTTGTTCAGAAGATGTCTCATCAAAGACCACATGGGGTGTTTCTTCCACAACTAGGGTTAGTTTGTTGTAAACTCTGAAAGCCTTCTTTGGATGAGGAATATCTAAGAATATACCCTCATCGACTTGGCCTCAAAAGTCTTCAAGCTGACTTTTCCCATTGTTGTGAATAAAACACTTTTTAAAAACATGAAAGTAAGAAACCACGAGGTAATACCCCCTTCCATAGTTCATAGGGTGTTTTGAAGTGAGTCTTAGTCGGAGAACATACATTACGAATGTGGCATGCGATGTTGATTGTTACGCTTGAGAAGCGGATTGGTGTCGCGTGTTGGCTAACATAGTCACGAGCAACTTCCTTGAGGATTCTGTTTCTCCGATTCTGCTACTCCATTTTGTTGTGGCGTTCTTGCGGTGGCGTCTTATCTTTGTATACCAAACTTAGTGCAAAAATCGGTAATAAAAATTAGGGAACTCTGTACCTTTATCGATCTGATTTTTACTATCTTTGACACCCTTACCGTTTTTGTAGTTTCTTGGCGGCTCGGGTATCTTAGTCGTTGTCTCGTTCTTCTTGTATAAGAATACAACCAAGTAAACTTGGAATAATCATCCACGATTACGAGTATATTTCGTCCTTGGTGTAAGCGGCGAATTCATATGGGCGGGTTGTAGTACTCTCTTTGGATCTTTGGTCGGTATTCCTTTGAATGAAGCTTTAACTTGTTTTTCCCGACATCGGCACATATACGATCCTTTAAGAAATACTTCATTGGAAGTCCTTCAACAAAAAGCACCCTATTTATCTTGTTAAAAGTCTTAAAGTTGGATGACTCATTCTTTTGTGCGAGCCAAGCTTGCTACTCTTGGAACTCTTAACAATTAAGCATAATTTCTTGGGCAAGCTATTTCCAATCTGCTTTGTGTAGATCGTGCCTTTCCTTGAGCGATTAGCAAGATTTGTTGGTAGCGATTCTGTCGTACACTTGTCACTCGAGAACTCAACCTTTGAATCCGTTGTCATGAGAATGGTAATCTTGATAGTAGATTGTGCTTTAATCCGCCGACATCTGAGACTCCGGTTACTTGTACATCATCATTCTCTAAGGTTCGAATCCTTAGGTAAAACCAAAGTTATCATCACCGAAGAGTACCCGTGGGACTTCTTGTTCTTTGTAAGAAGCTAAGGAGATGTTTGCTTCGATCATGTGCCTTGAGCATCCACTATCGATGTGCGGATAGTTTCTTGTACACCTCCTTTGTTGGCGATCCACCTTGAACACCTGTCGAATGGGGCTTTAGGTACCCCTTTGGAATTGGGTCTGAGGGTTAGCGGTGGATTTAGGGATCCATAAGCGGGGCACTTCTATTTATGTCGGATAGATCGAAGCCACGATTTATCTCCCATACATATAACATAATCATCGTCTCTTTATATACTTTCGATTTGTATGATTATTACCGTGTGAGCCTTAGGTGAATCGGAAGACTTGAGATTTTCTTTACATTTTGTCTTATTTAACCCGGTGTGGCTCGGTCACGATAACCATAGGTCTCTGGTTATAAGGGTATCTCATTTGCTACCATTAAAAGATTCATATCTCTTTGGCATAGATGGTCTTTGCGGTTTACCTAGCTTAACTTATTAAATGACAATGACCTCGATTGGGTCTCAGATTAGATTTCCTTTTTACGAGGTTGTCTCTTACGATGCATAATCTCTTTGTCGAGTTGAGGTTTCTTCAAAAATGGGTGGGTTCTTGTTGATTCCTCGGTGATGCTTAATCGATTAGGGGTGCATTTCTATTCCCTTTACGATTAGGCACTTGTCTTACTTGCTTTTCGCGAGTCTCTTTCCCTTACTCGGATACATTTTTAGCTTTTTGTGTATCTTTATCGGAGACTCGTTTGATTACACCGCTTCTAAAAGTGAACAAGCGGGGCTTTTTGAGGATGTAGAAGGGTTCTCATACCCAATACCCTTCTTGTTAATTGGCGTTCGAAAATAGGTGTTCATATCTTGAGCGGTTTTGATGACTTCATGAAAACCTCTATTTTCTTTGCATAAACTATCCTCGATGAATTTTAGACTCTCATGTAGTCGAAATAGCTCATCAAACTTGGCTTCGAGATTTTTGAAATCATCAAACTGGCATTTTGTTGATTAACTAGCTGATCTTTGAAGCTGCTTCTCATTCGGAAGATTTAACCTTGAGCGTTAAGTTCCTCGATTACCTTCGGCGATTTGGTGATTCAGTTCAAGCCTTTCTTGTCGGCATTCTCTTTAACAAGGCGATTATTTACGATCCTTAGCTTGTCATTTTCGACTTCACTATTGTATAAGTATCTCTTGCATCGGAGAGTTCATCAAGCAATTGCTTTCGAGTAGTAATTGCAAGTCAATCTCTCGGCGGGTGTGCTAATTATAATTTGGTGTGGAAATTGAAAAAGCGAAGGTTTGGAGGGTTACCTCAGTTGGTCTTCCTCACGGCCATCGGCGATTTCATCGTCATCGAAAGAATATCGGATCTTCATGGTTGAGAAATCAATGACCTTTATATCGGACATAAATCTTCTATAGATGAGTAGTCGGAATCCTCGGAAAGCGGAATAGGAATCATCAATTCGATGTGTCGACAACCATGGCTTTTACATCTTTGAAGCGTAGCTCTCTTTTGTTAAAACTTCTCTTCTCTTTCTCACGGGTAAGTGCAGGCGATGGAATTTGTAGTGACTGGTTTCAAGCAATTGAAGCATGATCCGCGATCCACGGAACTTCCCTCTGCCCGGGTGAGACACTTAACGTCATGTAGGATCTGTCGGTGACTTCCCTTTTCGATTGTAGTCGAACTCTTTTCTGTCAATCATTATCTCTTCTCTCGTCGACCGATCATCTCTTTTATCATCTCTGTGATCCCCCGATCATCAGATCTATTCCTTTATAGTGATCTGTCGGTTGGCCTCTGTTCCTTTTGTCTTGATAATCCTTGTAGAATCTGCGATACTTACCGAGTTGAATATTTGATCTTTCAAGTTTCTGGTAAAAAGCAATCTGTTCGACTTGGCTTATGATGTTTCCAACGAGTTCGATGGCCTTTGATTTCTTTGTTGGTTGCTTTGAATCAATGATTTAGATGTGGAGGTTGAGGCTTGCTTGGCGTCTCGTCTTCATACCTTGCCCTCTTTCGATTAAAATCGAACTCATGGGCTTTAAGGCTTAGGAATAAGCTACTTGGCTTCATCTTGGAAATGTCTTGGCAATCCTTGATTCGTGACTTTCATGTCCCATTCTTGGTGAGAGATCTTGTTGGGAGATGAATTTAATAAAGAGACTTTGATTAGATCCCAAAACTCTGAGTATGACATGTTAGGGATAATCTTGATAGTTAGTCGAGGATTCGGTTTTAGAGTATTGAGGATGTTACGCAAAATGTATAGTCGTGAGATATAGACCAGGTTAGATTCTGATAGGTTACGAAGACTTCGATAAGTTTATGAAGAAACTGAAGTTTTAGTATGAAACTGAAGTTTCTGTATGAAACTAAGAAATTGAAGACTCGATTAGAAAGCTGAAATCTTGAAGACTTCGATGAAAGCGAGATCTTGAAGACTTCGGTGAAAGCGAAGGCTTCGGCATGAAGACTCGGTATATCAGTCAGTATATCTGTGAAGACTCAGAAGACCCTGAAGACTCAGAAGAATCTGAAGACTTAGTAATATCTTGAATGCTTTCGATTATAAGCTGAATGTTAGGAACCTTTGAAAATATCTATCTGAATGATTCAATACTGAGAAGAACACGATTCCTTAGAAAAATAGATATTGCCCAAGACATTCAAATGCAGATAAAAGGAACTAAGACAAAGTGTTGTTAAGGTTATATTACTCAGAGAATGTAACCAAAAAGAGCCATTGAAGTTGTCTACCTTTATTTGGAGACAAAAGTCAAAAAAGAAAAAAAAGAGCATGCATTCTTGACAACGGCAATGACGGGTCGAAAAGATGTCAAAAGTACTAAGTTCGATTTGCAAAAAAAGTGTTGACCGGCTACATGAAAAATTTATTGCCTAAAAGCGTATTAGGAGTCTCAAACCCTAAATATAGCGATTCTTCACACCATAAGAGGAAACTCACGAAGTTATCTCTTCAGCGGATAGTTTTCAAGAGTGACCTTGGTGTATGCCTATAAATACTTGTGACCCTCTACATTGTAAGGTTTGGAAATTTGTAAGCAACTCAAGAGCTCAAACTTATTATTGCAAGTTGAAGCACTTTCGAAAAACCAAGAATTTCCCAAGTGCTTTATTTGAAGAGAAGCTCATTCCACTAAGCCTAGCTTGATAAGATATATCAAAGCTTAGTCGAGATATCCTAGTCTTTGCATTGTGTTTATTGTAAAGGATATCTCATCCTAGTTGAAACCAACCAAGAAACCCCAAACCCTTTGTAAGGTAGTTTGAGTGTGATTGTTGGTGAGATTGGAGTTGTAAAGAGTTAGTAAACTACAAGGAGGTAGTCGAGAAAGCTCTAGAGAAGAAGTGAGTAATCTATCTTGGATAGACAGAAAGCTTGTGTGTGTTTTTAGTTAGTAAACTACGGAGGTAGTGAAAGCTCAAAATAGAAAGGTTAGTAAACTACAAGAGGTAGTGAAAAGCCTTAGGAAGTGATTAGTGAATTTCTACGAAGTGATGGGGAGAGTGGGCGTAGGAGCTTGAGTCTACGAACCACTATAACTTGCTGTGTTCTTTTCTTTCTATTTTGCTTTGAATAACTGTTGCATATCTTTTAACTGAAAGCATATTTTCACTGATATTCAGTTGGAATCAATTCACTGAAGTTGCATCTGAACTGAATCACAGCCTAATAATTGTTCCATTAAAAGGAAGGTTTAAACCAAAAGCTTAAAAGCAGTATAAACTAAGGGCCAACCATTCGCACATTTGAGTAGCTAGAGCGGATAGTTACCAAAACTGAACTTACTCTTACGGGTTTAGTAAGTTAGTTATCGATCGAAGCTCGGGATCTCTGAAAACTTCGAGGATCGGTTGGGATTATCGAGGTATCGAAAGTAGCTCGGGATCTTTGTCTCGAGGTAGACTTTGACTCGAGGCGATTTGTGCTTCTCGGGACCAAATCATCGAGGACAACGACCCAGTGACCTCGATAAAGAAAAGTTTTAAAAACACTAAACACGTGTATTCCCCCCCACTGCGTGTAAGACTCGTTACACCGGGGACCAACAATTGGTATCGAGGCGTTGGTTCAACTTGACCACCTACTTTGTTGACAAAGTCTTATTTGCTAATATACTTGTGGTCTACTTTGAGCGAGATCTTATTCTTTGAATTCTTAAAAGACTTAGACAAAATGTCTTCTAAGAAACTTTCCATGTTCTCGATGAGAACTATGATTTATAGGCGAGAATGCGAGGCTCACTTTGTATTCAAACATGAGCGTATGTGGAGAGTGGTCTCTGAAGGGCCATTCAAATTTCTTGTGGTGAATCGGAGGAACAAAAAAATGAGAAATGATCCTAGAAGCGAAATTTTTCTATGTCGATGACCAAGCTGACTCTGAGGAGAGGAAGTTAGTCAATCTAGACTATATTGCTAAAGACACTTTACTCTGATCTGATTGATGATGGTGTGATGGGAATGATTTCTCATTGTATCTTGCTAAAGAAATTTGGGATACACTTAGGCTGTAATGTGCGAAAGGCACGAGATCATATCAAGGAAAACAAACTTTCGATTTGCAATTGGAAAGTTTGATAGTTTTTTGAAATAGAAGAAGGTGAATCTATAGACAAATTGGAAGTGGATTCACTAGCATTATGAATGATACGAATGCACTTGGAAAGAGATATCCGTAGAAAGTGGCATTGAAAATTCTTAGAGGTCTTTCTAAGAAATGGGATATTCATCTTTGTGGTGATTGAAAACACCAAAAACATTGATTCAATGCCATATCAACAAGTCTTCTCGAAATTTGAAGGCGATGAGTTTGTAATTGATAAGAAATCTAAAAAGGCCGGCGACAAAGATGATTCATCATCTAGTAAAAATGTGGCTTTCAAAGCCGAGGATAAAACACAATAAAACTAGAGAGCACGAGAACTCCTTGCTAAGAATCGGGATGAGCTTGAGGATAAGATAGCTTGATGGCAATGAGGTTTGAAAGACTTAATAGTCGATATGGAAAATACAAAAACTATTACAGGAATCGCAGTGTAGGAAGAAAAGTGAGGACAAATCAAGCGAGAAGAAGGACACGAAGGTTTGAAGGATCTTCATCAAAAGGAGGTACTCAAGTCCAAGAAAGAAAGTGATCGGGATGATGATGCCAGCGGATGCTTCAATTGCGAAAAGAAAGGTCACTTCGATTATGATTGTCGACACGAGTGCTAAGGAGAAAAAGACAAGCTAAAAGAGACAAAAAGTTCTCTAGCAAAAGGTCATGGTTGCGAGAAGAAGAACGATACGAGGAAGGATCTAGCTCTTCGGATGAAATATTCTCGAGACGGTGAAAGTGATGATCTCTGTCAATGGTACATTGAGGAGGTAAACTCTTCTTTCTCTGTTGTTGCTCCTACACTAGCACAAGAGTTGTCAAGTTCAGCGCAAAGCAGTCATTTTGACACGATGGATTCTTTTGAGAATCGATGAAGGACTATCTTTGTTCTACAAGAAATGCTAAATGAAACTTCAAAAGCGGAATAAAAAGGCGAAGGTGAAAATCTTAAATGGAAAGACTCTGCAATCTTGAAATCACTTCTCAATTAATGGGGAGACTCTTGATGGCTGGATGTTACGAAAGTACAACTCTCGAGAGAAAAGAAGTTGATAGTGACCACTGAATGAAAAGCTAGAAATCCACTAAAGAGATTTTGATCGAACCAAGTTCAATGACCTCTCGAGAAGCGTGAAACTCTGAGCTGTGAGGATAGTCTGCAGAAGATGCTAACTCTATTGAATCTTTGCATCTAAAGTAATAGATGAAATTGAGTTATCGGAGACTGCCACTATAAAATCTGGATTAGGATACATTCGGGGAACCTCACAAAGTCATCTGAATCTTTGCATCAAGTAGAAAAGACAATCTTTGTTAAACCCGATTGGCACCTACACTTCAAATGAAGAAATGCCCTAAGGTGTTAGACAAGGAAAAGGACCTATTGTTCGATGTCTTGAATGATCGGTAAGAAAGCCCAAACCTCGGTGAAGGCTAGAAAAACTGAGCACTCTGTAGGAAAAATTCGGCAAATACTTCAAAGCCTCTAAAGAATGCAAACTTTGAAAAGGATCTGCCTTTGAACCATCGGAGGAATCTTTGAAGAAACACTTTCGTGAGACATTCTCATTGAAGAGACCAAGTCCTCGATATCTTGAAAGATCGAGTTTGATCTGAGGCACTTTGAACCCCACTTGCCTGAGGGTAAAGGTTACTGGACGAAATCGACAAAGATTAGGACCGGTGCCTGAAGCAGAAAGCAAATGAACAAAGGCTGTGCAAAAAGAAAAACTCTAAGGCTCATGTTCATGCTAAGGCAAGCACTCATAATACAGGAAGCGCTAAGGCCCGGAGTAGTAAATGTGTATGTAGATGTTTATGGAAGGCGGATCGGCCACTCTAAAGTAATTAGATTTGTCGAGGAATGATTTGGATTCCTAAAAGTCTGACTAACCTTGTAGGACCTACACAAATTGGGTACCTAAGAGTTGATCTGTTTTCGGGGAGTAAAAACAAGGGCATTTTGGGCGATTGAAGATCACATAACGATGAGTGGAGATGAAATGGCCCCTGTTGTATGGTATCTTGACGGTGGATGCTCAAGACATATGTGAGGATTCAAAAAAGTTACTCGGTGACTATGTTGAACAAAGAGGCCCTCGGATCACATTTGGAGATAACTCAAGGGACGGTGAAGGATATGGAACTTTGGAAATCGATTTGATTCATATCCATGGTGTTTCATATGTATCGGATTGAAGCATAATTTGCTTTCAATAAGCCGATTCTGTGATAAAGGTTTTAATGTTGAGTTCTCTAAGAACTTATGTTATGTGAAAGATGATATCTCGAGAAAATATTCTTGTTGGTACAAGAAAAGGAAATGTGTATCTTCTTTGCGATTGGAGTTCAACTCCTAAAGATACACGTTTGGTTCAAAAAGTTCCTGAGATACCCGGTTGGTTATGGCGTAAAAATGAATCACTGAATTTCAAAACCTTGAATAAACTTCAAGATTAGCTCTTGTGAGAGGGTTTCCTAATGAAGTGTTGATGAGGAACATGTTTGTGATGCGTGCGAAAAAAGGAAAACAAGTTAAGCATCATTTAAAAGCAAAGTAGATGTTTCTCTTGAAAGAATACTTGGTTGTTTTGCATATGGATCTTTTTGGTCGATAACACGATGAGCACTAATGGCGGAAATATACACTCGTAGTAGTTGATGACTACTCAAGATATACTTGGGTCATATTCTTTTTCGATAAGAAGGAGACTCGGATAAAAATTTGCTGAATTCTTTGGCTGGCTCGATATTGAGAAAAAATCGAGTGTGGTCAAAATCGAGATCGACAAAGGAACTAAATTTATAAACCATATTATATCGATTATTATGCGACAAATGGAATTACTCATGAAACATAAATTACCAAGGACCCTCAACAAAATGGGTGTCATTTGAAAGAAGGAGCGAGGACTTTAAAAAAAATTTGCAAGGACCATGATAGTGAAGGTGAGATTCTAAAGATTTTTGAAATTTTGTCAACCTTTGCATCTTATTCAAAAGCAGACCCATGTTGACCAAGAGTCAGAGCAAAACACCATCTGAGCTTTGGAATGAAAGGAAGCCTCTTGTTTCTTTCTTTTCGTGTGTTTGGTTGCAAGTGTTTTCATACACAATAATGGTAAAGACCGGTTGAAAACATTTGATAGCAAAGGCGATGAAGGAATATTCTTAGGATATTGCGAAGTCGATAAAACTTTTCGAGTTTACAAGTTGTAGGACTCTTATTGTGGAGAAACACCTCATGTTATTTTTGATGAATCTACTTGTGTTCGGAAAAAGCGGGAACATGATCTTGAAGAAATGACCAAGAGAATCACCAGTTAAGCTGAAAAGAATGACAAATCATCCATTTGAACTTGAAAAGAAGAAAGTCGGTCACCTTCTATGAATGGAGTGACTCGGACTTCGAACAAAAAGTTGAGGATGGAACTCGAGGATGATGAGACTCGGGAAGCCAACACACACCAAAGGTGACCAATCTGAGCAGACACGAGTTCGGACTCGGGTATGTGATGCGATGAAGATGTAGTCACGGTGAGGCAAGTCTGAATCTATCACCAAGGGGAACAATTGTCCTTGACAATGTTACGAATAAATTTCCACGAGGAAGATGATTCCTTTCTCCTTTTACATTGTTTCACGGTGTATTGAACTAAGCTGAACCTAACATTTCAAATGTTGAGGATACTATTGAAGGGGAACATCTAGAAGAAGTTGTTTAGATAGTCATCCTACAAAGTCAGTTGTGGGTAATCTGGCTGAAGGTGTTAAAACAAGAAGGTTCCATGGAGAGAGTGCACTATTCTGCTTTGCTTCCTATCGGAGAAAAGAGCCCTCTTGAGATTGAAGAAGCTCTACAAGATTCTTTTTGGATTCTTTGCTATGCAAGAAAAAGTGAATCAATTCTCAAGTAATGAAGTATGGGAGCTAGTGGATAGACACTGAAAGGCTTGATGTTATTGGAACCAAGTGGCTATTTAAGAATAAAAGAGATGAGAACAACAACATTGTAAGAAACAAAGGCAAAATTTAGTTGGACAAGGTTATTCCCAAGAAGAAGGCTTGGATTATGATGAAACCTTTGCACCTATTGCAAGGACTAGAAGCCATCAGATTGTTTCTTGCATATCTTTGCCCACATGAAGTTCTGATCTATCAAATGGATGTGAAGAGTGCATTTACGAGCGGTGTGCTTAAAAAAGTGGTTTATGTGGAACAACCTCACGGTTTGAGATAGAATGACCAAGTTTCTGAGGGCTCGGAAAAAGCCTTGTATGGTCTTAAGCAAGCACCGAAACGCGGTATGATACTCTTTCTCGGTTTCTTCTTGACCACGGTTTTGTCAAAAGGCTGTTGATAGAACCTTGTTCGAGGATAGAAGATGGGGAAGATATCTTACTAGTTGGATATATGTTATGACATCATTTTTGGATCTCCAAATCATCGGTTGTGTGAAAAAGTTTTCTATTTGATGAAAAGCAAGTTTGAGATGTCTATGATGGGGAGATGAATTTCTTTCTAGGTCTTCAAGTGAAACAATCAAAGGAAGGAATCTTCATCAACCAAGCAAAGTACACGAGAGATGTGATTGCCAAATATGGTGTATGCGAAATTGCAATCGATTAGGATTCCCATGAATACTAACTATAAGATGGATCTTGATCACGAAAAGCAAATCGATAAGTCTGCTTGATTATAGAGGATCATTGGATCATTGCTCTATATCTCACGACAAAGTAGGCGAATATAACATTTCTTTGTTGGGATATGTGTAAGATACCAAGCTAATCCTAAATTTAGCCACATGGATTTTGCCAAAAAAATCTTGAAGTATCTTAAGGGCCGCGATGAATAGAGGATTGTGGTATCGGTGATGATAACAACAGATGCTTTGGTTATTGGATCTCTTTGATTATGGATTTGTAAAATTGATAGGAAGTCCTCTCGAGGAACTTGTCAATTTCTTGGAAATGGTGATATCTTGGTTTTCAAAAGCAGGACCTCGATTAGACAGTCTACTTAAAATTTGAATACATGCATTTGCGAGGAAAGGCTGCTCTGCTCAATTCTTTGGCTCGAGACAACAATTAAGGGATTATAAAGTTGTAGCCGATGAAGTACCCATATTTTGTGATAATAATAGTGCTATTGCTATTTCACAAAATCCGGTATTACACACGGATGCAAGCATGTGGATATCGGACATCACTTCATCAAAGATCTGTCGAGAAAAAGGACATCGGGATGGAGAAAATTCATCTTGATAAGCGAAGGCGATATCTTGACTAAACCTTTGGCTGAATCAAGATTTCAGGAACTATCAGTTGAATTAGGGATGTTAGATCCAGGTGTATAGAGTAAATATGAAAAATCGAAGGCTTTCAGATGCATGAAGTTTTCTCAGATTTCTACTGAGAAACTCAGGATAAAATTGGAAATCTTTGGCGGAGTCTCGGAAACTTCGGGTATCTTTGAAGGTCGATTACTTTCGTTAGCATCTTGAACCCATTCGATTTTCGATATCATAAGGTCAAATACTCAGTAAGACTAATAGAGGAAAATTAGTCTGAAGAAGTAATGACTCATGCGACTCATTTATTGCTTAAGTGAAAATCAGTAATCATTTGCAATAAATACAAAACATCTGAAGAATGTTTTGGGGCGGGACCTTTGAAATTCCAAAGAAGGTCAACAGTCATTAAATGCTCTGTTACATTTAATAACCAATGAGGTTAAAATGGCGGCTTACTTTTCGGAAGATCGTCCTTTCGCATTCCCGATTAATCGTGGATTAATCTTAACCATTGATTCTCACCAAACCGATACGAATTTCCACGAATCGGTCTATATATTCCTTGAGAAGCCAATTCATGCCCCTTTTATTAAACCCTCGTTCCCAAATCACTCTACAAATAAAATTCCCTTTGCCCAGAAAATCTCTATCACTCCGAAACCCTAACCTTCAATTTCTTCAAAATGACTTATACCATTTTCGATAAATTGGCCAAAACCAATAAACCTTGGTATGAGTACGTTGTATCTTTGGAGGTATCTGAAAGCAGCTCAGGATCACTGTCTCAGGTAGACTTTGACTCAGAGCGATTTGTGCTTCTCAGGACCAAATCATCATGACAACTGACCAAGTGACCTCGGTAAATGAAAAAGTTTTAAAACCTTTGAACCGTGTATTCCCCCCCTCACACGTGTAAGACTTCGTTTTACGGGACCAGCAGATCTTAAGATCTTATAATTGATGTCTTTGTCGACATCTCTCTTCCAAGTTCTCGTAGCTTATTCTTGACATGGTGATCCTCTCATCGAGCTTCGTTGATGGTCTCGTTGGGCAACATTTTGAGTTTTTGAACTTCACCGATTCGACTTGTATAAATTTGTTTTTGATCGATCATTTTCTTCGCATATCTCGGCAAAAGTATCCCACATTTGTTTTTGCTATTTTGAGATACTTTATCTTCTCTTTGGTGACTTTATCCATCGTCTTCATGATTATATGCACGGAGATTGTATCTAGAGTATCTGACTTTCTTTCTTACGCATCCATCAATTTGGACTTTTTGAACAAGACTTCGGTGCATGATACGGATCTCCTCCAACTTATTTGGGTTGTCGTGATATATGATGATGGGTCCTCGTTCAATGACTTCCATCATTACGCGACTTATCGATCGGATGGTTGCACATGTATATAGTCGATTTGCATACTCATCAATTGAAAACTTAGGCAAATCATGATACATACGGAGGTATTATCCATCTTTGAGTGATTTTGAAAGCGAATGAGTTTTGAAAAAGCGGTTTTTCAAGATCTGTTCAAATGACCACAAAGATTCTTCATCAAGAATCGATGATACTCAAAACCCGATTAGTGCGTAGAACCCTTTGCTCTCGATACCACTTGTAGGTCCCTGAAGCGGGTTTTTGTGAAGTCGAGAGGGAGGGTGAATAGACTTCTCAAAACTTTTTGTCTTGGATCAAGTGTGATTTGCAGTTACGATCGAGTGCGGTGAGTCAATTTTGGTGATGTTCAATCTTCTTGAGTGCACAGAGGCGGAACATATTTGATATCTTATCGGTTTAGCGAGAGTCGGTAGCTTGTAAATACCCGTGTGAAAAACGGTTTATCCTTTCAGATTCTTAAGTCGGGTTTTCAACCGGCTAACTAAGATGTCAACTTTGATCGGATCGATTTGCTTAGTGCGGTGAGCTTAACTTAGAATATGTATGCGGTTTAAACTTCGGTTGTGTGAATAGTGTAAAGCAATAAAAAGCAAGTAAATGCACACAAGATTTTATAGTGGTTGAGCCGAAACCCGTCTTAAATCCACTCTTCCCTTAACACGGGGGCACCAACAACCATTTGGACTTAGTTTTATGTGTTAGTCGACACCCAACATATATTGAGTTCACACTTAACAAGAACGAGAATTCGAAACTAGAATCCTGATGCGAAATCTTGCGGTAACAAACTTAACCAACTTAGAGTTTGGGTAAAGGTTTGTTGTGGTTCAAGCTGGAAATCTATCAAGTGTTTATGTAGCCAAATCTTTAGTGGATAGGATTTCTTGCTAAGAACTATGAGATGAACACTCTAAGAATAATCTTCAAATATGGTGTTCTTGACGGAGATTTTTCTTTGTAGTTTTTGCTTCTTTTTGCGGTGTCTCGTGTTAGTTCTTTTTGTTAGGTCTTCTTCAATTTTGAAGATCGATCCCATTTATAGACCTCGAAATCAAAAATGGTTGGAGAACAATTTGAATTTGGGCTATATTAAATAATTTATGGGATATGATTGTGGCGTGCTCCGATTATCGGCTTGGCCATAGGCATGATTAGCACACCGTTTATGTCCATGTCGTCGAATCCCATATTATCGACTCTTTTTTGTGCGTGTCGCTTTCTCCTTGGCCCTTGAGGGCACTTGATAATTTGTCCTTTTGGCGATTGATATTCCTTTTGTAGAAGATTCGTCTTATGCGGTGTACCATTTTGGTTGGCCTTGGTGTGGTGACTTGATCGGATAAGCGGTCGATCTACCTTATTGAGTCTTACGATGCAGTTGTCTTAGCTCAATATCGGATTTCGGCGGATATAGGTCTTGGTCTTTTGGTAGTCTTGATCTTGGTGACTCACGAGCCTCGATGTCTTGAGTCATCTTGAGTCTTGGGTTTATTCTTGAGTCTTGAGTTCATCTGAGTCTTGAGTTTATCGAGTCTTGAGTTTATCTGAGTCTTCAAGTTCATCCGAGTCTTGAGTTCATCGAGTCTTGAGTTAATTTGAGTCTTGAGTTCATCTGAGTCTTGAGTTCATCTGAGTCTTGAGTTCATCTGAGTCTTTAGTGTCTTGATCTTCACGATCTTGACTTCTTTTCTTGATTTTGTTCTTGCCTTACGATCATCGACCTTATCGGGTCATCGATACTTGACTGACCTATACATATTGAGTTTCCTCAATATGTGACCTATCTTTACATCGACTATCTATACATTTAAATTTGGTCATCTTAATCGATTCTAAGTCATCGGTCATTCTTGAGTCATTTGGTCCTATTATAACTTTGTTTTGGAACTTCCATCAAAACTTAAATATAATTTTCCCAACCTGATATTAATTATGTAGTTGGATTAATTAATATTTATGGGCTTGAATAATATTGTGGCTCAATATTGATAATTCAAGATCCATTAGAAGGTCAATCTTAATTCTCCTAAAGGCCCCTAAGTAAAGCCCAACATAAAGTCCAATAAGCTGAAAAAAGTGTTTAAAAATAAAATAAATCTTGTTGAATATTTTCCCATTTTTTGAAAATTATGGGGAGAAAAGATTTTCTTTGAATTTTGTTATGGAATGAAGATATGTATTCTTGGAATATAAGATTATCTCATTAAATTCAAGAAATCTCCCTTGGTTATACATATAGTTATTTTGAAAATTTTGAAAATATAAAGGGCAAGAAAGATTTTATTGATTTTTCTTGAAAAAGATATTATGAAAGATATGTATTTCTTGAAATACAAGAATATCTCATAAATTCAAGAAGATCAAATCTTGGAATCTTGATCCTATATTTTGAAAATTCCATAACAAAGAGGAGTTGGGATTTTTGTTGAATATTTTAATTATGGAGAAAAGAATATATGACATATATTCAAGATTTCTTGGAGATCAAGAAAAAGATTTTCCGTATTATTTTATCCCAAATTTTCGACCACCACACCTCTATAAATAGGGATGAGTGTTTCATTCCCAAGTACAAATCCATGTCTTTGGAAAAATTAGTAAATCCACAAAGGTGGTGCAACAAAGTTTATTTTCCTTTTGTTAATTGTTAGTGAGCATCCTACCCACGGATTGTCGAGCAAGGATTAAGGAATACTTGGGAAGGTTTCTTTGGTGTGTCTAATCAGCGAGGCCATTGCCATTTCAAGAGAATGCGTTCACGTTAACTTTCGTAGTAATTCGCGTCTCGTAGGATTTCGTGTTGTTTTTATATCGTGATTTGTTGTTAAATTATTATTTGAATTAATATAGGATTAATTCATGCTAGTAATAATTATTGGAATTAAATTTGTATTTAAATATTTATCGAATAGATCAGTTCAACTTATTCCCCAACATATAATTCTTTTGTTGTTGTTTGCTTTTTGTCTTTGCATTATATACATTTGCATGATTTTCCTTGAAAACATATTTTCTTGATATTGATTTGAAACAATCCTTGAACTTGAATCAAATTGATCCGGTCTTAACCATTGTTTTATTAAAGGAAGAAAGATTTTCGATAAGTTTAAAAGCGAGTATAAACTTAGGGCCAACCATTCCGCCTTTGTTGATTAGCTAGAACAAATAGTTACCAAAAGCTGAATTAACTCTCTCGGTAGTATTGATAAGATAATTATCGATCAAGCTTCTCGGGATCTCGATAAAATCGAGGATCGGTTGGCTAATCTGAAGCGTCGAGCGGCTTGCTTTCGGGATCCTTGTCTCGATGAGACTTTGACTCGAGAAGCGTCTGTACTTCTCGGGACAAAATTATCAAGATAATCGACCCCGCCGATGTCGATAAAGAAAAAAGTTTTAAAAATCCTTTGAACACGTGTATTCCCCCTCATACCGTGTAAGACTCGTTGCAGGGACCAACGGGGAATGGCCGAAATTGGTTCGGTTTCAATGGATTACGGGTATTGGGTTGGATGTTTTTTGATGGGTGTGGCATTTGGTGAATCGTCGAAGTCGCCATTGAAGCAAGAAGGTGAAGTGGATTATTTATTTGAGGGTTTTGAGAGGAAGGGTTTGAATGCATGTTTGGTGAAGTGTTTTGATTTCCGGCCATTTTGCTATATATATAAAAAAGAGTTAGTGACAAATAGAATTAAAAATTCAATTTCAACAAATACTTTATGAAAAAAACCGGTAATACTTCAACTTCTTCAAACTTGATCATAAAACTCAAAACAAGTTTTCGATTATACAAACCAACATCCATTCGAACCTTATATAGAAATTGAAATCAACATGTTACAAGCCATGATCCCACAAAGTGAATGTTCAGAAATGGAGATCATGGGGTGCAATGTGAATCACTCCAACTACTTCAATATCAAACCACCACGTTTTACGCCTTTATTTTTACAAAATAAAAATGGGAAAAAAAAATAAAAACAATATACAATACCTGAAATTAAATAAAGGGAGACTAATTTTTGTATCAAATAATCAATTTAATCAAATAGTCACAAATTAAATAATCATCCAAGTGAAATCCAGTCAAATCAAGTCTATATTGCAATCAAAACGACACACACACACTTCAATATTCATTTTGCTGTTTTTACCTGACCCGATGTTGCCTTTTCATCTTTTCTTTTCTTTTATACACTTAACTCATATTGATCCACCTTTTGAAAAGAGAACATCGTAGTAGTGAACTCTGTGCCCCATAGTTACTCAGTGGATTATGAGCAAAATGATGTTATATCTGTTGGGAAATTAGGGGTACCCGGATCTATTCGAGGTGTATTTAAATACATATTTAAATTAATTAATTAATTACTAACATGAATTAATCCTAAATCAATTCAACATAATAATTAATAAGCAAATAAACAACATCGTACACATAATCACGTAAATCCTAAGCATGCGGAATCTAGGAATTCGAGATTACATCTACCTCTTGTAGAGACAACAGATTTGAGGCGATGGATCTACCCAAAGTGCCTTCTCAAATATGTCCCGTCCCGAGCGTAATCCAATTGGAAGAATTCTCAACGAACAATTTTAATTTAAAGGAGAAAATAAAATATTTTTGCCACCACCTTTGTGGATTTCTAATTTTTCCAACACATGGAATTGCCA
Organism: Stenogyne calaminthoides; assembly: GCA_037126765.1. Classification (NCBI taxonomy): domain Eukaryota; kingdom Viridiplantae; phylum Streptophyta; class Magnoliopsida; order Lamiales; family Lamiaceae; genus Stenogyne; species Stenogyne calaminthoides. Next base: position 18,082,830 of record JBBCBC010000002.1, read on the forward strand.
TTGGGGATGAAAAATTCATCCCCTATTTATAATACTAGAGTGGTGAAAAAATTTGACCTAGGAATAAGATGGGAAAATCTTTTCTTGATCTCGAAATCTTGAATATATCGATATATTCTTTTCTCCATAATTAAAATATTCACAAAAATCACACCTCACAATATTAAGGGTTTTTAAAAATTCCCAACTAAATAGGGAAGAAATATGATCTTTGACTTTTCTTGAATTTATGGGATAACCTTGTATTCGAGAATACATATTCCATAAAATCTTTCGAAAAAAAAGAAGAAAATCTTTTCTCTTTCTTCCTTTAGTTATTTTAAAAAAATATGAAAACATTAGGCAATAATATTTTCTTCTCCTTTTCATTAATTGGACTTTAATTTGGGCTATTTGAGGGGGCCTTTAGAAGAATTAAGATTGGACCTCAATGGACTATGAAACCATAATATTTAGCAAAATATTATTCAAGCCCATTAATATTAATTTACTCCACTATAAAATTAATATTGAACTATCCATCTTAACCCATTCACGACTTCACAATAATATGGCTCGGTCATTATTTCCGTGTTTAAGATTATCTTAGTCCACTAATTAATTAAGCATTTGAACAAGCTTTATATTAATTAATATCTTTGTCCTTGGAGTAAAAACAACTCAACATTGTTATTCATAGGAAATAAATTTCCACTTGCAAGATTTGGTATGATAAAGATTACGAACCCCTGAGGGGACAAATCAAGCAAGGCGTGATTGCACTACGATTCTCAAGTATTAAATCTTAGCGACCAAATCGTGTAACTAATAATATTGCCCAAGATATAAGGTATCGAATCGCATTGATTCTCTTCTCATCATAAGTCAAAACAATAGTTATTGATTTCACGATCCTATTTAAGGGGCGAAGATTAAGAAATAACGAACCGGCGAGGTCTAATTCTTATATATTGATCTTTGAAGAATTTATCCTCTCATGGAGGTCTATTGGTAGCATCACAATGCACTAGTGTAATCTCTTGGTCAAAGACAAGCCAATCAGAGCCTTACACTTCAACCTTTCATGATGGGTTGTTCATTTGCATCTGGGTTGTGAATTTGTACTTAGTCACGAGGAAGCTATTAATTTGATCTTACGTGATGCGGTATCGCCAAATTAACTTCTAGCGTGACACGTCTTGACTTATCGAGCAATTATCGATAAATATATATAACATTCATTCATATTTAATGCAACATGTGATAAATAATTTATTTTAGTAAAATAAATAAGAAATTGATTTTTGTTATACAAAGTAAAAGGCATACTCTTGATTATAACCCCAACAATCTCCCCTTATACTCAAAATGCGCTTTTAAGTATACTACAACATGTCTCGTGTTCTATGTGACATCTAATGTCACCCTACTACGACCTAATAATATTTCTCCCACTTATACTCAAATGATTAGCAATGCTCTTGACACCCATTCCTTCCACATGTCTCCGAATGTACTCTCGACCGGACCCTTTGTGAATGGATCTGCTGGGTTGTCTTGAGGCTTAATCTTTGCCACCTCTATGTCTCCTCTCTTAACGATTTCTCGTATAAAATGGTATTTTCTTTCTATGTGTTTCTTGTATACGGGCTCTCGGTTCCCTAAATTTTGCAACTACTCTGGCGTTATCACGATGAAAGTGATCGTCTTTGGGTAAATCAAAACGGCGTCCAAGTCCACGGGGAAGTTCTTGAGCAAACCGCTTTTTCATTTGCTTCTGGCGGCTACATGTCGACTTCCATGGTAAAATCGGCGATGCATTTTACATATGCAGCTTCTCCATGTCATGGCTCCTCCCCATGCAAAACACATTGCAGGGTTGACTTTTTTACAGGTCTATATGTCGATTGGAAATCTGGTCAAGTATATAGATGGGGATTAGGTATCACGATTGATAAACCAACATTCTATCCGTGTCCTCTCCGGATACTTTAGAATGTTCTTAATTGCGATTCAATGCTCTTTCCTAGGGTTACTCGATATCTTGCCACCATTCCTCGGCCAAAGCGGATATCGGTCTCGTGCCTGACATCGGCGTACATGAGGCTTCCATAAGCCGAAGCATAAGGAATGCCCTTCATGTCATCTATTTCCTTTTGTGTCTTGGGACACATTTCCTTGGATAGATGGATTAAAAGTGTGCGAAAGGCACAAAGCCTTTCTTGGAATCTTGCATCTTTGAATAAACTTCAAAAGCGGTGTCTATATATGAAGTTTGTGAAAGCCCGATCATTCTTTTCTGCGATCTCGGTGATCTTGATCCCTAGGGCGTGACCGACTTCCCCTAAATCCTTCATATCAAAATTTGTTTTTTGATAGCCATGCCCTTACATCGATAACATCTTTACATTGTTCTGATGAAGCGAGAATGTAGATCTCGTATAGTACCAAGAATACCAAAAAGCGATTAAAGTCACGCTTTTTTTATACACACAACTCTCGAAATTATTACGAGTCAAAATCGTAGGATTTTATAACTTGATCAAACTCTTGATTCCAAGCGGGATGCTTGATTTAGCCCATAAATGGACTTCTTTAGCTTGCAAACCCGGATGCTCTTGGCCTTTTTCAATGAAGCCTCCGGGTTGTTGCATATAGATCTCTTCGTCAAAACTTCCATTGAGGAAAGCGGTCTTGACATCCATTTACCAGATCTCAAAGTCTAGGTGCGCAGCGACAAGAGAATACGGATGGACTTGAGCATGGCTACGAGGCGAAAAGGTTTCCTCATAGTCGATCCCTTCTTTTACGAGTGTACCCTTTCCACGAGTCTTGCTTTAAAGGTTTCAACCTTTAAAATGCGGTCCTTTTTCTCTTGTATACCCACTTGCATCGATGGATTTTTACCCCATTAAGTGGTTTGACTAGCTCCCACACTTTAGTGTGATCCTTTGAACCCATCTCGGCTTCCATTGCTGTTTGCCAAGATGTCGCATCCTTGTCCTGGATCGCCTCATTGTAGGACCATGGATTTGATTCTTCTCCTGAGATCAAGTCAGGGACTCTCTATCCACAGAATCGCTCGGGTTGTCGACAACCCCCTCCCTCTGATGAGGTTACGGTTGTGTAGGTGTGATCGTGGTATGTCATCTTATACGATTGCCAATGGGTTTGCCCCCTAAGTTCTTCTAAGATAATCTACTTCACAGGTTTTTTTATCGTTCATATAGTCTTCTTCTAAAAATCTAAAGTGCGTACTAATTACGACCTTTTGATCTTCGGGACCATAGAACATGCATCCCTTCGTTCCTTTGGGGTACCCTATAAACAACTTTAATTTCAAGCGTGCATCGATTTGCGGCTTCCTTATCGATCATTATCTAGGACACCCCGGATCCTCATGTGTCTAAGTTGGGCTTGCATACATCCACAATTCCTAGGGGTTTTTGGAACCGATTTGGATGGCACTAAGTTGAATATATAAATTTGTTGTTTGCAAAGGCGTAACCCCAAAAGCGATTTTAGTAAATCGCATAACTCATCATTGATCTTACCATTTCTAGAAGCATTATGTTTCTTAGATTCGCAACCCCGATTTTGTTGAGGGTGCAAGATGCGATCAAGCGGGATCAATCCGCCGTCAAAACAGTAGTTCAAGAATTCATCATTTGAGGTATTACGCCTCCGCGATCGGATCGTAGAAATTTGATACTCTTTTCCTTATGATTCTCTGCTTGAGCCTTAAATTCTTTGAATTTATCAAAGGTCTCAGATTTATGCTTCATTAGGAAAAGCGTATCCATAAGCGTGAGTAATCATCGATAAATGTAATGAAATACTCGTAGCCACCTCTTACTTTGATTTGCATTGGACCACATACGCCGGTGTGAACGATCTCCAACACTTCTTTAGCTCTAAGCCCCTTGGCTCCAAATGCCCTCTTGGTCATCTTACCCTCCAAACATGATTCGCAAGTTGGAAATGGTTCAATTAGGAGGGACTCCAATGAACCATCTTGGACCAACCTTTGGATCCTTTTTGGATTAATATGACCTAATCTTGGGTGCCAAAAGTGTGTCTCGTTCACGTTAATTGAAAGTTTCTTTTTACTTGAAGCGATAGATGTGTTATAGGATGCATTGTGTGAGTGATGTGCCGATTAATAATGTAGGGAGATTGTTACGTAAAGTTCCATGACGGATAACCACATCGTTCAAAAAGCGATAACATGTTTATTAAAACGAACAGAATATCCATCAGCAAATAGTTTTGAAATTGAAATAAGGTTTTTGCGAAAAATAGGAACATAAAGAACATCTCTTAAAATTAAACTCTTGTCTTCAAAAGACAAGTGCACATCTCCCACTGCTTCAGCTGCCACTCTCGTAGCATTGCCTAGCATGATGAGGATCTCACTTCCACTAAGTTGACGGGTCCGCTTGAACCTGTGAAGTAAACATGATTAGTGGACCCCGTATCCATTACCCACGAATGGGTAGCATACACCACTAAATAATTTTCAACAACTAGTGCTGAGAATTACCTTTCTTTCTGGCCCTTTTGGGGTTGGAACAGGCTGACCTCCAATGTCCTTTTGTAGTTAAAGCACTTCCTCTTTGGATTTTTCTTGACACCACCAGCATTCCCCATCTTTGTTGGGGTTATATCCCAACAATCTTACCATTGCCTTTGGCAACAGTTAAGTTTGATTGCTTATGGCTTTTGGTCCCCTTCTTCTTCTTGCCTTCCCTTGGCCTAGAAGATGAAGATGTCTTATTCTTAGTCAAAACATGAGTTTGGTGTGTCAAGAATCCACTTGTGCTTTTGTGCAGTTAGAACAATCATAACTTTTTCGTTTCCAATCAACATAGTTTCCATACTATTCTATTGACTTTAAGTATATTAACAGTGAATTAAAAGGTTACGGCATACTGAACTGAAATAAACACACATCTTGTGTCAATATTTGGATCAACCTGAAAAAAAAAACACATAATTCGATCACATGGTTCATCTTTGAAATCTAAAAAAAATATGAACATGCATCGCCAACATCTCAAAAGCGGTTTTAAATGAGCCTCTTGGGAGGTCATCATTTAAATCACATTCAAGCGGGGTTACAAACAAAACGATTTACAAACCTTTAACTAATAGAAAAATTAATTAATAGTTGGCTCCCTTAACTTGATACAAAATTGTGAGAGACTTTGGTGAAGTATATGCATATCAATTTTGTACCTAAAGTAATAACCATGATTAAATCTGAAATTACTACTTCGTTTTGATCGAGCCTCTTGGGAGGGTCATCGTTGCCACTAATAATAAATCACAATCATCCTTTTGGGAATTTATTCATGTGAAGGCTTTCTTTTGGCCGTCCCTTAGGGGAATTTCTCCAAAATATTTCACAAATAAATAAATCATTGAGGTCAAAATTAATTTGATTCAAAAATTAAATTGATTATTTAAAACATACTTAGTAATTTTTTTTTTTAATTTGAGATTTTTCGTTGAGCAATTCTCATGCAAACACATTTAAACAAAATAAATAAAGCATAAGAAAATACAACAATAAATCAAGTAAAGTAGAAAAATAAACATATTGGGCACAAATTATCCAATTGTCATGGTTTGATTTTTCTTGGCTTGATTTTGAAGAAACGCCGTCTTGAATTTCTCCCACTCGAACGTCTCGAAAAATTACGTCTCGTCGCCCGACCCATTTCCTCGGGTTTTTGGTCGTCCGTATCGTCGTTGCCGTGCCCAAAAAATTCGCGCTTACTTTAAATCTGCGCCGCGTCGCTGCGTCGTTTGCGATGGCGCCCGCCCGCCAGCGCCCGCCGCCGCGCTTGCGTAATATTCAAAATCGCCGCGTCCTCGGGCGATCGCCAAGATCCATCGCCGAGCCCGTTCGACTTACGACATCTGCGTCGCGTCGTCTTGCCTCGCACGCCAGCGCGTTCGCAAAAATACTTCGCGCCACATCGTCTGATTTAGGATCCATTTAATTTCTCGCCTCCATCTTCGTCTTCGATCGAGGTTACAATTTATTTTACAAAAATAAATAAAACTAAATCTGAACTAATCTATTACATTGAACAAATCAAATAGCCTAATCTGCTCGTGGATTTTCTCACTATAAAAACAAATTGAGCAGTGAATTAAAAAACCAATCATCGCGTGAAAAAAATAAACACATTAAATAAAAAATACACGCAAAAACTAACAATTAAATATCCGATTTTCAATAAATTGGATACATAATTTAAATAACAATTTAAAAAGCAGATCTAACATTAGGGGTTCGGATCTATAGAGGTGTATTTTACATATTTAAATTTTAATTAATTACTAACATAATTTAAATAACAATTTACTAATTAATAAGCAAATAGGCGTAAATCCTAAGCAGCGGAATCTAGAGCTCTAATACCTCTTGTAGATTGTTGGCGATGGATCTAGGGGTTCCGGATCTATCACGAATGAGGTGGTAACGATTTTAATTTAAATAAATAAAATTTTTTGCCACCACCTTTTACTAATTAAAGGGATTTCATCCCCTATTTATAATATACTTGAAAAGTTGAATATTAAATGGGGTTTTTGAAATATTCTTTTCTCCATAATTAAAATATTAAATAGGGAAGAAATAGTTTTGAAAATTTGACTAAATAGGAAGAAATAGGATGGGATAACCTTGTATTGCAAGAATACATATTCCATAAAATCTTTCCAAGAAAATCAAGAAAATCTTTTCTCTTTCTTCCTTTAGTTAATTTCGAAAAATATGAAAAAATTAGGTAATAATATTTTCTTCTCCTTTTCATTAATTGGACTTTAATTTGGGCTATTTGAGGGGCCTTTATGAGAATTAAGATTGGACCTCCAATGGACTATGAAACCATAATATTTAGCCAAAATATTATTAAAGCCCATTAATATTAATTTACTTCACTATAAAATTATAAAAAGGACTATCCATCTTAACCCACATTACGACTTCACAATAATATGGCTCCCGGTCATTATTTCCCGTGTTTAAGATTATCTTAGTCCACTAATTAATTAAGCCACTACACAAGCTTTATATTAATTAATATCTTTGTCCTTGGAGTAAAGACAACTCAACATTATTATCCATACCGTAAATAAATTTCCACTTGCAAGATTTGGTATGATAAAGATTCTGAGCCCACCAAGGGGACAAATCAAGCAAGATGTGCTTGCACACGATTCTCCGTATTAAATCTTAGCGACCGTCGTGTAACTAATAATATTGCCATCATAAGTCAAAGCAATAGTTATTAATTTCACACGATCCTATTTAAGGGATGAAGATTAAGAAATAACGAACCACTGAGGTGTAATTATTGTATATTCAGTATTGAAGAATTTATCCTCCTGTAGGTCCTATTCAGCGCATCACAATGCACTAGTGTAATCTCTTGGTCAAGACAAGTCAATCTAAGCCTTACACTTCAACCTGTCATGATGGGTTGTTCATTTCCATCTGGGTTGTGAATTTGTACTTAGTCACGAGGAACTGTTAATTTGATCTTCTGTGATCTGGAATCACTAAATTAACTACAACGTGACTCGTACTAACTTGTCGAACGGGTATGCAGTAAACATATATAACATTCATTCATATTTAATGCAACATGTGATAAATAATTTATTTCAGTAAAATAAATAAGAAATTCAGTTTGGTTATACATAGTAATAGCATACTTTTCAGTATAACCCCAACAATATCAATCACCTTTTGAAAAGAAGACATCATAGTAGCGAACTCCGTGCTCCATAGTTACTCAGTGAGAGATTACATCCAATGTGTGTATTTTTTTTTTGTTCATTTAAGAAGTCTGTGTCCAGTTAGAAACACAAAGACTTGACTCAATAAGAATTTTACCCAAAATATCATTTAATTAGTGAGAATCGATCAAATCAACCAAGTGGTACAAAAATCAAACCTGATGTTGCTTCAAATGTTGACACATTTATTGCAACATCCACCCTACATAACTCAGATAGTACACAAACCAAGAGATTTCCTCAGCAAGGAAAACTTCTCATGGTCCAGGGCTTTAGTAAAAATAACAGCAAGTTGATTATCAGTGGGAAGATACTCTAACTTGACAATTTCCTTTTCTACAAGGTCTCTTATGAAATGATGTCTTATACTTATGTGCTTGGTAAGAGAATGTTGTACTGGGTTTTTAGAGATGTTAATAGCACTGATATTATCACAAAACATAGTCAGAATATCATTCTCAAGTCCATAGTCATCAAACATCTTTTTCAACCACAAAAGTTGTGTACAACAACTACCAACAGCAATGTATTCAGATTCTGCTGTAGATTGTGAAACACAATTTTGTTTCTTACTATGCTAGGAAATCAAATTGTTACCCATGTAAAAGCAACCACCACTTGTGCTTTTCCTATCATCAATGTCTCCAGCCCAATCAACATCACTATACCCATTCAATACACTACTTGTGTCTTTTGTATACCAAATACCAAGATTTATTGTTCCAGCAACATATCTGATAATCCTCTTCACAACATTCATGTGAGATTCCTTCGGATTAACTTGATACCTAGCACAAACACAAACACTATACATAATGTCAGGTCTACTAGAGGTAAGATAAAAAGACTACCTATCATGGATGCATGCGATTATTGTGATGAACATCTTGACCCGGCATTGTCTTTGTTCAACTTACGAGTTGATCCATAGGTGTTTCATATGCTTGAGTTCTCAAGACCAAATTTCTTAACGGGTTCTTTGCATATTTTCTTTGGCAAATGAAGATTCCATCATCTTTTTGCTTGATCTGCTGAGACCTAAAAAAGTAATTGGTCTCCAACCATGCTCATCTCAAATGTGGATGACATTGTCTCAATAAATTCATTGACATCTTATGCGATGTTGCTCCAAATACTAAGTCATCAACATATATTTGTGCGATCATCAATCCTCCATCAACTTTGTTTAATGAATAAAGTCTATCTGCTTCTCCTCTAACAAAACAAAAGCTGGAAAAGAAAATCGGTCAATCGCATATACCAAGCCTTAGGAGCTTGTTTCCAAAAGCCATACAAAAGATTTCTTAAGCTTATAAACATGATCGGGATAGTGAGGATCTTCAAATTCTAAGGGTTGTTCAACATAAGCTTCTTCATTCAAGATACCATTCAAAAAAGCGACATTTACATCCATTTGATATTGATAAAACATCGATAGCCAATAACAATCTAATAGATTCAATCCACAGCTCTGAGGTGCAAATGTTTCATCAAAATCAATACCCTCAACTTGAGTGTATCCTTGGGCAACCAATCTAGCCTTATTCCTTACTATGTTTCGGACTCATCGTTTTTGTTCTTAAAAATCCACTTGGTTCCAATGACATTAGTGTTACGGTCTTGGAACTAGTGTCAAAGCGTCATTCCTTTCAAAGTGATTAAGTTCTTCATGCATAACATTTATCGATTTTCATCACTTAAGGCTTCTTCGATATTCTTAGGCTCGATTCTGGAATGATAACATTCAAAATTAACCATGTTGCATATAGAAGACATCTGAAGCAGATCTTACCACATCTTTTGAGCTTACCCTTCTTCTGGTTTGTATACCAATAGAAGAATCACCAATGATTTGGTTTGAAGGATGGCTTCATGATTCTAGAATCAGGTACCTTGTCATGAGTACATTGAGTATTGCTTTCTGAACTTTTTGTTTTTGGATTTTCAGAGAATGTTGTCCCAGATGCCGTGGCGTTAGGTATAACATCCTTCGAATTTCCAGAATTTCCAGTTCCAGCAGAAATCTCAATATGCTCAGACACACCTTCTTCAGTACTTTTTCATGTTATGTTAGTTGTATCATCAAAAACAACATTCACATATTCTTGAACAGTGTTTAACCTAAGATTGAAAATTCTATAGGCTTTTCTATTTCTAGAATAGCCTAAGAAAAAACCTTTGTCACTTTTAGAGTCAAACTTTCAAAGTTGATCTCTATCATTCAGAATGTAACACACATAACCAAACACATGAAAGTATTTTAGATTTGGTTTCTTATTATTCAGAATCTCATAAGCAGTTTTTGAACTTTGTGGCCTCATAAAAACTTTGTTAATAATATGGCATGCAGTGTTTAATGCTTCAACCCAAAACCTAGAAAGATGTTTAGCTTGTAACATTACCCTAGCCATTTCTTGAAGAGTTCTATTCTTCCTTTCAGCTATTCCATTATGTTGTGGAGTTTTAGGAGATGAAAATTCCTGCATTATACCCTTCTTTTCACAGAAATTGGAAAACAAGATATTTTCAAATTCCCTACCATGACCTGACCTAATCTTACTTACTTTCAAGTTGAATACAGTTTTAAACCTTTTATACAAAACCTTAAAAGCAGCAAAAGTTTCAGATTTTTCTTTCTAAAACTCAATCTAGGTATATCTAGAGAAATCATTTACCTCAACCAATGAATACCTTTTACCTCCAAGACTTTCTGTTTTCATAGGACCCATAAGATCCATATGTAGTAGCTCAAAACACCTTGTTGTCGAACAATGTGACAACATTTTTTGTGACACTCGGACCTGTTTACCTTTCTGGCATGAACCACAAATTATGGTTTCTCCTATATTCGGCTTTGGCAAACCTCTTACAGCACCTATCTTCACAAGTTTCTGGATATTCCTGTAGTTAACATGTCCAAGTTTTTTATGCCATAAAACTTCTTCAGCATTTTTGACAAGTTTGCAAACATTGTTAGTTCCAATAAGATAATAAGTATCAATTGACCTATTACCAGTCATAAGACACTCATTTTCATTATTCAGAACATAACAAGAATTCTTATCAAACTTGACATGCAAATTGTCATCACATAGTTGACTTATACTAATTAAATTAGCAAGCAAAGCTTCAACATGTAAGACATTAGACAACTTAGGAAATCCTTCAACATTGAGAGTACCTTTCCTAACAATCTTTCCTTTTGAACCACCACCATAGGTGACATTTCCTCCATCAAATTTTTCATAATTGGACAGGAAATTCACTTGAGCAGTCATGTGCCTAGAACAACCACTATCAAAATACCATAAACAGACACATATGCTTTAAGAGATGTATACACAACATTACAAGTCACATCTTGTTTACTGACACATTCAGTTTTAGCACATTGTGACTCAGAAACTTCAGTATGTACCACTTTCAAGTCCTCTTTCAATTTATCACAATATGGACGAATATGACCATGACCAAAACAATAGTGAAACACATACTTCTTTTTCTTCTTTTTAATGTGAACTTTTGTTTCCACTGGAGTTTCAACATTTGTCTTTTCTCCAGCTTTAACAAATTTCACAGGTTTAAGGCTTTTAGAAGTATTTTCAAAACCAAGACCAGTAGTGTCAGATTTACCAACCATCAAAGCATCTTTCAACATTTATGTTCCTTTGGCATATTTCTTAAAACACAAAGTTGAACTTTTCGATTCTTCCTTTAATTTAGAAATTTCCAAATCCTTTCTTGTTAAGACAACATCAAGTTTGGTTAGCGAGTCTCTCAAGTCATCATTTTCCTTAGTCATAGACTTTAGAATCTGATTTTGAGATTCCAATTTATCAAACAAATCTTTACAACTTGATCTACATGATTCACTATTCACATCAGTGTTGGGGAATGGGTTGCACAGATCTATTCGGGGCGAATATTTAAATACAAATTTAATTCTTTAATTATTACTAGCATGAATTAATCATATATTAATTCAAATAATAATTGCAACAACATATCATGCATATAATAAGCCACGTAAAACCTACGCATGCGGAATCTACGGGTTTACGTGAACGTACCTCTCGGGATGGCAGTGAATTCGGTTGGACGAACTAACCAAAAGGACTTCCCAAGTATTCCCTTAGCCCTTGCTCAACTATCCGGTGAAAGGACACTTGTCGAACAATTAACAAAAGGAAAAAATAAACTTTGTTGCACCACTTATGTGGATTTGCTAATTTTTCCAGCACATGGAATTGTGTTGAGAATGAAAGAATCATCCTATTTATAGGTGAGAGGTGGTCGACTTTTTCATTAGAAAAAAAAATGTGGGAAAAAGACTTTCCTTGATCACCAAGAAATCTTGAATATATCTCTATATTCTTTTCCCATAATTAAAATATTCACAAAAAATCCCACCTCATCAACAATATGGATTTTTGAAAATTTAATGATGCAAGAATCAAGATTTGGATCTTCTTGAATTTATGAGATATTCTTGTATTTCAAAAAATACATATCTTCCATAATATCTTTTCAAGAAAATCTTTCTTGCTCATTATATTTTCTAATTTTGAAAATTTCAATATAGATAACCTAGTGGGAGATTTCTTGAATTTAATGAGATAATCTTTTATTCAAGAATACACATCTTCATTTCCATAACAAAATTCAAAGAAAATCTTTCTCCCAACATATCTATAAATTTCGAAATTTTAGTTGGAAAATTAAGCAACAATATTTATTTTATTTTAATCACCTTTTAGGTTGTTGGACTATTTGTTGGGCTACTCGGGGGCCTTTAGGAGAATTAAGATTGAACCTTCTAATGGACCTTGAATATCTAATATTGAGCCACAATATAATTCAAGCCCATAAATATTAATTAATCCACTACATAATTAATATTGCACTATCCATCTTAACCCGTATTACGGTCAATATGGCTCCGGTCATTATTAAAAGTGTTTAAGATTATCTAGCCCATTAATTAATTCAAGCCCTTTGAAATAGCTTTCCGTTAATTAATATCTTTTCGTCCTTGGTCAAGAGCGGTTCAACATTATTATCCATACGGAAACTAATTCCCTTGCAAGATTTGGTATGATATAGCTTATGAACCTCGAGGGAAAATCGAACAAAAGCGTACTTACCACGATTCTTCGTATTAAATCTTAGCAATCACATGTGACTAATAATATTGCCCCAAGATAAAAAGTATTGAATCTTTTTTTATTAAGCTACCCATGATAAGTCAAAGCAATAGTTACCAATCCCGTGATCTATTTAAGGGGCGAAATTAAGAAAGCAACGAACCTTTGAGGTCAAATTCTCCCTTGTTGATTAGGGAAGAATTTATCCTCCTAGAGGTCATATTGATTACATCGGTCATGCACTAGTGTAATCTCTTGGTCAAAACAAGTCAATGAGGCCTTACATTTCAACCTTTCACGATGGGTTGTTCATTTCCATCTAGGTCGTGAATGGCGTACTTTTAGTTACAAGGGACTGTTAATTTAATCTTCTGTGATCTGGTATCACTAAATTAACTACAATGTAACACATACGAATTATTGAGCAGATTATCGGTAAATATATGTAACATTCAATGATATTTAAAGCATCAGTGATAAACAATTTATTTCAGTAAATAAGTCTGGAAATTCAGTTTCGATTATACAAAGTAAAAAACATACTTTTCAGTATAATCCCAACAATCAGATGTTCCTTTATCATCAATTAAACTATTAAAACAGTTAACAATTTTATCAGAACAATCTTCATCTAATGTTACTCCAGATGTGGTAATATCGGTTTCAACATCAAAATCAGAATAGTCCAGATCATCATCTAAGGAATCATCATAGTCTTTAGAATCATCTAAGGAATAGACTTTAGAATCTAGCATAGAATGCACGTTCTTCATTTTGTTCTTCATGCTCTTCATCAGATTCATCACTTAAAGTAGCATCGAAGTTCAATTTCAGTTTAAGCAAGGTATTAGCACATTCATTCGCATAATGACCATACCCATGACATGCATTACATTGAACAGACTTCCTATACTCAGGGTCAATTTTGTCATACCTGCCTTTGATTCCATTACCAATTTGCCATGGTTGGAACACATTACCTTTCTTTTAAAGGTTTGTGGAGAGTTGTTAATCTGAATCTTTGGTTGAATGTTGCCTTTGAACTTGCTATTCCTCTTTTTCATAAGGGCTTTGAATTGCCTTGTCATAAAAGCAATGTACTCCTCGGGGTTGGAACATATGTCAGCAACATCATCCTCTGAGTCAGCTTCAGTCACAATATTCACTTGCTCAGCATTTGAAGATGTTTCACCTTTGAACACCACCACTTTCTTTGCATCAGCTTTGTCATCCTTCTCAATTATATTCATCTCATACGCACGTATGATGCTGATCAGTTCATTTTGACTTAGTCTATCTGTATCCCTTGCCTCTTCAATTGCACAAATTTTTGCATCGAAGCGCTTAGGTACAGTACGCAAAATCTTATGAACCAACCTCACATTGGAGATGGGATCTCCAAGAGATTGAGCTTCATTTGAATTTCAGTGATCCATTCATTATAAGAAGAAATTGTTTTCATCTTCCTTCATCTTCAAGTTCTCAAACTTTGTCCCAAGCATTCGAAGTCTGGACCTTCGAACACTATCCAAACCTTCATTGTGCTCTTGCAATCTATCCCAAACTTCTTTTGCAGAAACACATGTTGATATGATTTTGAACATAGTCATATCAACTGATGTGAATATTGCATTTAAGGCTTTAGAATTGTAGATAACAGTTGTCCTTTCATCATTAGTCTAATCCAGTTCGCGTTTGACTGTAACTTCTCCTTCTTCATCTCCAGCATTCGTAGGAGGTGTCAATCCTGAAAGTATACTTCTCCAGGCACGTTCATCAATTGACTTGATGTACATCCTCATCTTTGGTTTCCAATAAGCATAGTTTGTACCATCAAGAATTGGTGATCTCAAACTTTGTGGAGTAAGTGGATATTCCATCGCCATAACAAAAACTACACACTTCACACAGGATCTAACTTAGTAAAATCAAGTTTTGGCTTTGGTGCCAACTGAAAGTGTGTGACACGGGGTTGTGTTTAGTAAAATCAGAGTAATGTTACACTGAATGTTGTAACAATCAAAGTAACAATTAAAAGACAGAAACATCGGAAGACTCAGAAACACAACACACGAAATTAATAAGACTTTGCACAATCTATATCAATATAGATTGTGATGTCTTATGGCCGAAATCACTATTTATCAAAATAATGAATACAAAGAGGTTCACAAATTGAATCCTCTTAAAACAAGATCAAGCATATGATCTAAAGGCTAGGTGTATCTCTACACTACCAAAGGTGACCTATTCTATGTGTATGAAACTATCTAACACCGAGACTAACATTCCACACAAAACAAATCTAGCACCAACTCGAGGTATTGTAAACCCTACAATTACTCTCTATGGTAAAACACTCCACAACAACGACCCTATCACTCTGGATGCACTCACGCACTCTACAGTTGATGCTTGTTTGTTGCTTCGACTAAACAACACACAATTAATGGCAATGTTCAGCACTTGATATGAACATCAAGGTCTTCTATTTATAGACTTCGTGTATGCTTTATTAGAGCCTCCTTGAAGGATCTAGAATCTCTTCCATCCACTATCCCATAATCTTTGTAACTGCCCCAGTTAGTGGGTCTTCTCCAATCTTCTGAAAACAACCTCATGATCTAGTCCCTTCTACTCGATTCTTGAAGCTTGTGGAACCTTCTGGAATCTTGCAGAACAACCTAGATCTTCAACCTGCAGTCAACAACATCAAAGACAACATTGAACATATAAATATTAGTGGTTAAGAAGGAAGGACGAATACTGATGTTGTAACCAATGTTGTAACATCGGTGGCAACATCAACACGCATATTGTCCTTGTACCCGGCACTGAACACCCACCAGATTGAGTCAATCAGACCCAAAATATGCAAAAGTTAACCTTCTCACAAAGCGAAGCCGCCCAAAATCCAGCTAAACACACTGATCACAGTGGTACACGACTCTACAAACCCCAAAAAGACACACTTCATACAAAGTCCACAATCATATGAAAACTAAACTAAATAAAACAAATCCAAACAACCATAGGAAACTCGTATTATAACGACCTTACCAAAGATATCCACATAAAACTATACAACACCAACACTAAAGTACCTGTCTCACATTCATAGTAAGTCACCAGGCATACACTCAAGGAGGCTTCATTGAGCCCCACCTCATAAATTCTCTAGTAGTACCAATGTTGATGACCATTGCTGCATTTGAATCTTCCTTCAAAACAACTAGCAAATTTGAAGCTCTTCTACTCGGGCTATCCTCTATTCTTGCACATAGTGTATTCGGTCCCGATTTGCACCTCGGAGGATGAATGAGAGGCTGACACCTTCGGAGAATCCTCTTAGGTGCATCTGTTTTTCTTCAAAATCGATTTGATCTTGACCTACATCATGTTAAACTAAATAAGCATACCGCGTCAGTTTTTCAATAACTCTTGTTTTAAACCGTTAATTATTACAAATGAATTGGTTGTGTTTCTTCTAAAAAATTAAACACGTACAGATCATATTAACAATTTACGGTTTTGAATATTATTTATCAAATCAATTATTAATGGGTTAATTACAAATTAGCGACTGTCTTATTCACCTTTTTATAAATTACAACCGTCTTTTTTTTTTTAACAAAATGCAACATATCTTAGTAAAATATGGTGATTTCAACTTGAGACTTTTTTTTTGTGAAACTTAAAATTTAAATATAAGCCTACAAATGATATATTTATATATATCACAATCTTTAAAAAATATTTTTAGCAAACATCAAATTGAAGATATTCAATAGAAAGATTTCAAAAACAATAAGTCAAGGTTGAAATCTATCGGTTTTTTACTAATCTGAGTTGCATTTTGTTAAACAAAAATAGTACATTTTGCAATTTGTAAAAAGGACAATAGTACAGATTGCAATTTGTTATTAACTATTTAATAATCTATTAATGATTTATCGGATTTGAATGCATCATTTTCATTAATTAATCTATAAACAAAACAATATTAAGATTTACATAATGACTCTAAAGAAGATACAAAAATAGAGGCAAGTGACTCAAGGTACAAAAATTGTAGGTAGTGACTCTAAAATACAAAATGAGATAATTTTATCCCTAGAGTCTAATTTTTATTACAATTATACAATTCAAAAACGCTGCCACCAAATATACTATTATTACAAATTAATATTTATCAAATACCAATATCACACTCTCTCTCTTCATTTTCATCAAAGCCAATTTCCCCCTCTCGCTCTCTTCATTTTTCTCTCTGATTTCCCCATCTCTCTTCATTATTTTTCTGAAATCAATTTTCTGAAATCGATTTTCTTAAAATGATCTCTTCGCTCTCATTTTGCGACCGGTGTGAGGGTGTATTCACGACGGTGTGGGGCCGTGACCGGTGTGAGGGTCGCGGCGGTGTTTGTTAATGGGGTTGTGCTTTTGTGGCAACAGGACGGCGGGAGGCGGTGGTGTTTGGTGGATCTGGGGTCGCAGGCGGTGGAGCGGAGGTGAGTGGTGTTTGAGCGGGGTTTGAACAGATCTGAGATGGATCTGAGACGGTGGAGGTGAGCGCAGGTGTTCGGCGGTGTAGGCTAAGATTTGGCATTGGGGCGGAGGTTCGTAGGGTTGCGGTGGTTGTTGGACGAGGTGGAGGTTTTTTCTACGGGAGCGGCGACCGCCTAGGTGGGTAAGCTTTTTTTTTAGATCTGTTTTTGAGAATTTGAGAATCGTTTTTGCAGCTTCGCGAATCTGTTTTTGTGCGAATCGTTTTTGCAGCGCCGCGGATCTGTTTTTGTACGAATCGTTTCTTGTGTATGTGGTGGAAATCGCGACGCGGTGGTGGGGGCGACGACGACAGAGTGGCGGAGGCGGCGATGCAGATTAGGGTTTGAGATGGGTGATGGTACGACGACTGTTTGAGATGGGTGATGGTACGGCGGCGTGCGACGGCGTGGAGGCGGCAGCCGATTGAAGAAACTGGAAAATGAAGGAAGAGGGAGAAGATTAGGAAGAGAGAGAAGATTAGGATTTTTTTTAGTATTTTTTTTAATTTGTGTTGATTTTGTGCATGTATTTTAAAAAAATGCACCCCAAAATTGATTAAAATGCATTTTTTAAAAAAAAATATACTTCAAAATATAATTTTTTTTAAAAAAATGCATTTCAAAATTGGCATAACATACATTTTTAAAAAAAAAAATGCACTCCAAAATTGACCAACATATAATTTTTTTTAAAAAAATGCACTCTAAAATTGAACTAAAAGTGCAGAAATTAAAAGAATTTATTTTTTTAAAGTTATATATTTTTTTGAATTGCAAAATGAGTTAATAAAATGCACTTTGAAATAAATAATGAAATTATATTAATAAATAACTTAATTAATTTAGTAATTAAAAAATTTGAACTTTTTAAAAATTTAAAGTACAAAAAGTCAAAATGCGTTAGAAGTGCAGAAAATGTGTCTGAAGTGCAGAAACAAATAGAAAGACAATTTAGATTTTTTAATTATAATTTTGTATCTTAGAGTCAAAATAAAGTTGCATTGTACCTTAGAGTCACTTGAGGAGTAACTTTGTACCTTAGAGTCACTCCCTCATAATTTTATCCCTTTTATAAATTTTTACCATATTACATCTTTATATATTTTGATCAAATTTGACTCAATTTTGGCTTAAATTGCTGGAAATTCTATGAAAGGGACAAAAAACTTGCATTAATTTGGAATTTTTCTTTCCATTGTTCATTAAATAATATGTACGAGAATATAGTGTATTTATATTTTTTCAAGATATCATAATTTTTTAGGATAACCGTATAAATAAATTAGATGGTTTTGAAAAATTCAAATATAAATAAATTGATGATGTTATTGCTATATCATCCTCAAATCAATATGCGTAATATATTTTAAGATTGACAAAGTTTTGTATATGCAATATGTGCACCGTGCAATTTAAGTGTATCTTTAAAACATGCAATTTGATTTATTAAAACGTTTAACTTGTTTACATCGAAATGTTCAACTTGTTTTATAATTAATAATTTGAATGTTTCAGTGTAAATAAGTTGAACTTTTCAGGAAAGCAAGTTGCACGTTTCAAAATTCACTTGAGTTGCACGGTGCACCGGGTGCACAGAAGACATACTCTTTAAAAAATTTAAATTGTTTAATTAGGTTGAGTATAAAATTAAATGATCCAAACTGCAGGGGGATATTTAAAAAATTATAAATATACTTCTATATAAATTAAAAAATCTCC
The DNA here is from genome assembly GCA_037126765.1 of Stenogyne calaminthoides. Classification (NCBI taxonomy): domain Eukaryota; kingdom Viridiplantae; phylum Streptophyta; class Magnoliopsida; order Lamiales; family Lamiaceae; genus Stenogyne; species Stenogyne calaminthoides. The sequence goes on from JBBCBC010000002.1 coordinate 18,102,034, forward strand.
TAAATGTGTGCGTGTATTTTTCAGAGTGTTGTTAAAAATGTTATGTAACATGTAAAATAACATATGACAGCGGAAGTCTTAAAAACACAGTGCAAATGATTTCAAAATTTTGTATAGTCTTAATTCAGAGTATACGAGCCTCATGGCTAAAAACATCACTATAACAAGTAGTGAGATACACAAGAACCTCTTACAAGATCCTAAAAGGTATAGTGTAAAAACCACATACCAAAACAATCTTTTGACTCAAGTGACTAGTGATCTTATTCAACCTAACATTCGAACTACTTAGACAAAATCAATACTGATAGGAATGTTGGTATACATTCAATCAGTACAAATCAAATAGTATTGACCCTCACACTCCTAGATGTTACAAACACACAAGGTTGTGTCTTGGTTACTATTCTCTAAAGTTTGGAGAAGAGCAAGTGTAATATCATTTTTCCTCACTTGATTTAGTCCAATGCAGTGTGTATATATCGATTTCGGATTCAATTACATTGTCCTATCTATTAGGCTTGGTTTGGACATCTTAGAAAGTCTCCATCCATTACTCCATGATCATGTGGTAACCATCCATGATCTTTTTACTTCTCACTCTTACAACTGCAACCGTTTGACATATAACTGTTATGTCGTTAACCTGCATGTAAGAAATATCTAACAAACCAGAGTTAGTTATATGAGAGAGGGAAAATTCCTGATGTTGTGCAAAATGTTGTCCAACATATGAAACAATATCCGTACAACATCAATGTTGGAAAAAAAGGGTTAGAAACGTACTAACCTTTATTCCAGAATTGCAGCGGAAAAAATGAACCCGGTTGAATTCTACATACGGACTATGATCCTCGTTGTCGGAATTCAATCACATGAAATGATTCATGAATTGATTCACTATTCACAATATTAAGTGTCGTGATCATGTATCATATCTGATAATAGAGAAAATTCTTTTTCCCTGTTTCTATGTTTTCGCATTAGAGTCAGAGGGAGAGAGCGTACAAAAGAGACCGACTCTCATTTCTTCGATCAATTGAAAATCCCACGTGATTTTCAAATATATAGAAGTTATCCATAATTTCTTTTCTTTATTATCAACTCATGTGTGGAATAAAATTAAATAATAAATAATAATATTTAATTATTATTTAATTTGCTTTAATCTCCCACTCACACATGAAGTTATGAGTCTTGCACTCATCTACTCCACATCTTTATACCATCACATTATACATTTTTTATATAGGGAAATAAATCGTGTGACCCTCTAGAATATGAGTTTTCATGCTATATAACGTGTTAATGATATATAGCAACTCAACCAATTTTATATGAAGAATTCAAAACTCGTTATACCCCAGCACTCTTTCAGTTAACACAAGTTGACATATCTCTTTCAATCCCTTGAAACTATTAGAACATATTTAACCTTTCATCAGATCTATGTATTCATAATCAAGTTCTCAACTCGATTGACCGGTCAATGAACACTGTTGGGATAATTTAAGTTCGTGTGAGAGCGCATGAGTAGTCTGTTTGGCGTGTGCATGCACGTGTGTAGTTCCGGCGGCGCGTGGAGATGATCTAGCCGCACGTTTCGGTGTGTGAAGGGTTCCGGCGACGCGTTCTCGCGCGTCAGAAGTTTTGCCGGCTGGTTTTTTGCCATTTTCCGGTGTGTGTGGGGATTTTCTGGCTCGGAAAAGTTGTTTCCTGGCGTCCTAACACTATTTCCGGCAAGTTCGCGCTCATGTAATCTTATTTTGGCTCATTTAGGTTCGTTTTAACTCCGATTTTAATTCCGAAAATTGCAATTTTCTTATTTTTTTTAGTATAGATTCTTAATTTGCATAATTTTTTTATATTTGAACTAAGGAAGTTCAAGCATTAATTTATCTATTAAAATGAGAACCATAACTTATCTAATTTCACTTGTGAATTAGTTTATTGTGCTTACAATTAAATTTTCTTACGTAATTGTGAGCTCAATGATTCATGTTGTTGGGAAATTTGTATTTTAGTTTTGATGGAAGTTCCAAAACAGGTTGTAATAGGACCAGTCAGACCTGTTAGCTGACTGATGACTTAGAATCAGATTAAGATGACCGCTGAAATGTATAGATAGCTGATGTAAAAGATAGATCACATATTGAGGGAGAACTCAATATGTATAGGACAGGTCGAAGTATCAGATGACCCAGATAAGGTCAGATGATCAGAAGGCTAAGAACAAATCAGATGAAAAAAAGTCGGAAGATCGGTGAAGGCGAGGAAGACACTTGAAACTTCGGATGAACACGAAGACTCGAGATAAACTGAAGACTTCAGTTAAACACGAAGACTCGGATAAACATGAAGACTTCGAGTTAAACACGAAGACTCGAGATGACACGAAGACTCGAGATAAACACGAAGACTTCGGTAACAAACACGAAGACTCGGTATATTTGAAGACGAGGGCTCGAGTCACTGAAGATCGAAGACTACGAAGACACGAAGACCTATATCGGTAGAATGCGCATATTGTCTTTAACACATTACGCATTAGAAAGATTCAACAAGGTAGATTGATCGGTTATCTGATCAAGTCAGCTCGCACCTAGCGTCAACCAAAATGGTACACCAGACAAGACGAATATTCTATAAAAGGAATATCAATCATCTAACGGACAAGTCTTGAAGTGCCGCCTCATGGCTCGAGGAGAAAGTGGCGTGCACAAAAAAAAGGCGACAATGCGGGATTCGATCTGCAGGACATAAAGCGCAAATCATGCCTCTGTTCGCGCCGATATTCGAACCGCGTCACAATCATATCCTACAACCTACCTAATATAGCGAAATTCAAATTGCTCTCCAGCGGCTCTTTGATTTAAGTGGTCTATAAAATGGGATTACTCTTCACAGTTGAAGAAAATTGAGAACATACGGATCGAAGCGGTGAAAAAAGCCAAAAACTATAGCAAAATTTAATTTCGAAGAACACGAATTTGAAGATTATTCTTAAGTGTTCATCCCGTTGTTCTTAGCAAGAAATCTATCCTCTACAGCATTTGGCTACATAAACACTAGGATAGATTTCTAGTTGGAACCACAACAAACCTTTACCCAAACTCAAAATTAGGTTAAGTTTTTTCACATGAAGATTTGGACTAGGGAATCTCGTTTTACGATTTAAGGATCGGTTGAGTGTGAACTCGATAAACATTTGTTGGGTGTTGGACTAACACATAAAACTAAGTCCGATCGGTTAAGTTGGTGCCCCTGTGTTAAGGGAAGAGTGGGCGTAAAGGCGGGGTTTAAATGCGACCACTATAAAATCTTGTGTGCATTTACTTGCTCTTTATTGCTTTACACTATTACACCTGTTGAGCTTAAAATTGCATACATATTCTAAGTTAACATCGTGTGCACCAAGCAATTTGATCGTCGAGGATTGACACCTTAGTCGGTAGGTTGGCCGACTTAAGAATCGAATTGATAAAAACCGATTTTTCACCTTTGGTATTTACAAACACGCACTCTCGATTAAAGTAAAGCCGGATATCAAACTTGTGGGAGATGAATTTAATAAAGATATATGATTTTAATTAGATCCCAAAACCCTGAGGTATGACATGTTGGAATGATCTTGATAGTTGAGTCGAGATTAGGTTTTAGAGTATTCATGATGATATCTGCCAAAATGTATAGTCGTGAGATATAGATCGGGATATATTTTGTTAAGTTACGAAGACTCGATTATGTTTTGAAGAAAGCTGAAGTTTCGATATAAAGCTGAAGTTTACGGAGGCTCGATATGGCCGAGAATCGAAGACTCGATGTAATGGCGAGAATCGAAAACTTCGGTGAAAACTAAAGGCGAAGACTTCGGCATGAAGATTAGGTATATCGGCCGATATATCTGTGAAGACTCAAGAAGACTCGAGAAGGCGGCGAAGACTTCGAAGACCACGAAGACTCGGAAGACTCGAAGACACGAGAAGGCAGAAGATCAAGGCGAAGATCAAGAATAATGAAGAGCCGCGATAATTGCGAAGACTTCGATAATATCTTGAATGCTAGGTATATAAACTGAATGTTAGGAACCGAGAATATCTATCGAAGGATGCAATCTTTGAGAAGATCGCGATTCTTAGAGAAATAGATATTTGCCAAGACATTGAAATCTGACAAAAGGAACTAAATCGAGTGTTGTTAAGGTTATATCAACTTCGAGTTTGTAACCAAAAAAGAGCCGTTGAAGGTGTCTACCTTTATTTGGAGACAAAAAAAAAGTCAAAGGAAAGCGATCTTTGTACCATCTTACGACAACGGCAAATTTGAAAAAAGATGTCGAAGTACAAAAGTTCGGGCTGCAAAAAGTGAAGACCGAAATTTACATGAAAGGCTATTGCCTAAAAGCGTGTTAGGGAGTTTCAAACCCTAAATATAGCCGTTCCTCACACACCATAAGAGGGAACTCACGAAATTATCTCCTCCAACGGATAGTTTTTCAAGAGTGACCTTGGTGTATGCCTATAAATACTTGTGACCCTCTACATTGTAAGGTTTACGGGGAAATTTGTAAGCAACTCAAGAGCTCAAACTTATTATCATAAAGTTAAAGCACTTTCGAAAAACTTAGAATTTCCCAAGTGCTTTTATATTGAAAGAGCTCATTAAACTAAGCCTAGCTTGATAAGACATATCAAGAAGCTTAGTCGAGATATCCCAACCCTTTGCATTGTACTTCATTGTAAAGGATATCTCATCTAGTTGAAACCAACAGAAACCCCAAAACCCTTGAGAAGGTAGTTGGAGTGTGTTTGTTGGTGAGAAGAGTTGTAAAGAGTTAGTAAACTCTGGCGGAGTAGTCGAGAAAGCTCTAGAGGTGAAGTTAGTAAGCTCTGAGTGGGGTGAAAGCTTGTTTGTGTTTGAGTACGTAAACTACGGAGGTAGTCGAAAGCTCAAGTCGGGTTGAGTAAAGTAAACTCGTGGAGTAGTCCCGAGAAAGCTCGGGGGGTAGAGTTGAGTAAGTAAACTCTGTGAGGTAGTCGAGCTTCGAAGTGATTAGTGAATTTTTCCGAGGATCGGAGAGAGTGGGCGTAGGAGCTTGAGTCTACGAACCCTTATAAATTCTTTGTGTTGTTTATTGCTTTCCTTATCTTTGCTTAGCTATTTGCATTGATTTAAATCGAAAGCATATTTTCAGCGATATTTTTCGGTTGGAATCAATCCTTTGGAAGTTGCATGTAATTGAATCACAGCCTAATCACTATTTCATTAAAGGAAGGTTTTTGACAAAAGCTTAAAAGCAGTATAAACTAAAGGGCCAACCATTAGCACATCCAGATGGCTAGAACGGATAGTTACCAAAGCTGAACTTACTCTTACGAGAGTTGATAAGTTAGTTATCGATCCAAGCAACTTCAGGATCTCTGACACCGAGGACTTCGGTTGGGATTATCGGGGTTTACGAAAGCATTTCGGGATCTTTGTCTCGATGAACTTTGACTCGAGTGATTTGTGCTTCTCGGGACATAATCTTCAAGATTATCGAAAGTGACCTCGATAAAAAAAAGTTTTAAAAACTTGAACACGTGTATTTCCCCCATATACGTGTAAGACTTCGTTTACCGGGACCAACAAGTGGTATCGAGGCGGTGGTTCAACTTGACCCTGCTTTGTTGACCAAAGTTTTATTTGCTAAAAAAATACTGCGTGGTCTATCTGAATTGATCTTATTCTTTGAATTCTTAAAAGACTCGGTTAAAATGTCTTCTAAGAAACTTCCCATGTTCTCGATTGGAGAACTATGATTTATGGAGGCGAGAATGCGGGCTCACTGTATTCTAAACATGAGCGAATGTGGAGAGTGGTCTCTGAAGGACCATTCAATTCTTTGTGGTGAATCCCAAAGGAGCGAGAAGATGAGAGAATTGATCTAGAGAAGAATTTCTAAGTCGATGACCAGTGACTCTGAGGAGAAAGTTAGTCAATCTAGACTACATTGCTAAAGACACACTATCTGATACAATTGATGATGGTGTGATGGGAATGATCTCTCACTTGCAATCTTGCAAAAGAAATTTGGGATACACTTACCATTTGTAATGTGCAAAAGCCTGAGATCATATCAAGGAAAATAAACTTTCAGTTGCAATAGGAAAGTTTGATAGTTTTGAAATGGAAGAAGGTGAATCAATTGACAAATTGGAAGTCAGATTCACTAGTATTATGAATGATCTAAATGCACTTGGAAAGAAATATCCACAAAGAGAAATTGCATTGAAAATTCTTAGAGGTCTTTCTAAGAAATGGGATATACATGCAGTGGTGATTGAAAACACCAAAACATTAATTCAATGCCCTATCAACAAGTCTTCTCTGAGCTTAAGGCCTATGATTTTGTAATTGATAAGAAATCTAAAAAGGCTGACAAAGATGATTCATCATCTAGTAAAAATGTGGCTTTTAAGGCCAAAGATAAAACCTGTAAAACTAGAGAGTCTGAGAACTCCCTTGCTAAGAATCAGGATGAGCTTGAGGATAAGCTAGCACTGATGGCAAGGAGGTTTGAAAGACTTAATAGTCGATATGGAAAATACAAAAGCTATTCGAGGAATCACAGTGCGGAAGAAACACGAGGACGGATCAGTGAGAAGAAGAAGGACACGAAAATTTGAGGGATCTTCATCCAAAAGGAAGGACTCCAAGTCCAAAGAAGAAAGTGATCGGGATGATGATGCCAGCCAGATGCTACAATTGCGAAAAAAAGGTCACTTCGGTATGATTGTCGGATCGAGTGCTAAGGAGAGAAGAAAGGCAAGCTAAAAGAGACAAAAAGTTCTCTAGCAAAAGGCAATGGTTGCGAAGAAGAAGAACATTACGAGGAGGGATCTAGCTCTTGGATGAGATATTCTCAGACGATTGAAAGTGATGACATTTGTCGATGGCCATTGAGGAGGTAAACTCTTCTTTCTCTGTTGTTGCTCCTACACTAGCACAAGAGTTGTCAAGTTTGTAAGCGATCGATTTGACTGATGGATTCTTTTGAGAATCAGATGAAGGACTATCTTTGTTTTTACAAGAAGCTGCTAAATGAAACTCAAAAGCGAGAATAAAAGGCTGAAAGATGAAAATCGAAATGGAAAGACTATAGCAAAATGAAATCACTTCTCAATTAATGGGAAGACTCTTGATGAATTTGGATGTTACGAAAGTACAACTCTCGAAGAAAAAGAAGTTGAATGTGACCCTAGCTGAAAAGCTAGAGAAATCCTTGAAGAGATTGGTTAATGGGGACTAAGTTCAATGACCTTTCCGAGAAGCATGAAACTCTCTGAGGCTGTGAGGATAGTAGGAAGAAAAGCCAACTCTATTGAATCTGCATCGAAGTAATAGATGAAATTGAGTTACGAGAGATCTGCTTGATATAAAATGCGGATTGGGATACATTCGGGGAACCTCACAAGGTCATCTAAATCTTTGCATCAAGTAGCAAGAAGACAATCTTTGTAAAACCCGGTGGCACCTACACTTCAAATTGAAGAAATGCCCTAAGGTTGTAGACAAGGAAAAGGACCTATGGTCTCGGTAAAAGCTGAATGATCGGTAGGAAAGCACAAACCTCGGTGAAGGCTAGAAAACACGAGAACTTCGATTGGAAAGTTCGAGCAAGTACTTCAAAGCCTCGGGGCTAAGAATGCAAACTGAAAGGCTCCACCTTTGAACCATCGGAGGAATCCTCGGATAAGAAACACTTTCGTGAGAGACATTCTCAAGTTGAAGAGACCAAGTCCTCGATATCTTTGAAAGACCCAAATTCGGTCTGAGACAACTGAACCCCACTTGCATAAGGGTAAAGGTTATCTAAACCCGAGTCAACAAAGATTTAGGCCCGTGCACTAAAAGCCAAAGCAAATGAGCGAAGGCTGAACAAAGAAAAAATTCAAAAGCCCATGTTCATGCTTTAAAATTTAGCACACATACCTGAAAAGCTGCTAAGACACCGAGTAGTAAATGTGTATGTTGATGTTTATGGAAGACAAATTAGCCACTCTAAAGTGATTAGAGTTGTCGGGCAAATTTGGATTCGAAAAATACATCTAACCTTGTAGGACCCTACACAAATTGGGTACCTAAAAATTGATACATTTTGGGGAGGAAAACAAAGACCTTTGGTGATTAAAGATCACATAGCTTTGATGGCGAGAGATGAAAAAGGCCCACGATGTATGGTATCTTGGCGGTGGATGTTCAAGACATATGGCGAGATTCAAGAAGATACTCGGTGACTATGTTGAACAAAAGGCCCTGAGATCACTTTTGGAGATAACTCCAGGGAGACGGTGAAGGATATGGAACTTTGGAAATCGACTCGATTCATATCCATGGTGTTTCATATGTATACGGATTGAAGCATAATTTGCTTTCAATAAGCCGATTACGTGATAAGGGTTTTAATGTTGAGTTCTCTAAGAACTTATGTTATGTGAAAGATGATACAACATAGAAAATATTCTATTTGGTACTAGAAAAGGAAATGTGTATCTTCTTTGATTGGAGTTCAACTCTAAAGATACATGTTTGGTTCTAAAAAGTTCCACATATACCCGGTTGGTTATGGCATAAAAGAATGAATACTTTGAATTTCAAAACCTGAATAAGCTTGCAAGATTAGCTCTTGTGAGAGGGTTGCCTAATGAAGTGTTTGATGAGAACATATTTATGATGCGTGCCAAAAGGAAAATAAATTAGAGGATCATTTAAAAGCAAAGTAGATGTTTCTACTGACAGAATACGTCAGTTACTGCATATGGATCTTTTTGGTCCTATAACACCAGTGAGCACTAATGGCAGAAAATACATGTTGGTAGTAGTTGATGACTACTCAAGATATACTTGGGTCATATTCTTTTCGATGAAAAGAGACTCAAATAAAAATTGCCGAGAATTTTTTGAAAAGGCTCGATATTGAGAAAAATATGAGTGTGGTCAAAATCAGATCTGACAAGGGAACTGAATTTATAAATCATATCATATCTGATTATTGTGCATCAAATGGAATTTCACATGAAACATCATTTTGCAAGGACCCCTCAACAAAATGGTGTTCTTTGAAAGAAGGAGCAGGACTACGAAAAAGAAGAAGCAAAGGACAATGATAATTTGAAGGCGATATTCTAAAAGGTTTTGGGCTAAAAAGGCATCAACTTTACATGCTACTCTCGAGCACGGATCCATCTTGACCAAAGTCAAAGGCAAAACACCTTATGAGCTTTGGAATGAAAGGAAGCCTCTTTTTCTTTCTTTTCGTGTGTTTGGTTGCTAATGTTTCATACACAATAATGGTAAAGATCGAGTTGAAAACATTTGATAGTAAAAGGTGATGAAGGAATATTCTTAGGATATTACGAAGTCGATAAAAGCTTTCATAGTTTACAAGCTGTAGGACTCTTATTGTGGAGGAAACACCTCATGTTGTTTTTGATGAATCTACTTGTGTTGGGAAAAGCGAGGAACATGATCTGAGATGAAATGACTAAGAGGATCGCAGATTAAGCTGAAGCGAAAGATAAATCATCATTTGAACACGAAAAGAAGAAGTCGGTCACATCCTATGATTGGGTGACTCGGACTCGAATAAAAAGTTCGAGGATGGAACTTAGGATGGTGAGACTCGGGAAAACCAACACTCAAAGGTGACCAATCTGAACAAACACGATTCGGACTTCGGTATGTGATGCCAATGAAGATGTGGTCTGGCGAGGCAAATTGCGAATCTATCAACCAAGGGGGAACAAATGTCTCGACAATGTTGCAGAATAAATTTCCACGAGGAAGATGATTCCCTTTCTCCTTTTCTGTTGTTCACGAGTTTCTTGAATGCTTGAACCTAACATTTCAAATGTTGAGGATACTCTTGAAGGGGAACATCATTAAGGAAATGGTTAGATGGTCATCCTACAAGTCGGAGTTGTGGGAGATCTAGCGAAGGTGTTAAAACAAGAAGGTTCCATGGTGAGAGTGCACTATTCTGTTTGCTTCCTATCGGAGAAAGAACCTCTTGAGATTGGTGAAGCTCTACAAGATTCTCATTGGATTCTTGCTATGCAAGATGAAATTTGAATCAATTCTCAAGGAATGAAGTATGGGAGCTAGTAGAGATGAACTGAAAGGCACAATGTCATTGGAACCAAGTGGGTTTTTAAGAATAAAAGAGATGAAAACAACAACATTGTAAGAAACAAAGGCAAAATTTAGTTGCACAAGGTTATTCCCAAGAAGAAGGCTTGGATTATGATGAAACCTTTACTGTTGCAAGACTAAAGCCATCAGTTGTTTCTTGCATATCTTTGCCTACATGTAGTTCACGGTCTATCAAATGGATGTGAAAAGTGCATTTCGAGCGGTGTGCTTAAAGAAGTGGTTTATGTTGAACAACCTCTGGTTTCAAACATAATGACCAAGTTCTGAGCTCAAAAGAGCTTTGTATGGTCTTAAGCAAGCACCGAGCATGGTATGATACTCTTTCGGTTTCTTCTTGACCATGGTTTTTGTCAAAGGGACTTTTGATAGAACTATGTTCGGGGATAGAAGATGGGGAAGATATCTTCTTGGTTCGGAATATATGTTGATGACATTATTTTTGGATCTCAAACCATCGGTGATGTGAAAAGTTTTCAACAGCGATGAAAGACAAGTTTGAGATATCGATGATGGGGAGATGAATTTCTTTCTAGGTCTTCAAGTGTAAACAATCAAAGGAAGGAATATTCATCAACCGAGGCAAATACGAGAGATCGATTGCAAATATGGTGTACAAAATTGCAATGCGATTAGGATTCCCATGAATACTTAACTACAAGATGGATCCGATTACGAAGGCAAATCGGTGAGTCATCTTGATTATAGAGGAATCATTGGATCATTGCTCTATCTCTCGACAAGTAAATAGGATATAACATTTCTTTGTTGGGATATGTGCAAGAATACCAAGCTAATCGTAAAAATTTAGTCACATGGAGGGCGCCAAAAAGATAATGAAGTATCTTAAGGGCACGATGAATAGAGGATTATGGTATCGGTGATGATAACCTTGAATGCTTGGTTACTCGGATGCTAATTATGGAGGTTCTTGAAATTGTGTGAAGTCCACTACGGGGAACTTGTCGATTTCTAGGAAATGGTGATATCTTGGTTTTCAAAAAAGCAGGACCTCGGTAGTGACAGTCTTCTTGAAATTTGAATACATGGCTGCGGGGAAGGCTGGCGTGCTTTCGAGTTAGGGATGTTAGAACCGGTGTATAGAGTAAAATCGAAAAATTGAAGGTTTTTAGATGCGTGAAGTTTTCTCGAATTCTCTTGAGAACTTCGAGGATAAAATGGAAATCTTGGCGGAGTCTCGGGAAACTCAGTTCTTGAAGGTCGATTACTCGGTGTTATCTTGAACCCATTCAATACTCGATTATTATCTTGACATTTCATCAAGGTCGATTACTTTCGATTAAAGGCGATAGAGAAATTAGTCTGAAGAAGTAATGACTCATGCAACTCATTTATTGCTTAAGTAAAGCTCAGTAATCATTTGCAATAAATACAAAACACCTAAGGAATGTTTTGGGCGGAATCTTTTGAGATTCCGAAGAAGGTCAACAGTCATTTAATGCTCTGTTACATTAATGACCAATGAGGATATTTTGGCGGCTTACTTTTCGGAAGATCATTTGTTAGCATCTGATTAATCGGAGATTAATCTCAACCGTTGCTTTTCACCTAACCAACGCGAATTCCCACGATCTCAAAACTATTTATACCCCAATAAGCCATTCAAGCTAAATTTTATCAAACCCTTCGTTCCCAAAATCCTCTGCAAGAAAATCCCTTTGCCCAGAAAATTCTAAACCCTAAATCTTCAATCTCTCAAATGGCACCTACCATTTTCGACAAATTAGCCAAAACCAACAAACCCTGGTACGAGTTCATTGTCTCGCTCGATAGCACAACCAACTCCAAACCAGAAGAGGAGGCTCTCCATATGATCCGTTTGGCCAAACTCACTCATCTAAATAAATAGCCGACCCGGACCAGAATCTCCATAAAAGAGATAATCGAGTTCATCTGTAATTTGAAGATAGATGAAGAGGATGGTATGCATTCTGAGATTACTGTATCACATTTAGAGCATTCGTCCAAATACATCGATTTTGAAAGGGAATTGTATATTATTCCGAAGAATTTAAACGATGTTTTTTGAGCTTTGTGATAGTGGAAGGATCTGCTATGTATATGTTGGGTAGAAGCGGGGAGTATTTAGATAGGATTCTTTGAAGAATCTGTAAAATTTGAAATTTCTTTTGCATAAGAGGCATTTGAAGCCACAATATAGAGTTTTGATAGATATTGTGAGCAAATGCATCATGAGTCATTCGGGAGTATTGAAGCGATTAGTACCACGAAGCTCGAAGAATAATGGCGTGATCGAGGCTTCACCCACCATCGACTTCTTTTGGCTCGATTCTTGATTCGGATGGTGAGTGAGAAAAGCCAAAGTCATAAGAAAGGTTGCGGGGCTATCTCGATCAAAGGCAAGATCCATCATGCCACCAAAATAGCATTTATTTTGGAGATGTCTTGAGAGAGGAGGAGGACATCTTGTGATTCGACCCCATTCCCCCAAGTCAAGGTGCTCTTCAAGCCCATTCTTTGTGAAAAAAGCGAGACCATCGAGGGGAAGAAAAAAAAGCGAGAATCACCAAAAGTTCTTTCTTCTTTGAAGAGACCAACAAAACCGGGGGAAGGTTTTGTTGGAGGAAAAAGAAAAGGCAGTGTAAAATTGATGAAGCGAGAAGAACCTTGCTCCAAAGCGCGGAAGATTGGTGGTTCTCACCGATGAAGATGGCGATGATTACGAAGAGATTCAACCCGAGGGGCCAAACCGTGCGGTCGCCATCGCAAGTTTTGCTTTCGAGGTTATCTCTAAGGCCAAGATCGGACTACAAAAGCGAGTCTTCTTCGAGGTGCTTGAGACATCGACATTTCGAGGTAAAATTTCTCGGGAAATTTTAAAGGAACTCAGACCTCATAGATTCCTACCAAAGATGTCTTGGGAAGCTCGGGGCAAAGCAGAGCTAACTGTAGTCAATCGAGGATGTGCTACGGGAATGGAACCTACTCGGATGCAAACCGAGGACTTTTGCACAACCTTGACCAATCTTCTTTGAGACTCGGGGAGCAACTTACTTTTGATGAGCTCACGAGTGAGCTCTTTTTGATCCTTGGTGATGCTTCAAACCGAACTAGAAAGCCCGAGATTGAAGAAAGTAAATGAAGAAAGTGGAGGAGCAAGGGGAACGATTCATCCTTGATCACACCCCGAGCTCACTCATTCACGATCTGCAAGATATCTTCTTGATTAAAGGTCAAGCGGTTTTCATCCTCAATCGGACTCTTGGGAGATGCTTAACATTATTTTTGCATTAGGAGGGAAGGCGGTGGAATGAGGAGACAACCTTCCTGACTGAGTTCTCAAGTTTCAAGAAGACAAAGCTCAGGATGAAAAATTCCGATTTTGATGAGCTAGTTCAGAGGAAGATAGCTGAGAGGAGAGCTACTGAAGTTGGTGCCCCTAGCAGCAGAGACAAATTCAAAAGATAATATCTCATTATCTTATTTACATGTCTTTTACTTTTGATATGCTGAATGAATGTCTCTGAATTAATTGTTTATGAGGGAAAGTGTTTAAGTATTTGGTGATGAACTATTTAAGAAGATTCATTACTGAAGAAATTGTTGAATGATTAATTGTTGGGAGACTCTCTGAAATTGTTGGGAGATTCTCTGATTCAGGAAATTGTTGAGAGACATAACCAATCTTGTAATAGGATAAAACTGAAACCTGAGTTTAGGTTGTATGGTTGTAACAAGATAGGTTTTGGCATCATCAAAAATGGGGAAATTGTTGGGAGATGAATTTAATAAAGATATATGATTTTGATTAGATCCCAAAACCCCTGAGTATGACATGTTCAGAATGATCTTGATAGTTGAGTCAGGATTCAGTTTTAGAGTATTCAGGATGATATCTGAAAAATGTATAGTCAGCAGATATAGATCAGGATAGATTTTGTTAAGTTCTGAAGACTCAGTATGTTTAGAAGAAATGAAGTTTCGATATAAACTGAAGTTTCGAAGGCTCGATAAACCGAGAATCCCGAAGACTTCGATGTGGCGAGAATCTGAAGACTTCGGTGAAAAGAGGAAGGCGAAGACTCAAAGATAAAGATTCGATATATCGGTCGATTATATCCGTGAAGACTCAGAAGACTATGAGACCCTGAAGACTCAGAAGACACAGAAGATAGAAGACTGAAGATCAAGAATAACTGAAGGCCACGATAATTCGAAGACTTCGTGAATAATATCTTTGAATGCTCAGTATAAACCTGAATGTTCCGAGGCACTGAGAATATCTATCTGAAGGATGCAATACTGAGAAGATCGCGTTTCCTTAGAGAAATAGATATTTGCCAAGACATTAAATGCAGACAAAAGGAACTAAGTCAGAGTGTTGTTAATGTTATATCAACTCAGAGTTTGTAACCAAAAGAGCCGTTGAAGGTGTCTACCTTTAACTGGAGACAAAAGTCTAAAAGAGGAAGACAACATTGTACCATACCGGGCGCGATAGTGACAGTCGCCAAAAAAAAAGATGTCGGGAAGTACAAAAGTTCGGTCGCAAAAAGTGAAGACCGGCTACATGAAAGGCTATTGCCTAAAACGTGTTAGGGAGTTTCAAACCCTAAATATAGTCGTTCCTCACACACCATAAGAAGGAACTCACGAAGCTATCTCCTCCAACGGATAGTTTTTCAAGAGTGACCTTGGTGTATGCCTATAAATACTTGTGACCCTCTACATTGTAAGGTTACGGGAAATTTGTAAGCAACTCAAGAGCTCAAACTTATTATCGCAAAGTTAAAGCACTCGAAAAACTTAGAATTTCCCAAGTGCTTTTATATTGAAGAGAGCTCATTAAACTAAGCCTAGCTTGATAAGACATATCGAAGCTTAGTCGAGATATCCTAACCCTTTGCATTGTACTTCATTGTAAAGGATATCTCATCTAGTTGAAACCAACCGAGAAACCCCAAACCCTTGAGAAGGTAGTTGGAGTGTGTTTGTTGGTGAGAAGAGTTGTAAAGAGTTAGTAAACTACGCGGAGTAGTCAGAAAGCTCTAGAGGTGAAGTTAGTAAGCTCTGAGGTAGTCTGAAAAGCTTGTTTGTGTTTTTAGTAAAGTAAACTACGGAGGTAGTCGAAAGCTCAAGGTCGGGTTGAGTAAGTAAACTCGTGGAGTAGTCGAAGCTCAGGCCGAGTTGAGTAAGTAAACTACGAGGCGGTAAAGCTTCGAAGTGATTAGTGAATTTCTCGAGGATCGAGAGAGTGTGGACGTAGGAGCTTGAGTCTACGAACCACTATAAATTCTTTGTGTTGTTTATTGCTTTCCTTATACGTGCTTAATTGTTGAATTGATTTAAATCAGAAAGCATATTTTCACTGATATTTCAGTTGGAATCAATCCACTGGAAGTTGCATGTAATTGAATCACAACCTAATCACTATTTCATTAAAGGAAGGTTTTCAGCAAAGCTTAAAACGAGCATAAACTAAAGGGCCAACCATTCCAAGACATCCGAGTAGCTAGAAACGGATAGTTACCAAACCTGAACTTACTCTTACGAGGGTTCAATAAGTTAGTTATCTGATCCAAGCAACTCGGGATCTCTGACACTCGAGGACTCGGTTGGGATTATCGAGGTTTACGAAAAGCATTTCGGGATCCTTTGTCTCGATGAGACTTTGACTCAGAGTGATTTGTTCTTCACATGACATAATCTTCAGGATTATCTGACCTAAGCTGACCTCAGTAAAAGAAAAGTTTTAAAAACACTGAACACGTGTATTCCCCCCCCATACACGTGTAAGACTCGTTTGCACCGGGACCAACAAAACTGATCTGCCCTCATGCACTCAGAAAGATTGAACATCGGTTGGCCGACTCTCTTAGCACTCGATCGGGCAATCTGCAAATCACACCGATCCATCACGAAAAGTTTTCAGAAGTCTATTCACCCCTCCCCACTAGACTTCTGCCCTCACAAAACCCATTCGGGACCTACAAGTGGTATCAGAGCAGTGGTTCTACATACCACTGGTTTTGAGTATCATCGATTCTTGAGGAAGAATCTTTGTGGTCATTTGAATAGATCTTGAAAAACCATTTTCAAAACTCATTCATTTTCAAAATCACATTTCAGCATGGATAATACCTCTGGTATGTATCATGATTTGCCTAAGTTTTCAATTGATGAGTATGCAGATTGGACTACATATATGTGCAACCATCTGGGATCGATAAGTGGCAAAATGATGGAAGTCATTGAATGAGGACCCATCATCATATATCACGACAACCCAGCGGTTGGAGGAGATCCAGATCATGCACCTGGAAGCCTTGTTCGAAAAAGTCCAGCCCTGATGGATGCAGAAGAAAGAAAGCTGTATACTCTAGATACAATCGCCAGGCATATAATCATGAAGACGATGGATAAAGTCACCAAAGAGAAGATAAAGTATCTCAAGACTGCGAAACAAATGTGGGATACCCTTGCTGAGATGTGCGAAGGAAATGATCAGATCAAATCTGATCGACTACAAAAGTTGGGCTGGTGAAGTTCGAAAAGCTCAAAATGCTGCCCAACGAGACCATCAACGAGCCCGATGGGAGGATCACCATGTCAGTTAATAAGCTACGAGAACTTGGAAGAGAGATGTCAGACAAAGACATCAATTATAAGATCTTAAGATCTCTCACCAAGAAGTGGGACATGAAAGTCACGGTAATCAAGGATTGCCAAGACATAGCCAAGATGGAGCCGAGTAGCTTATTCCTAAGCCTTAAAGCCCATGAGTTCGATCTAATCGAAAGAGGGCAAGCAGATGAAGACGAGACGCCTGCTGAAGCCTCAACCTCCACATCTAAATCAATTGCATTCAAAGCAACCAGCAGCAGATCAAAGGTCACTGAACCTGTTGGGAACATAATAAGCCAAGCAGAACAGATCGCTCTACTTACCAGGAAACTTGAAAGATTGAATATTCAACTTGGTAAGTATCAAGACAACAGAAGAAATAGGAGGCCAACTGACAGATCACTAGAAAGGAATATATCTGATGATCAAAGGGATCCGCGAGAGAAGAAAAAGAAAAGAGATGATCGGTCAAATGAGAGAAGAGATAATGATCGACGAGAAGGAGTTGATTATATAATCGAAAGGAAAGTCACGACGGATCCCTGACGAAGTGACTCACTTTGGTAGAGGAAGTTCCGTGGATCATGGATCATGCTTCAACTGCGAGAAACGTGTCACTTCTGACTCCGACTATCCAGACCTGACTCCCAAAGAAAGACAAGAGAAGCGGAAAAGAAGAACAGCGCTTGAGAGATAAAAAGCCATGGTTCTTGACACATCTGGAATTGATGATTCTATCGCCTTTCCGAGGATTACCGCTACTCATCTGTGAAGACTTACGCGATAAGCAAGCGATCTTGTTGACTTCTTCGACCATGAAGATCTGATATTCTCTTAGGATGACGATGAAATCTGCTGATGGCGGGGAGGAAGACCAATCGAGGTAACCTCCAAACCTTACCTTTTTCAATTTCGACACCAGCCTATTATTAAGACACTGGCTTTGGAGAGATTAACTTGCAGCTCTACTCTGAGCAATTGCTTGATGATCTCTCTGATGTAGTAGACACTTATACAATAGTGGAAGCTGAAAATGATAAGCTAAGGATCAGAAATAATTAGCTTGTTAAAGAGAACGTTTGTCCAAGAAAGCGGTTTAACCGAAATCTCTTGAAACTCCTCGGGGAAGGTAAATCAAGAACTTAAAGTTACGAAAGTTAAATCTTCGATCGGGGAGAAGCGAGATCAAAGATCGACTAGCAATCAACAAACAACAAATTTGGTGATTTCAAAATTCTACAAGCTAAATTTGATGAGCTATTCCGAGCTACATGAGAGTCTAAAATCTCATCGAGGATAGTTTATGCAAGAAAATAGAGGTTTTCACAAAATCATCAAAAACTGTTCAAGATATGAACACCTATTTTCGAACGCCGACTAACAAGAAGGGAATTGGGTATGAGAACCCTTCTACATCCTCAAAAGCCCCATTTGGTTCACTTCCGAAGGGTGTAATCAAACGAGTCTCTGAGAAAGATACTCAAAAAGCTAAACATGTATCTGATAAGGGAAAGAGACCTGCTGAGCAAGTAAGGCAAGTGCCTGTCGAAAGGGAACATAAATGGACCCCAATGATTAAGCATCGGTAGAGAATCAACAGAAGAACCGGTTCTTACGAAAAAACCTCAACTTTGATCGGCCAGATTAGGTATCGTAAGAGAAAACACTGTAAAAGGAAATCTAATCTGAGACCCAATCGAGGTCAGCTGGCTAACAAGCAAGCTATAGGTAAACTGCAAAGACCATCTATGCCAAAAAGATATGAATCTTTTAATGGTAGCAGTCGTACCTACCCTTATAAACAGAGATCTAGTATCTTGACCGAGCCATTTGGGTTAAAAGAAGACAAAACGTAAAGAAAAATCCCAAGTCTTCTGATTCACCCAAGGCTCACACGAATAATCATACTAATCAGAAAGCATATGAAGAGACGTATGATTATGTTGATATGTATGGGAGACAAATCAGGCCTTCTAATCTTTCTGATTACCATAGAAGTGCTCTGCTTGTGTGGATCCCTAAATCCACCACTAACCCCTCAGGACCCAATTCCAAAGGGGTACATAAAGCCTGATTCGATTGCAGGTTCGCGTGGGTTTGGCCAACAAAGGAGGTGTACAAGCAACTATCTGGTACATCGATAGTGGATGCTCAAGGCACATGACTGGAAGCAAACATCTCCTTAGCTCTTACAGAGAACAAGAAGGCCCACGTGTACTCTTCGGTGATGATAACTTTGGTTTTACCAAAGGATTTGGAACCTTAGAGAATGATGATGTACAAGTAACTGGAGTCTCGTATGTCGAAGGATTAAAGCACAATCTACTATCAGTATCACAACTCTGCGACAACGGATTCTGCGTTGAGTTCTTGAGTGATAAGTGTACGATTAGGAATCGAGCTACTCAACAAATCTTGCTAACTGGTTCAAGGAAAGACACGATCTACACAACAGACTGGAATAGTTGCCCAAGAAATGCATGCTTAATTGTTAAGAGTTCCAAGAGTAGCAGTTGGCTCTGGCACAAAAGAATGAGTCATCTGAACTTTAAGACTCTTAACAAGATAGCTAGGATGTCTTTAGTTGAGGGACTTCCGAATGAGGTATATATTCTCTAAAGATCAGATATGTGCCGTATTTCAGAAGGGAAAACAAGTTAAAGCCTCATTCAAGGGAATACGGACCGAACTCCGATGAAATCTCGCAATCGCTTCATATGGATCTATTTGGACCAGTTACACCAGTCAGTCTCAGTGGACACAAATATACTCTGGTAATCGTGGATGATTATTCCAAGTTTACCTGGGTTGTATTCTTATACAAGAAGAATGAGACAACGACAAAGATACTGTTTTGCTTCAAGAAACTACAAAACGAAAAGGGTGTCAGCATAGTAAAAATCAGATCAGATAAAGGTACAAAATTTCTGAACTCTTTTATTATTGATTTTTGCACTAAGTTTGGTATACAGCATGAGACGTCAGCTGCAAGAACACCACAACAAAATGGAGTAGCAGAACGGAGAAACAGAACACTCAAGGAAGCTGCTCGCACTATGTTAGCTGAACATGTGACACCAAGCCATTTCTGGACAGAAGCCATCAATACTACATGTCACACTCAGAACAGATGTTCTCTGACAAATGCTCACTTCAAAACACCCTATGAACTGTGGAAGGGCAGAATACCTCGTGTTTCTTACTTCCATGTTTTTGGGTGCAAGTGTTTCATACACAACAATGGGAAGAGTCAGTTGAAGACTTTTGATGCCAAGGCAGATGAGGGTATATTCTTAGGATATTCCTCATCCAGCAAGGCTTTCAGGATTTACAACAAATGAACCCTAGTTGTGGAAGAAACACCCCATGTGGTCTTTGATGAGACATCTTCTGAACAAGAGAAAGCTACCTCAGAACAAGCCGTACCAGATCAACCGTTACCTGATACGCAGAAAATGGATCAGCTAAGTATCAAGGAGAAAGAATCTGAACACGTAACAATGTATATCCCAGAACTTGATCTTGCTGATTCACCAGGTCAATCAGACCATAAAGTATGCACAACTGTCAGTGAAGAAGCTGGTACAGCTGAGACAGTATCAACTGAACCATCTGGTTCAGGGGGAACTCCTAAAGTTTCTACGAATAGACATCAACACATGATGAGTCCAACATCAGCTGAGACATGTTCTTATCAAGTGGATTATAATTTAGCACCACTCCCAATCACTAGTAATGAACTACTATCAGAAGTGGATGATGTTCTCCAAATAGACGCAAATCAGAAAAGAAGGACCTGGATTACCAGTCATCCAACTGATCTGATTATCGGAGACCCATCTGATAGAGTCAAAACTAGACATCAGATTGGTGAAAGTGAAATGTATTGTTGTTATCTGTCTTTGAAGGAACCAACTACAGTAGAAGAAGCTCTACAAGACGCAAGCTGGATTCTAGCCATGCAAGAAGAACTGGAACAGTTTGAGAGGAATCAAGTTTGGAAACTGGTGGACAGACCAACTCATCAAGACGTGATTGACACGAAGTGGGTATTCAAGAACAAGAGAGATGAGAATAATGTCATAACCAGGAATAAGGCAAGACTTGTTGCTAATGGGTATTCACAATCAGAAGGAATTGATTATGATGAGACCTTTGCACCAGTCGCTTGCCTAGAAGCCATTCGGCTGTTTCTGGCATATGCTGCCCACATAGGATTCTTAAACGGGGTACTAGCAGTGGAAGTTTATGTTGAACAACCTCCAGGCTTTGAAAAAGGCAACCAAGTGTACCGTTTAAGAAAAGCTCTTTATGGCCTAAAACAAGCTCCTCGAGCTTGGTATGATACACTCTCTCAGTTCTTGATAGACTGAGGATTCACTAAAGGAATTGTGGACAGAACCTTATTCAGAATAGTAGATGGAGAAGATATTCTGATGGTTCATATTTACGTGGACGACATCATCTTCGGATCTCCCAACAAGAAGCTGTGTGAGAAGTTCAGGAAATTGATGCAAGGGAAGTTCGAGATGTCCATGATGGGTCAGATGAATTACTTTCTGGGTTTACAAGTCAAGCAGAGTACAGAAGGGATATTCATCTGCCAGGCGAAGTACACAAGGAATCTACTGGCCAAGTTTGGAGTTCAACATTGTAAGGAAGCCAGAATTCCCATGATGACCGGGTTCAAGATGGATCCAGATGAGGACGGTCAGAAAACTAATTAGAAAGAATTTAGGGCTCTCATTGGATCTTTACTATATCTGACTGCTAGCAGACCAGATATCACTTTTGCAGTAGGTGTATGTGCCAGATTTCAAGCAAATCCAATGCAAAGCCACCTAGAAGCAGCTAAGCGGATTCTCAAGTATCTGAAGGGGATAGTAAACCTTGGTTTATTTTACCCATCAGATGATAATCTAGAGCTTAGTGGGTATTCTGATTCTGATTACGGAGGTTGCAGAATCGACAGGAAGTCAACCTCAGGTTCATGTCAGTTTCTGGGAAATAAACTGATCTCTTTGTTTTCGAAGAAGCAGACATCAGTTGCGACATCTACTACTGAAGCAGAATATATGGCTGCAGGAAGCTGTTGTTCCCAACTGCTCTGGCTAAGTCAGCAGCTGAGGGATTACAACATCGTAGCTAAGAACGTATCTATATTCTGTGACAGTAATAGTGCTATTGCAATCACTCAGAATCCTGTTCTATATAAAAGATGCAAGCATGTGGATGTCAGACATCATTTCATCAGAGATCATGTTGAAAAGAAGAATGTCAGAATGGAAAAGATCCATACTGACAAGCAAAAAACTGATATTTTAACCAAGCCGCTAGCTGAGATCAGATTCAGAGAGTTATGCAACGAGCTAGGGCTTCTGGATCTCGGAGAAAGCGCACCAGAAATGATAAGTAGACTGGTCTCCAGAACCAGTTGGTTAAAAGACTAACCAGGTTAAGAGGAATCAGTTGAGTTAGGAATCTCAACTGATCAGACAATCAGACGAGGAGCAGATAAGAAAATCAGACAAGTAGCCGATCTGAAGATCAGACAAGGAGCAGATCAGTTCATGATATATCAGATTAAGGGGGAACTAATTAGATTAGTAGGTTACTTTATAAGTCGATTAAAGCTACGGTCAACAAGCAAATCGTATGAGTTTAAAGTTACAAATCGCATAAGTCAGAAGAGGCAACACAACAAATGAAATAACATAATTTTTCATTGATAAGGACCCGGAGGTCAGATTACAAGCTACAAGTGGTATTACAAGCTACAAGAACAAGAAGACCCGGAGGTCATTACATAAACCATATACCCTAAGCCAACCAAAGGTAGGGAAGGGGAGAGAGAGATTTTAAGAGCTTGATGATCTCATTTTCCCCCGACCCTAAAAGGGGCGCAGAGAAGCTTCTACAATCCTGAGCCACTCTCAGAGCTTCGGAGTGAGGAGCGAGAGCGGGCCTTGAAAGATCTTTAAGCCAGGAGCCCCTAGACCTAAAATCAATGGGCTCTCCAGCTGTTAAATGGGACACAGTGCCACAGGTTTGGTCACAAGGACCAAACGGACACTAGTGTCGCATGCAAATATTGAGTTTGATATACGAAGATCAGCTATTGTCTGATGCAGACCGTATATCAAACCCATGTTTTATTTCAGACTAAGTCTGTTGATGCTAATTCTGTCATCTCGAAAGGCGCACAAGGTGCATACGGTTAGGAGAAGTGCCTTCTCATTTGCCTTAGCAGATCCGCCTCCATGGTGGTAAAGAAGCTTTGCATTTATCGTATGTGTAATCTTCGATGACGACGAAAGCAGTGTGAAGGAACACACAGGGTTGATTTGAGAAGCTGAATTCATTGGAAAAGGGTTAAAGGTTTTTGCCGGAAGTTTCACCGGAAATAAGGGATTCATCGGAAAGCATGGAGTATAAGGTAAAGAAGGTGAATGGTTTATGTTGTGTTGTTTGCCTAACACCCCAGGCCAATTTATAGGAGAAAATTAGGGGTATAAATGCAAATTTATTTTCTCAGAAGACCTTAAGAGAAATTTGCATCGACAACGCGTAAGGAACACGCGGCTAATGGTTGGATGAGTTGACGGTGTGAGTAATCACAACGTATCTATGCCATTATTACGGAATGTCAAATCGCGCCGATTTGGGAATCGAGGTGACTTTTTGACTCCCCGAAGTAAATGCTTTGGCGGGAGTTTGACTTAAGTGCATAGTAAATGCGACCTGAATAGAAGAAGATTGAAGAATGAAGTGGATCAGATAAGTGATGAAGTGGATCAAACAAGAATCTGATCAGATGAGTTGAATATTGTTGGGAAATGCTTAAGGCTACCATCAGTAAGGTCAACAAGTACCAGATCATATCACAGTGGTAACTGGTTGATTACAATATCAATCAGTCAGATACTTTATGACGCATGCACTGCAAAACTTTTAATGCAGACTTGGGAATGTGTATTTAATGCATTTTATTGCGAATTTTTGAGTCTGAAATACGAGAAGACTACTTTTCTCAACCGTGAAATTAAAACTTTTTCGGCCGACTAAATCTCAGCCACTGATTTCAAAACACGGATACTTGAGTACCTTCGGAAAGTTGTGCAAAAAGGTTTTCCCTCGCATACTATAAAATCCAAATCTTTCTCAGAAAACTTCTTTCCACTACTTCGTCTTCTCAAAGCTCTTAAAAGATCAAAACTTTCAAAATCTTCAGAAAATTACCTTCAAAATCAATTGATTCCATTTTTTTTTTTTCGATCTCTAAATCCTACAAATCAATTTTTGGTAATTTCTTGTTTAAATATTGCATGATTTCAATTCTCTCTGGTACCTAGGTTTACAAGTCGTGATGCTATGTTTCTGTAATTTATATTTGATTTATACGCTTACTTGCTAAATTGATGCAGATTACTGGTTTGACTGAATTTATTGAAATATCTTACTCAAACTAAACATCAATTTGCATATCATACAGAAATGGCATATCTTGTTCCACGACCGGGCCAAGGGAAATAGTTCTGCAACTTTGCATCGATGAAGAAAGATATCATTGATGAGAAGTATGTAGTATTCACAATCAGAACATGTGGGCTTGAACGATATTGCTCTACACATCAGAACATCGTCCACACACATGAAACCCTGGAGTTTCTATACAACCTACAGAGGGATGAAGACATTGATGCTGACCTGATTTCTTCCGTTGGTGGACTGGAAGTATGAGTGTCGAATGATGATCTCCAGAGGATCTTCGGCCTAACTCAAGGAAGCATCAATCCAGAGACCTACACGACTAATGTAGGAGAAAAGGGATTTCTTGAAGCCGAGCTGCTGAGACCAGCAAACAAGGAGAATATGACGAATGTCAAAGCCTTCTACCTGAATAGGAAGTATCGCCTTCTCCTTGAGATCGTTCAGAAGGTGATTATGTGCTCAACTTACAGTCTTGATGCTGTCACTTCCTATAAGATCAGTGTCATGGCTGCAATCATCAGGAAGGCTTCAGATATGGATTAGTTGGGTATGGTCAAGGCACGTCTACGGAAAGACTCAGGGAAGTTCGAACTGACCCAGAGTAATGAAGTGTGCTTATCTTCCAAGTGCTCCTTCATACACAAAATCTCAATCATTCTATCAGATAAGCTGCCACAAAATTATGAATGGAATGAGAATGGAGCGAAGATATATCGAGCAAAGCACAAGGCTATCTTGGGCAAGAATGAGCCCCTGCCTGGACAATCTAATAAGGATCCTACTCCTTATGTGCCCAAACCCAAGGGAGAAAAGAAGGGAAAAGAAAAGGCAACTGCATCGTCTGAAGCGCAGGGAACGGCCATTCCAGAGAAGAGGATGAAGAGGAAGGATCTGGCCAAGAAACCAGATGCTCAGCGGAAACGTCAGAAGAGAGTCACATCTCCTCTGAAGGCTGCTCCAAGTTCTGCTCAGCTAGTTCGCAGAACGGAGGATCTGATTCAGATGGAATCAGAAAAGCAGATAGCAGTCACCTCTGAGCACACTCCCGGAGAAGTAAGGGATGAGCATATGATCAAAGCAGAAGGAGAGAAATCTGTCAGAGGGACAGAAGTGGAGCAATCTGAGGAAGAATCACCATCTGATTCTCTGCCTCTCACCAAGATCTTCCAGAGAGCAAGATCGCCTACGCCCACTTCCAAATCGCCATCACCCTCTCCTAAAAAATCATCACCAGCACCCTCCCCTCACAAAACCTTCTCACCCTCACCCTCACCTATCAGATCACCCAGATCTCCCACTCCCCCAATCAATGAACCTGTTCAGGACACTGAACACCCTCAACACGCTGAAAATGAACCTGAACCACATATATCCCCATCTCACTCCCAATCTCCAAACAAGTCACAAGAACCTGAGAGATCTGACAAGCGAGTATCCATCTCTCATAATCCCTTCAATACCAGAACCGTGCTTGCTTCACCTGTTTCAGAAAGCCCAATCATAAGGATAATGAAGCAACATATCAAGGAGTATCTGCTGGACCAGTGCCTTGAATTGGATCAACATCCTGGCATCCAGTAATAGATAGAGGAAATTGTGTTCTGGAGGGATATTAGACTGAAAAGCATCGAGGAATTTCTGATTCTCATGACAACTCTGGGATCAGATTTCTTTGTAGACTTGGAGATGAAGTGCTTGAACAATGCTGGGATTGAAAGAGCTGTTGAATTGGCCTCTGACGATGATATCAGATGGTTGATTCATGAAAGGTTCGGAATTGCTAATAACAGGGAGGAAACTGTTCAACCTCCTACAGATCATGAGGGAGTTGCCGATGAACCAAGAATGGGTGCTGCAGATGAGACCCGACTTGGCAAGGCTTCAACATCTGACCAGACTGCTATGCTGAGCTCCGATACCCTAGATCTTTATACTGAGAAGATTCAGGATGGGATCAAGGCTGCTATTGAAGACAAATTCGCAGCGCTCACAGCAGATCTGATGAAGCGGTTTGAAGAAGAGCAAGCAAAACTGGTTGACAGAGAAAGAAGTCACACAGTTGGGATGCATAATGCCATCTTTTCTGAAGTAATGCAACTAGTCAATCCTCTTGCCGAGAAGCTCAAACTCCAGTCTGACAAGCTCAAAGTTCAGACAGATATGCTCAATGAGACACAGGTACTATTGGAAAATGTCTGGGCATCCTTGGAGAAAACTGACAACCACATGGATATGGGTTGGAAACACTTTGTAGCTTCTACAGAACGAGCAAGACAGGACATCGAATTTGCTCTCAGACGCTTTTTAACTCCTGCACCTTCTGCCACCGCTCAGATCACTCCTCTTGTTGTTGAGGAACTCAGAGAGGAGATCTCACGGCAATTCATTGCTCTGAACCGCAGGCTGTCCAACCTCTTTGATGAAACCAAAAAGGGGGAAGGACAAGAGAATAAAGAGAAGAAAGAAAAACAGACACAGTTGGTAACAATTACATCTCTACCAAAAACAATTGTATCTGACTTGCCAGCCACTCCATCTACTGATCTCGTTGCTGAAGTAAAAGAAACTGTGGAGCAACATAGCAAAGAGACCACTGAGCAGAAAATTGCTCTTTCAGAGGTTATTGCTAGAGTCGACAAGATTGAAGACTTCTCTTCGTTCGTACAGAAAAGAATGGAAACTGATGATCAGGCCAAGAGCCTTGAACTCGCTAAGAAATTAGCATAAGAAGACGAACAAGATGAACCTGAGCAGACTCTGAGGAGAAAGAAAGGCAAAGGCAAGATGGTGAAAGCAACTGCGGAATATTAGAGACAAGGCCAATTATTCTCTACCAAAAGCCAGATGACTCCTGAACAAACTCAAGAGCAAATCAGACAGAGAATAAGAGAAGCCGCCATCAAGAAGCAGAAGTTAGTAGAGGCTAAGGGACTAAACATCGCATACATCCGAAGGAAGAGGAAGAATGAAGCTGCAGCAGAGGAGATTGCTTGGGAGAAGAATGCCCTTCCGGCACCTGTTAAAGACATCCTCTATGCCCGGCAAGATCTGCTTCCAGAATGGGATCAGATCAGAGGAGAATGGTTGTGTGATGTGTACATCCTGGAGAAAATTCCGATTCATCAAGATCAGACAGAAAATGATGATGAATTTCGGAACTGGTTAGAAACGATGTATCCAGACTTCTACCAGACGGTGATGAAGGATGGGAAGATCATGTCACTGATACCTGAAGCTCCTCCCTTTGAACTACTCCTTCCACCTTTGCGTCCAGACAAAAAGCTAGATGCTGTAAAATTCAAGAATTCCTACTATGGATTTGCTGACAAAGGAGGGATCCATAGAAGAGAAGATCTGGACAAGCTGATGCAAAGGATGTACAAGATGTTTGGCATCCCCAAAGAACTGCAAATGTTCAAGTACACCCGAGGAAGACAACTTGGAATCAGATGATAGGTACGCTTTTCATGTATTCTGTAACGCACACACCTATCTGAATGAAATATTCCATCTCTCTGATTCTAAGACAACCTCTCATTATCTTCGTGGTATCTATTTTTCTGATTAAGTGTTTTGGTTCCATCAAAAAGGGGGAAATTGTTGGGAAATTTATATTTAAGTTTTGATGGAAGTTCCAATACAGGTTGTAATAGGACCAGTCAGACCTGTTAGCTGACTGGTGACTTAGAATCAGATTAAGATGACCAGCTAAAATGTATAGATAGCTGATGTAAAAGATAGGTCACATATTGAGGGGGAACTCAATATGTATAGGTCATGTCGAAGTATCAGATGACTCAGATAAGGTCAGATGATCAGAAGGCTAAGAACAAAAACAGAAGAAAAGAAGTCAGAAGATCAGGTGAAGACTGAAGACACTAAAGACTCGGATGAACCTTAAGACTGAGATGAACCTGAAGACTCAGATGAACCTGAAGACTCAGCTGAACCTGAAGACTCAGATGAACCTGAAGACTCAGATGAACTTGAAGACTCAGATAAACCTGAAGACTCAGTTAAACCTGAAGACTCAGATAAACCTGAAGACTCAGTTAAACCTGAAGACTCAGATGAACCTGAAGACTCAGATAAACCTGAAGACTCAAGAAAGACTGAAGACTGAAGATGATCAAGACATCGAGGCTCGAGTCACCTGAAGATCAGAAGACTACCAGAAGACCTAAAGACCTATATCAGCCGAGTCTGCATATTGTGCTAAGATAATCTGCATCAAAAGACTCAACAAGGTAGATTGATCAGTTATCTGATCAAGTCAGCTCGCACCTGGCGTCAACCAAAATGGTACACCAGACAAGACGAATATTCTACAAAAGGAATATCAATCGTCTAACGGACAAATTACTGAAGTGCCGCCTCACGAAGCCAAGGAGAAAGCGACACGTGCACAAAAAGAGCTGACAATGCGGGATTCGACGCTGGGGATATAAACGATGCTAATCATGCCTACGGCCACGCCGATATTCGGAGCACGTCACAATCATATCCTACAACCTACCTAATATAGCCCGAAATTCAAATTGCTCTCCAACGGCTCTTTGATTTTGTGGTCTATAAAATGGGATTGCTCTTCAAAGTTGAAGAAAACTGAGAACATACCGGATCGAGCAGACTGAAAAAGAAGCAAAAACTATAGCAGAATTTCCGCTCGAAGAACACCGAATTTGAAGATTATTCTTAAGTGTTCATCCCATTGTTCTTAGCAAGAAATCCTATCCTCTAGCATATAAACACTAGGATAGATTTCCAGTTGGAACCACAACAAACCTTTACCCAAACTCAAAGTTAGGTTAAGTTTGTTACCGCAAGATTTCAGACTAGGGATTCTAGTTTCTGATTTCTGGGATCGGTTGAGTGTGAACTCGATAAACATCTATTGGGTGTTGGACTAACACATAAAACTAAGTCCAGTCGGTTAAGTTGGTTAAGTTGGTGCCCCTGTGTTAAGGGAAGAGTGGACGTAAGACGGGTTTCGTCTGAACCACTATAAAATCTTGTGTGCATTCACTTGCTCTTTATTGCTTTACACTATTCACACAACTGAGCTTAAAATTACATACATATTCTAAGTTAATATCAGTCCGCACCAAGCAACTGATCTAATCAGGTTGACACCTTAGTCAGCCGGTTGAAAACTGACTTAAGAATCTGAATTGATAAAATGGGTTTTTCACACGGGTATTTAAAAGATTCTGCACTCTCAGTTAAACTGACATATATCAAACTGATCTACCCTCAGGCACTCAGAAAGATTGAACATCAGTTCAAACTGACTCACTAGCACTCTGATCAGGCAATCTGCAAATCACACCTGATCCGCACGAAAAGTTTTCAGAAGTCTATTCACCCCTCTCCTCTAGACTTCTGCCCTCACAAAACCCGTTCAGGACCTACACATGTATTAAATAATTTAACATTGAATGTTTAATTGGTTGCTCATTTTATTGATAAGACTCGATGAAATGAATAATTGTTGTTCTACAAATTCGAGATTTTTTTAATTGAATTTTTTTAGAATTACATGATAGACAAGCATACAATTTTGGAACATTAAATTTCTTGACAGAGATTTATAGTTTATCGCTCTTTCTATAAGAAAATTCTGACTTAAGAGTTGAAACTTGAGCTATGACACTTCCAAGAAGACTTGTAGTAGTTTTCTAGAACAAAATTATGTCAAGATTGGAATTATAGTAATGGTGATAATTTTTATGAGAAAATGATTGGTGGATTGGGTTAAAGATTATAGACAAGTTGTTGAGACGACATGTCTATGTATTAAAAATAATTCATTTATCCGGTGTTATTACCTTGAGAGGTAAAAGTAACACTTGGATATGAATTGTCACCTAGATCCTTATGCCAGATTTTTGCACAATGTCGGTACTAGATGTAGTGTTGGGAGATGAATTTAATAAAGAATTTTGATTAGATCCCAAAAACCCTGAGTATGACATGTCAAGAGGGATAATCTTGATAATCGAAGTCGAGGTTTTGAGATAGATTGTTCAGGAGGTTATCTGCACCATGTATAGTCAGCAGATATATATCAGGTTAGATTTTGAAGACACTGAAGACTCAAATGAAGTTCTTTGAAGATTAATTGAACACTCAAGTATGTATTCAAGACATCAAGACTTTTGTTTAAGATGTCATCGAGGACATTGAAGACTCGGTATGATGTCATCAAGACATCAAGACTCAAGATATGAAGACCCTAGTAGTTCTTGAAGACTTCAAGAAGATAATTCCTAAAAACTTCAAGATAACTTGAATGTTCAGAGGCACATAATATAATCTATCTGAAGACTACAAAACCGAGAAAAATGCAAATATTCAGAAAAGTATATATTGTCCAAAACATTCATATGCAGACAAAAGGAACTAAGTCTAAGTGTTGTTTAAGGTTATCTCATTCAGAGAGATTGACCAAAAAGAGCCATTTTTGTTTGTCTACATTCAGTTTAAAAAGACAAGAACCAATCGAGAGAAGACAAACACCGAACACTTGTGTGTTTTTTACAGTGACACTTTGTAGAAAAAAGCGACAGGACCCCGAATCATGTAGGAAGTGGTTAGAATTTACTAAGTTCAGCATGAGTCTACGAAAAAATTGGTGATTGGCTACATGACTGCATATTTCCTAAAACATGCAAGGGAGTATTCAGACCTTAAATATAGTCGTTCATCAAACACCATAAGAGGAAACTCATGAAGCTATCTCCTCCAACGGATAGTTTTCAAAGAGTGACCTTGGTGAAGTTGCCTATATATACCAGTGACCCTTTACGTTGAGAGGTTACGGGAAATTTAAAAGCAACTCAAGAGCTCATTCGTATTATTGCAAATTGAAGCACTCGAAAAACCCTAGAATTTCCCAAGTGTTTCACATTGGAGAGAGCTCACTATTCTAAGCCTAGAGTGATAGATATATCCAAAGCTTAGAAAAGATATCCTAGCCTTTGCATTAGTTCTTATTGTAAAGGATATCTCACCCTAGTTGGAAACCAACCCAAAACCCAAACCCTTTGTTAAGGTAGTTTGTGTGTGTTTTGTTGGTGAGTTAGAGTTGTATAAAGAGTTAGTAAGTTCTGATTGAGTTAGCGAGAAAACTCACCAGAGAAGAAGTTAGTAACCTACTTGTGGTAGTCCGAACACTTTGTGTGTGTTTGAGTTAGTAAGTCAGCGAGTGAGCAAAGATGCCCGAAAAAAACTCAAGGTAGAAAAGTGAGTAAGCTACAGTGAGTTAGCCTGAAAGCTTTAGGAAGTGGTTAAGGAATTTCTCTGAAGATCAGAGAGAGTGGATGTAGGAGCTTGAGTCTCTGAACCACTATAATTATCGGGGTTGTTGCTACACAATCACATGAGTTTTCTTTCTTGCATTATTATCTGTTGCATGTTTTTGAGAATCGAAAAGGAAGCATAGTTCATCGATATTGAGAATCTTGGAACCAATTCAGCCTCGAACTTGCATCAAATTGATCTCGTAAAAAAGAGAAGGTGACCTTAATCCCGAATTTTTATTGAAGGAAGATTTTCAAAGCTAAAAACGACCTCTTTGAGTATAAACTTAGGGCCAACCATAAAAGCTGGACAAGGGACATTGAGTAGCTAGAACAGGATAGTTACCAAACCGAACTAACTCTCTAATGAGGGTTCATCGGGGCAAAAGATAATTATCCGATCCCAAGCACCTCGGGATCTCGATAAACATTCAAGCTCGATTAGAAATTGTCTGAAGCCTAAGAAAATTCTAGAAAATATTAAAGCAAAATCTTCTTCTCGATATCATTGTCTAAGTAGACTTTGAAGTTTTAAAAAATCCGTGCTTCTCTAAAAGCACTTAGAAAAAATCATCGGATAACTTTGAACCCATCCGACCTCGGTGGTGAAAGAAAAGTTTTAAAAATCACTCTAAAGTATTGAACAGTCGATTTGGGTTGTATTCCCCCACCATACCACGACCTATGAGAGATTTACTTTTTCGTTAGCATCGGGACCACTTGAAAATAACATTTGGTAGCCATAGTCTCTTTCTTTGAAAGACTTTGGTGGTCTATGAATTTGAGCAAAAATGAATAGATTTGTTAGATATGGAACTTGATATCTTCATAAAGGCTCAAGATCTTGAAAAGAATAATGGAAAAACCAATTATGTGACAAAAAAAATCGGATCGGATAAAGGGGCAGTTTATCAATCATATCATATATGATTATTGATGCAACAAATGGAATAATCTCACTTGAAACATCAAACCGAATTATAAGGACCCCACAATCCAGAATGGTGCATCTTTCCAAACAGCAAAATAAAAAAGAAGAAATAGGACTCTAAAAAGAATTCACTAGTCAAGGACAATGATTCTTTGAAGTTGATATTAAAAAAAAGAGATTTTGAAAAAATGAATCATTAAATCAAAAGATCATATCATATATGATTATTGTGCAACAAATGGAATAGATGCTACTCTCAAAGAAATAGGACTCTAGATCCATCTTGACCAAGAACCAAGAAAAAAACTCCATATGATTTTGTGGAATAAAAATAAAAAGCCTCTTGTTTCTTTCTTTTCGTGTGTTTGGTTGCAAGTGTTTCATACACAATAATGGTAAAAATCGGGTTGAAAACTTTTGATAGAAAAGAAGCGATGAAGGGATATTCTTAGGATATTCTCAAGTCGAGGCGCTACTACTCAAAAGCCTTTGACAAGAATTTACAACCTGTAGGACTCTTATTGTGGAAGAAACACCTCATGTTGTTTTTGATGAATCTACTTGTGTTCGGAAAGAAACAAGAACATGAATCAGAGAACTGGGATCAAGAGAATCACCGGACTTAGCTCGAAAAGAATGATAAAACATTCTCTCGAACATTCGAAAAGAAGAATCGGAGTCACTTTCTCAAGGTAAACGAATGGAGTGAATCGGACTTTTCGAACATAAAGAAGTTAAGGATGGAAAAACTCAGGATGGCGAGACTCAGGATGGAAATTCTCCACTGAAGGAAAACAAACACACTAAAGCTGACCAATCTAAACATACACCAGTTCAGACTCAGGTATGTAATGCCGATGAAGATGTGGTCACAATTGAGGCAAATTCTGAATCTATCAACCAATGGGGAACAAATGTCTCTGACAATGTTCTGAATGGAATTTCCCCTGAGGAATATGATTCTCTTTCTCCTTTTCTGTTGTTCCCTGAATTTAATGAACTACCTGAACCTAACATTTCTGATGTTGAGGATACTACTGAAGGGGGAACATCCAGGAGAAAATGGTTTGATAGTCATCCTACAAGTCAGATTGTGGGTGATCTATCAGATGGTGTCAAAAAAAGAAGGTTCCATGGAGAAAGTGCTTTGTTTATTTTGCTTCCTATCGAAAAAAGAACTCATCGAGATTGAAGAAGCTCTACAATATTCATTTTGGATTACTGCTATGCAAGAAGAGCTGAATCAGTTCTCAAGGAATGAAGTTTGGGAGCTAGTGGATAGACCTAAGAGGCACAATTTGATTGGAACTAAGTGTGTATTCAAGAATAAGAGAGATGAAAATAACAACATTGAAAGAAAGAAGGCAAGACTAGTTGCACAAGGTTATTCCCAAGAAGAAGGCTTGGATTATGATGAAACCTTTGCACCTGTTGCTAGACTAGAAGCCATCCGATTGTTTCTTGCATATCTTTGCCCCTGAAATTTCAGTCTATCGGATGGATGTGAAAAGTGCATTTTTGAATGGTAAAAATTAGTTGAAAAGGAAGAGGTTTATGTGGAACAACCTCTTGGTTTCAGGCAGAATGACCAAGTTTACGGGCTCAGGAAAGCCTTGTATGGTCTTAAGCAAGCACCTCGAGCATGGTATGATACCCTTTCTCAGTTTCTTACTGACCATGGGTTTAACAAAGGAACTGTTGATAGGACTCTGTTCAGGATAGAAGATGGGAAAGACATCTTACTTGTTCAGATTTATGTAGATGAAATCATATTTGGATCTCCAAATCATCGGTGTGTGAAAAGTTTTCATCCCCCGATGAAAGGAAAGTTTGAGATGTCAATGATGGGGGAGATGAATTTCTTTCTTGGACTTCAGGTGAAACAAACTAAGGAAGGAATTTTCATCAATCAAGTAAAATACACCAGAGATCTGATTGCAAAGTGTTGGGAAATGAATTTAATAAAAGAAGATTTTGATTAGATCCCAAAACCCCTGAGTATGACATGTTCAGGATAATCTTGATAGATGAGTCAGGATTCAGTTTTAGAGTGTTCATGATGTTATCTGCACCGTGTATAGTCGGTAGATATAGATCAGGTTAGATTCGAAGAACTTCGATGAAAAGTTTCAAGAGTTTGATGTTTTTCGAATGATGAAAGTTTTCGAAGACTTCAAAGCGTGGGGAAATGAAATCGAGAAAATCAAGACTCAAGATGAAATCGAGAATCAAGACTTCAAGATGAAATCGAGAAATCAAGACTCAAAGATGAAGACTCAAAGATATCACCAAGATATCTGAAAAGTGGAGAGCATCGAGAAGACATCAAGACTCAAGACTCAAGAATCAAGATCAAGATCAAGAGAGAATCTCGAAAGCACGGTAATTATCAAGACTCATTAATTCATCAATACTCGAGATAAACTCGAATGTTCGCCAAGAAACCGAGGAATATAAATTTTTGGAATCTAGGTTTGACGCGGGACCAATGAGAGGAAGACAACCACCTGAAAAAAGCTATAGAACATACAAAGAATAGTATGGATTTGAATGTGATTCTTCCAACGGTAACATTCAAATCCACACTATAAATACAAGATCTTCCATCAAATTAAGTGTGGAGAATATGCACAAGATGCTACAGAGCCAAGAGCGTTATAGTCACATTCCCACCCTAGAACACAAGTCTCAGTAGATATACAAATATATTCAAAGAGTGTTCTAGAACCCAATCTAAGCAACCCACGATGTATCCTAGCTTAGAGAGATTTTCCCAACCTTAGCATTGAGGCTAAACAAATGTAAGGGAAAATCTCACCACCAGTTGGAGACAACACCAAACCCAAAACCCCATTCTCGTAAGAGATAACTAGTGGTGAAGTGAGGTAGTTGTTAGGCAATCCCGAGAGAGGGTGATAAGTCCCGTTGGAGTGTGAACTCGTTAAACATCTAGAGGCGAGCCCGAGAGGGTGATAAGTCCTGTTGGAGTGTGAACTCGTTAAACATCTAGAGGCGAGCCCGAGAGGGTGATAAGTCCAGAGGCGAGCCCGAGAGGGTGATAAGTCCAGTTTGAGGTAGTAAACTACAGAGGTAGTCGAAAGCTCAAAGTAGAAAGGTTAGTAAACTCTGAGAGGTAGTGAGAAAAACCTTAGGAAGTGTTTGAAGGAATTTCCCTAGGAACAGGGAGAGTGGATGTAGGAGCTTGAGTCTCCGAACCACTATACGTTGTTGTGTTCTTTACTGCTTTACGTTCTTATCTTGTCATAAGCATTCGATTATAAGGAAGACATAAAACGCAAAAATCTGGAATCACCATTCCTTCACCTCTGTTTTATATGCATCATGACGACATGTTTTTTCCACTTTTCATAAAATGGGTTTTCCACCCAGGCCTATCAATTGGTATCAGAGCAGGAGTTCTAAAGTTCACTAATTTCAAAGTGAACACCTGAACTGATCTTTTTAAAAGAAAACTCATTTCTTTAAAGATGCATATATTTTTTATATTTTGGCGTCAATATAAAAAAGGATGTCAAAACATTATCAACTTGTGTTATTCAAGCTAATTTACAGATAACAAGTTGAGGGGGAAAGAAAGAACAAGTTGAGGGGGAACTCACGAAATCAGAAGAAGATGATCAAGATCAGACGAGGCTCTACATTTAGGACCGATCGAGATCGAATGAGGTTAGATGAGTTCCGATTTAAACTGATGAGCTGTGCAAATCTGAAGTGAATAAAAGCTAAAGCCAGCAAATCAGAAGAGAAGGTTGCAGATCAGAAGATGAGCAAAAGAGACTGATCAAGATCAGACGTGATCGAGATCAAATATGAAGATGAGTAGATGAGATTGATCGAGATCAGACGTGATCAAGATCAGATATGATAAACCTGATATGATGACCTGATGCTATCCTGATATGTTGATCTAAAGATGTCCGATCGATCGGTTGATTTGATCGGATCGCAAAGAAGAAATCGATAGCTTTGAGTAAAAGTGAATCGAGACTCAAGATAGGTCAAGAGACACGAGGGTCGATAAGTAAAAGAGACTCGAGGGTCGGGATGTCCGAAGTCGGAAGAACCGAACTCGGTCAAGATGAGTGTCAAGATGCCCGATCCAGGACAAAGGTCCGTTTGAAGAAGATCAAGAGCTAGAGTCAAGATCAAAGAAGACTGAAGAATCAAGACTGAAGACTCTTGTAATTTCTTTATCTTTTTGTCTTTATCTTTTGATAAGTTCATTGTAAACTGTAACAGTCTATCATACATCAATGAAACTTTATCTTTTATGCTCAAAGATAATACCTCATTATCTTTTTACATGTCTTTACTTTTGATATACTTGATTATTATTGAAGAAATTGTTGGGAGATTGTTTGTTGGGAGATATACCAATCTTGTAATAGGAAAAACTGAAACCTGAGTATAGGTTAAGTGTTTTGTAACAAGATGGTTTTGCCATCATCAAAAGGGGGAAATTGTTAGGAAATGAATTTAATAAAAGAAGATTTTGATTAGATCCCAAAACCCCTGGTTATGACATGTTCAGGATAATCTTGATAGATGAGTCAGGATTCAGTTTTAGAGTGTTCAGGATGTTATCTGCACAGTGTATAGTCGGCAGATATAGATCAGGTTAGATTCTGAAGACTCGGTAAGTTTCTGAAGAAACTGAAGTTTCAGTATGAAACTGAAGTTTCTGAAGACTCAGTGTGAAACTGAGAAACTGAAGACTCAGTATGAAACTGAGAATCTGAAGACTCAGTATGGAATTGAGAATCTGAAGACTCAGTATGAAACTGAGAAACTGAAGACTCAGCATGAAGACTCAGTATATCAGTCAGTATATCTGTGAAGACTCAGAAGACACTGAAGACTCAGAAGACTCTGAAGACGCAGAAGAACTGAAGACTGAAGACAGAGAATCCTGAAGGCACAGTAATTACTGAAGACTCAGTAATTACTGAATACTCAGTATAAACCTGAATGTTCCGAAGCGAAGAAACTGAGGAATATAGCCGTTGGAATCCAGCTGACGTTGACCAATGAGAGGAAGACAACCAGCCTGAAAAAGCTGCAGAACGTACAAAGAATAGTATGGATTTGAATGTGATTCTCTCCAACGGTAACATTCAAATCCACACTATAAATACAAGATCTTCCATCAAATTAAGTGTGGAGAATATGCACAAGATGCTACAGAGCCAAGAGCGTTATAGTCAAGCATTCCCACCCTAGAACACAAGTCTGTAGATATACAAATATATTCAAAGAGTGTTCTAGAACCCAATCTAAGCAACCCACGATGTATCCTAAGCTTAGAGAGATTTTCCCAACCTTAGCATTGAGGCTAAACAAATGTAAGGGAAAATCTCACCATAGTTGGAGATAACACCAAACTCAAACCCCATTCTCGTAAGAGATAACTAGTGGTGAAGTGAGGTAGTTGTTAGGCAATCCCGAGAGAGGGTGATAAGTCTCGTTGGAGTGTGAACTCGTTAAACATCTAGAGGCAAGCCCGAGAGGGTGATAAGTCCCGTTGGAGTGTGAACTCGTTAAACATCTAGAGGCAAGCCCAAGAGGGTGATAAGTCCAGAGGCGAGCCCGAGAGGGTGATAAGTCCAGTTTGAGTTAGTAAACTACAGAGGTAGTCAGAAAGCTCAAAGTAGAAAGGTTAGTAAACTACAGAGGTAGTCAGAAAACCTTAGGAAGTGTTTGAAGGAATTTCCCTAGGAACAGGGAGAGTGGATGTAGGAGCTTGAGTCTCCGAACCACTATACGTTGTTGTGTTCTTTACTGCTTTACGTTCTTATCTTGTCATAAGCATTCGATTATAAGGAAGACATAAAACGCAAAAATCTGGAATCACCATTCCTTCACCTCTGTTTTATATGCATCGCACGACATGTTTGCTTCCGCACTCGCAAAATGGGTTTTCCACCCAGGCCTATCAATTGGTATCAGAGCAGGAGTTCTAAAGTTCACTAATTTCAAAGTGAACACCTGAACTGATCTTTTTAAAAGAAAACTCATTTCTTTAAAGATGCATATATTTTTTATATTTTGGCGTCAATATAAAAAAGGATGTCAAAACATTATCAACTTGTGTTATTCAAGCTAATTTACAGATAACAAGTTGAGGGGGAAAGAAAGAACAAGTTGAGGGGGAACTCACGAAATCAGAAGAAGATGATCAAGATCAGACGAGGCTACAGACGAGACTGATCGAGATCAGATGAGTTAGATGAGTTCCGATTTAAACTGATGAGCTGTGCAAATCTGAAGTGAATAAAAGCTAAAGCCAGCAAATCAGAAGAGAAGGTTGCAGATCAGAAGATGAGCAAAAGAGACTGATCAAGATCAGACGTGATCGAGATCAAATATGAAGATGAGTAGATGAGATTGATCGAGATCAGACGTGATCAAGATCAGATATGATAAACCTGATATGATGACCTGATGCTATCCTGATATGTTGATCTAAAGATGTGCTGATCTGATCAGTTGAGCTGATCAGATCCGGCAAAGAAGAAATCAGATAGCCTGAGTAAAAGTGAACTGAGACTCAGTATAGGTCAAGAGACCTGAGGGTCAGTAAGTAAAAGAGACCTGAGGGTCAGGATGTCTGAAGTCAGAAGAACTGAACTCAGTCAGCATGAGTGTCAGTATGCCTGATCAGACAAGGTCCGTTGAAGAAGACTGAAGAGCTAGAGCTGAAGATCAAAGAAGACTGAAGAATCAAGACTGAAGACTCTTGTAATTTCTTTATCTTTTTGTCTTTATCTTTTGATAAGTTCATTGTAAACTGTAACAGTCTATCATACATCAATGAAACTTTATCTTTTATGCTCAAAGATAATACCTCATTATCTTTTTACATGTCTTTACTTTTGATATACTTGATTATTATTGAAGAAATTGTTGGGAGATTGTTTGTTGGGAGATATACCAATCTTGTAATAGGAAAAACTGAAACCTGAGTATAGGTTAAGTGTTTTGTAACAAGATGGTTTTGCCATCATCAAAAGGGGGAAATTGTTAGGAAATGAATTTAATAAAAGAAGATTTTGATTAGATCCCAAAACCCCTGGTTATGACATGTTCAGGATAATCTTGATAGATGAGTCAGGATTCAGTTTTAGAGTGTTCAGGATGTTATCTGCACCGTGTATAGTCGGCAGATATAGATCAGGTTAGATTCTGAAGACTCGGTAAGTTTCTGAAGAAACTGAAGTTTCAGTATGAAACTGAAGTTTCTGAAGACTCAGTGTGAAACTGAGAAACTGAAGACTCAGTATGAAACTGAGAATCTGAAGACTCAGTATGGAATTGAGAATCTGAAGACTCAGTATGAAACTGAGAAACTGAAGACTCAGCATGAAGACTCAGTATATCAGTCAGTATATCTGTGAAGACTCAGAAGACACTGAAGACTCAGAAGACTCTGAAGACGCAGAAGAACTGAAGACTGAAGACAGAGAATCCTGAAGGCACAGTAATTACTGAAGACTCAGTAATTACTGAATACTCAGTATAAACCTGAATGTTCCGAAGCGAAGAAACTGAGGAATATAGCCGTTGGAATCCAGCTGACGTGGACCAATGAGAGGAAGACAACCAGCCTGAAAAAGCTGCAGAACTTACAAAGAATAGTATGGATTTGAATGTGATTCTCTCCAACGGTAACATTCAAATCCACACTATAAATACAAGATCTTCCATCAAATTAAGTGTGGAGAATATGCACAAGATGCTACAGAGCCAAGAGCGTTATAGTCAAGCATTCCCACCCTAGAACACAAGTCTGTAGATATACAAATATATTCAAAGAGTGTTCTAGAACCCAATCTAAGCAACCCACGATGTATCCTAAGCTTAGAGAGATTTTCCCAACCTTAGCATTGAGGCTAAACAAATGTAAGGGAAAATCTCACCATAGTTGGAGATAACACCAAACTCAAACCCCATTCTCGTAAGAGATAACTAGTGGTGAAGTGAGGTAGTTGTTAGGCAATCCCGAGAGAGGGTGATAAGTCTCGTTGGAGTGTGAACTCGTTAAACATCTAGAGGCAAGCCCGAGAGGGTGATAAGTCCCGTTGGAGTGTGAACTCGTTAAACATCTAGAGGCAAGCCCAAGAGGGTGATAAGTCCAGAGGCGAGCCCGAGAGGGTGATAAGTCCAGTTTGAGTTAGTAAACTACAGAGGTAGTCATAAAGCTCAAAGTAGAAAGGTTAGTAAACTATGAGGTAGTCGAGAAAACCTTAGGAAGTGTTTGAAGGAATTTCCCTAGAGCAGGAGAGTGGATGTAGGAGCTTGAGTCTCCGAACCACTATACGTTGTTGTGTTCTTTACTGCTTTACATTCTTATCTTGTCATAAGCATTCGATTATAAGGAAGACACAACACATGAGCTTAAAACGAGTATAAACTAAGGGCCAACCATTCCGCACATCTGAGTAGCTAGAACAGATAGTTACCAAACTGAACTTACTCTTACGAGGGTTGAAGAAGTTAGTTATATCGATCCAAGCAACTCGGGATCTCTCGAAAACTTCGGGACTCGGTTGGGATTATCTCGAGGTATCGAAAGCATTTCGGGATCATTGTCTCAGATAGACTTTGACTCGAGGCGATTTGTGCTTCTCGGGACCAAATCATCGTGACATCATCGACCCAAGTGACCTCAAGAAGAAAAGTTTTAAAAACACTGAACACGTGTATTCCCCATACACGTGTAAAGACTCGTTAAGACCGGGACCAACACAAAGTATGGTGTCTGATTGCAATGCGGTTAGAATTCCTATGAATACTAACTACAAGATAGATCGATCACGAAGGTAAATCAAGAAATCACAATCGATTATAGAGGATCATTGGATCCTTGCTATATCTCACAGCAAGTAGGCCTGATATAACATTTATTGTTGGGATATGTGCAAGATACCAAGCTAATCCTAAGGCTAGTCACATGGAGGCTACCAAAAAGATTCTGAAATATCTTAAAGGCACTGTGAATAGAGGATTATGGTATCCAGCTGATGATAACCTTGAATTAACTGGTTATTCGGGATCTTTGATTATGGAGGATGTAGAATTGGCAGGAAGTCTACCACAGGAACTTGTCAATTTCTTAGAAGTAAACTGATATCATGGTTTTCAAAGAAACAAACCTCATAGCAACCAGTACTACTGAAGTTGAATACATGGCTGCAGGAAGCAGTTGTGCACAGATTCTTTGGCTCAGACAACAATTGAGGGATTATAAGATTATAGCCAATGAAGTTCCTATATTTTGTGATAATAATAGTGCAATTGCTATTACACAAAATCCTGTATTGCACACCAGATGTAAGCATGTTGATATCAGACATCACTTCATCAAAGATCATGTTGAGAAGAAAGACATCAGAATGGAGAAAATTCATACTGATAAATAGAGAGCTGATTTCTTGACTTAACCTTTGGCTGAATCAAGATTTCAAGAACTATCAGTTGAATTAGGTATGTTGGATTCAGGTGAATAAAGAAAATCTGAAAAATTGAAGGTTTTCAGATGCATGAGATTTTCTCGTGTTTTTTCTTGAAAAACTCGGGATAAAATTGAAATCTTGAACATTGAGTCTTAGGAAACTCGGTTATCACGAAGATCGATTACTCAAGATTATTATCTTGACATTTTATCAAGGTCAAAACTCAGTAAGACTGATGGAGAAAATTAGTCTAAAGAAGTATTGACTCATGCAACACATTTATTGTCTAACTGAATCTCAGTAATCATTGGCAATAAATGACAAAACACCTGAAGAAATATTTGGGCTGGACCTTTGAAATACACGAGGAAAGTCAATGGTCTGCAGGAATAGTAATTAAATGCACTGTTCATTAATCACCAATAGGGATAAATTGACGGCTTAGTATTTGCGAAATCGTCCTTTCATATACCCATTTTAGTCGGTTTTTAATCTTAACCGTCGATTTTCTTCATCTACGCAATTTTCCATAAATCAAAATTCCATATCCATTGGAAAAATTTCTTTAAAAGCCCTATTCCAAAAAGCCTTCATCTTCACAAACACTCTGCTTCGAAACTCTCGATTGCCCAGAACTTTTCACCTATCTCAAAACCCTTCACCAGAAATTCTCCAAAAACTGACACTTTCTGTATACGACAAACTCGTCATTTCCAATAAACCTTGGTACGAATATGTCATTTCTCTAGAAAGCTCGTCCAATGCAACTCACGAGGAGGAGGCGTTTCTGGTCGCAAATCAACCAGAGGCCGAATATGCGAAAGAGGTAATTGAGTTTATCTCTAATATGCAGTTAGATGATGAGAATTGCATAGAATCTCAGATTACAGTCTCGCATTTGGAGTATGGTTTGAAATATGTGGATTTTGTTAGGGAATTATATATTATTCCTAAGAATCTAAATGCCATAAATGAGTTAAGTGATAGAGGTGAAGACCCTACGGTATATATGATGGGTAGGGAACAAGAATATTTGGATAAAATTACTGAGCATCCAGTAAAGTTTGAAGCTACTCTGAATAAGAGGCATTTGAAGCCTAAATATCGAGTATTGTTGGATATTGTAAGCAAATGCATCATGAGTAGATCTGGTAGTTTCGAACAGATAAGCACGCCTAAGTTAAGGCTAATGGCGGCGATTGAAGATTCACCTTCCACGGCATTCAACTGGTTGCACTATTTGATCAAGGTGGTGAGTGATCAAGCCAAACAAATTCAGAAGGTGAATGGTTCTGTAGTAGTCAAAGGAAAGATTCTACATGCAACCAAGATTGCATTTATCTTGGAAATGTGCAGAGAAGAGGAGGACATCTTTGCCGATTCCACTCCCTTTCCAAAGTCAAAAATCATGTTCAAACCAACAAAGAAGACTTTGAGAGGAAAGAAAGAGAAAAAATCTGAGTCTCAGGAGGAGACTACTGAAGAAGAAACTGATGAAGTAGCCAGACAAGCTAGGGGGTCAGCCCTGATACAAATTAAAAGAGAGAAAGGAGAAAAACTGAAGAAGAAAGCACTGGCTCCTCAGAAGCGCAGAAGGCTTCAATCTATTGCTGAGCAGGAGGCCAGTGAAGCTGAAGAAACTCAACCTGAAGGCCAGCAAGGGTTGAAATCTCCACTTCAGGTTCTTGCTCAGGTTTTGACAAATGTGCAAGAACAAGAAACTGAGGAACATGTTTTTTCTGAGATACTCGAAACCTCTCTGAGCTCAGATAAAATCTCTCAGAAAATCTTCAAGGGACCTCAGATCCCTACTGAAGAAAGAACTGTTCAGACTCCAGATCAGTCTGAACCTCAGGAATTGATGAACTTGGA
Source organism: Stenogyne calaminthoides (assembly GCA_037126765.1). Taxonomy (NCBI): domain Eukaryota; kingdom Viridiplantae; phylum Streptophyta; class Magnoliopsida; order Lamiales; family Lamiaceae; genus Stenogyne; species Stenogyne calaminthoides. The sequence continues at coordinate 18,145,899 of JBBCBC010000002.1, forward strand.
TGCGCTTCTGAATGAACCATTTCTAGATCCATCAGCTCTAGAACTCATACACTTTGAATCTACTGCTTCTGAAAGCCCAAGATTGAAGAAGGGAGAAGTCGAAGAAACTGAATGGCAAAGCAAGGGGGAACGGTTCATCTTAGACAGATACCCTGAGCTAAATGCCTATCCTGACCTTCAGGATATGTTCTTCAGGCTCAGAACCACAGTGTATATTCTGAATCAAACACTCCCGGAGATGCTGAACATTGCTTCATACAGAGGAGAAGAGTGGTGGAATGCAGAGACAGCTGCCCTGACCGAATTCTCAGGTTTTAGAAAAACCAAGCTGAGAATGAAAGCTGCTGATTTTGATGAATTAGTGAAAAAGAAGCTAGCTGAAAAGAAAACTACTGAAGGAGTTGATGCTTCCAGCTCCCATGATAAAAATAAAGATAAGGATAAGGGAGATGATGCAGAAAAGAAATCTGAGAAGGAGAAGGAACCTCAGATAGATACTGAGAAAGAGAACGAAACTGAGAGTCAGATGGGGACAGATACTGATGTAGAACCAACTGATATCAGACAACCTCAGATTGAAGTTAGCATTCTTCAGGTACCTTTTGGCACTGTTATACATTATGCCGAAGTTACTGAAGTACCTAGCTTTAAATCTGATGTTTATGATATGCAGACTGAGGCTCAGTTAGAGCACCCAGCTCAGTTGGAAAATGTTGTACAAACTCCAGTGGTTGATTTCACACCAATCCTGGATGAGTTAAAGAAGATAGAGCCAAGGATGTAAGAGATACTGGCAGGTCAATCTCAAAAGCTTGAGAATCTAAGCTCTTCATCAAGCATGCTGCAAACAATTCTCACAGACAAGATAACTCATATGGAGTTAGTTCTGGCTGCTCAAAATCAGAAAATGGAGAACCTGAGTTCATCATCTGATACGCTTCAAACAACTCTATCAAGTAAATTAGCTACATTAGATGGAAAGATTGATGGAGTACATACAGAGCTTAATGCCAACATGAGCGTAGATGTATCAAGAAAGAATCGCCTATCTTGAAGCTTGAAGCCGATTGAGAAGAATGATCGATGATCAAAACAAATTGTTGAGGAAATGTGCTCTCTGCTCATGACCAAGATGACAGAGATGATGCATGATGTCTTCTCAAAACAGTTTGCTCCTCTTTCGGATGAGTTCTCAATGGCCAAGAATTACATGATAAGGCTAGAAGATGAGCATAATCAGTTGGCATGAGAAGTGCACAGTATGAGTAAGGAGCAATACTATATGGATACTGCACTGACTCAACTACACCCAAGGTATGGTGCCAAAAAGGGGGAAAGGCCTGGTGGCAAATTAAGTGAGTTGTTGGCACAAACCTTGCAGAGAAAGGCTCAAAAAGAAGCTGAAGGAAAGAAAATTGCTAATGCCTTAAGAGAAATTGAAGCCACTGAGAAACTAAAGTTCAAAGAAGCTGAGAAACCTATCTTCACTCAAACATCTGAGCAAACCGTTCAGGAAGGAATTTCTGAGAAATTGAGTGATGGAAGGATGGTTAGAACAAGCAAGGCAGAAGAAGAACAAGCCAGACCAGAAAAGAGAAAAGCAGTTGCCTTTGTTGAAACTGAAAAGAAGAAAAGAGCAAAGGTAGCTAAACCTACTCAGAGGAAGCTAATTATGGATTTTGAAGAATCAGATGAAGGACCAGAAAAGGAAACTGAAGCTCAACCAGAGACTTTTGATACCAAGAAGACTCTGAAGGTCCTACAGATTGAAAAGGAGAAAAGAACTGCTGCTTCAGTATCTGGTGCTCCTCTGATCAGAAAGAAGAAAGAAGAAGAACAAAAATGAAGAGGTGGATTCAATAAGTTCCAAAAGAAAAAGGAGAGGTACAGAAAAGACTCAGAAGTGGCCGCACATTGACAAGTGGATGCCTATACAGTTCAATGATGCATGGGAAGAGATCAAGAGAACCTTCTGGTTCTATTATGAGATTCTGAGAGAATGGAGGGGGAGCAGCTCGGATAAGAATGAAGCCTTTATTGAGTACTTACTGACATTCTATCCTAAGAACCTGCAAAGTTGGATCAACTTGGCAGATGAAGGAAACACTCAGATAGTAGCTCCTGGTCCATACATGTATCCAGCTCCTAGGTTTGAGAATGGCTATGTAAATGAGGCAGTCATTTCTCAAAAAATAGCCCAGAGGATGAAGTAGAAGAAGACTGAAGACTTTGTACTTCTGTTTTTTTTAATTTATTTTCATTGTAATCTGTAACTCTTATCCTACATCAATGAAAATTTTATCTTTATGCTCAAAGATAATATCTCATTATCTTTTTACATGTCTTGATATGCCAGATTGTTAAAGAACTTGATTGGAGAAATACCATTTTGGTTGTAATAGATAAACTGAAACCTAAGGATAGGTTAGGTTTTCTTAAATGTAACAAGATGGTTTTAGCATCATCAAAAAGGGAGAAATTGTTGGGAGATTAATTTAATAAAGAAGTTTTGATTAGATCCCAAAAACCCTGAGTATGACATGTTCAGGATAATCTTGATAGACTGAGTCAGGTTTTAGTATAGATTGTTCAGGAAGTTATCTGCACCATGTATAGTCAGCAGATATAGATCAGGTTAGATTTTGAAGACACTGAAGACTCAGTAAGTTGTTGAAGACACTGAAGACTCAGTATGTCACTTAAGACACTGAAGACTCAGTATGTCACTGAAGACATTGAAGACTCAAGATGTCATCGAAGATATCAAGACTCGTAAGATAATCAAGACCCGGTGAATTATTGAAGACTCGAAGAAGATCGAAAAACTCAAAGATAACACGAATGTTCGGAGGCATTTGAATAATATCTATCTGAAGACTACAAAAGTGAGGAAAACACAAATATTCAGAAAAGTTGATATTGCCCAAAGCATTCATATGCAGACAAATGGAACTAAGTCTAAGTGTTGTTTAAGGTTATCTCATTCAGAGAGATTGACCAAAAAGAGCCGTTTTGTTTGTCTACATTCACTGAAGACAAGAACCAATCACAGGAAGACAACATCATACTTTATCGAATTCTGAAAACGACAGATTCTGAATCATGTCAAGAGTACTTAAGTTCTGACAAAAAAAATTGGTGATTGGCTACATGACTGCATATTTCCTAAAACATGCAAGGAAGTATTCAAACCTTAAATATAGTTGTTCATCAAACACCATAAGAGGAAACTCATGAAGCTATCTCCTCCAACGGATAGTTTTCAAAGAGTGACCTTGGTGAAGTTTCCTATAAATACTAGTGACCCTTTACGTTGAGAGGTTACGGGAAATTTAAAAGCAACTCAAGAGCTCATTCGTATTATTGCAAATTGAAGCACTCGAAAAACCTAGAATTTCCCAAGTGTTTCACATTGGAGAGAGCTCACTATTCTAAGCCTAGAGTGATAGATATATCCAAAGCTTAGAAGAGATATCCTAGCCTTTGCATTAGTTCTTATTGTAAAGGATATCTCACCCTAGTTGGAAACCAACCCAAAACCCAAACCCTTTGTTAAGGTAGTTTGTGTGTGTTTTGTTGGTGAGTTAGAGTTGTAAAGAGTTAGTAAGCTACATTGAGTTAGCCAGAAAACTCTAGAGAAGAAGTTAGTAAGCTACTTGTGGTAGTCTGAACACTTGTGTGTGTTTGAGTTAGTAAGGCTGTGAGTGAGTCGGCCGTAAAAAACTCAAGGTAGAAAAGTGAGTAAGCTACTGGTGAGTTAACTTTGAAAGCTTTAGGAAGTGGTTAAGGAATTTCTCTCGAAGGTCGAGAGAGAGTGGATGTAGGAGCTTGAGTCTACGAACCACTATAATTCTTTGTGTTGTTTTTTTACATCTTTGCATTATTATCTGTTGCATGTTTTTCACTGAAAGCATATTTCAATGATATTCAGTTGGAACCAATCCACTGAACTTACATCAAATTGATCACAACCTTAATCACTGTTTTATTGAAGGGAAGATTTTCAGCAAAGCTAAAACGAGTATAAACTTAGGGCAACCATTCCAAGACACTTGAGTAGCTAGAACAAATAGTTACCAAATCGAATTAACTCTAATCGAGGGTTCAAGAAGATAATTATCGATCCAAGCGCCTCGGGATCTCTCGATAAACTCAGCTCGGGCCATTAATCTGAAGCTTCTGAAAGCAGCTCAGGATCATTGTCTCCGTAGACTTTGACTCAGGGCAATCCGTGCTTCTCAGGGCAAAATCATCAGGATAACCTGACCCATCTGACCTCAGTGAAAGAAAAGTTTTAAAAATCACTGAACACGTGTATTCCCCCCCAATACACGTGTGAGACTCGTTAGCACCGGGACCAACATGTAGTACCTCAATAGACATAAATGTTAAAGAGGATCCAAACTATTCATGTGTATTTCCTGATAGTGATGCTGGAATAAGATTAGATTAAGAATAACCTTAGTAGTTGATTTTTTGGACTTATAGTAGCCATTAAATTTTTTTTACTACTTTGAGTTATTTTATTAACTCATAACATGATTGTGCTTTATTACGTTTATAAAGATAAATGTTATTAAGCATATAATTTCATGTTGTTAAGTGGGAGTTTTTGCTATTTATTGGAATAAAAGCTAAAACTATTTGTGTTCATATTTTGGAACTGAATCTGATTAATGAGGATACTTAATGAGATTGATGATTAATGACTTTAAGTTATTTTTCGATATCAAATTTTGTATTAAATTTTTCAGATGTTTGTTAGCTTAGCATTGAACTTATTAGTACATAAATGAACATTAACTCATTGAATCACTACAATTTAACTAAACAATAGCTTCAAAAGCTATGAACGCTGAGTTAAATAAGATAGAATAAACTCAAAATACTGTCTACCATATTATGGAAGATTCAGGGAGTAAGATGGGGATTCAGATCAAAATGGATCAAAAGACTTACCTTGCTTGGAATATTAAAAATTCCTAGCTCATGACAAACAGGTGAGCTCTATTGTAGAAAACGTGATCCTTGAGAATGTTCAACACCTTACAACTTATGATATTTGGTAATATCTGATAGAGAAGTATGGTAGCACATCACTTTCTGAACAACATCAAATTCTGATCTAACATGATCATTTCCTTATAAGTGTGAACACTTGAGAGTCAACACGGCCTGTGATGAAAGTATTAAGACTTTCACTTATTCAATTTGTAATGTTGAGTTGAAGGATATAAAACTTGGAGTTGTCAAGTCTTCATCAAGTGCTCTGGTTTCCGAATCCAGTTTTAAACACACTTTAAACTCTAAACATAAGACATACTGGAAGGAAAGAAATGACAAGCAGTATTAAATTAGAAATACTGCAGTTAAACTTCAAATTAATCATAATGCTAAGAAGAATAAGAAGAAGAGATATGCAAAGCTAAAAATTAGATGACCTGCAAGCTTGGTCATTTTACTCATGAATATCTTGAGTCCAAGAGGGACAAAGAAATTCATTGTAATTATTTGATTTTAGCATAATTATCTATGGTGGTGTATTTTATCCTTGTGGATTATAGATTCAGGAAATGCAGACCATTGATTAACGATGTATGGCATGTTATTTACATCATCATGATGTTTCAAGTGGGACGAGATGAATGTATGTGGAGACTAAGTTTGAGTTGAAGTCTAGGGACTTGCAAACTTGATATTGACAATGGTCAATGTTTCATACTGCATGATGTCTTGTTTTCTCTGGAGATCATTAAGGATCCCACCTCTGTATCTATTTGTTGGGATATTTTAGTTTTGATAAATTACGCCAAAACATTATCAACTTGTGTTTTTGAAGCTAATCTACAAATAACAAGTTAAGGGGGAACGAGAGAACAAATTGAGGGGGAACTCACGAAATCAGAAGAAGATGATCGAGATCAGACGAGGCTGTAAATGAGACTGATCGAGATCAGATGAGTTAGATGAGTTCCGGAGTTAACTGATGAGCTGTGCAAATCAAAAGAAAAGCTAAAGCCAGCAAATCAGAAGAGAAGGTTGCAGATCAGAAGATGAGCAGAAGAGACTGATCAAGATCAAACGTGATCGAGATTAGATATGAAGAGGAGCAGATGAGACTGATCGAGATCAGACGTGATCGAGATCAGATATGATAATCTGATATGCTAACCTGATGCAGATGACCTGACGCTATCCTGAGATGATCCTGAAGATATGTTGATCTGATCAGCCGAGCTGATCAGATCAGGCAAGAAGAAATCAGATAGCCTGAGTCAATGTGACCTGAGGGTCAGGATGTCTGAATTCAGAAGAGCTGAACTCAGTAAGCCTGAGTGTCAGTATGCCTGATCAGACAAGGTCCGCTGAAGAGAAGTCTGCTGAATGAAGAAACCTGAAGGATCAGATAACCTGAAGGCTCGGATAACCTGAAGGCTTAGATAGAACTGAAGATCCTGAGACTTAGAAAATCCTGAAGAATATAGCCGTTAGAATCAGCTGACGTGGACCAATGAGAGGAAGACGACAAGCCTGAAAAAGCTGCAAAAAGCTACAGAATAGTATGGATTTGAATGTGATTCTCTCCAACGGTAACATTCAAATCCACACTATAAATACAAGTTCTTCCTTCATTATCAAAGGTGTGAGAAATGCGTACAGAGCCAAATCATCTAGCATCTCCACCATAGAACACAGAGCAAGAAATACACGCATATATTCAAGAGTGTTCTACCCTAGATCTAAGCACAAATGTTATATCCTAAGCTTAGAGAGATTTTCCCATCCTTAGCATTGAGGCTAAACAAATGTAAGGGAAAATCTCAACCTAGTTGGAAACCAAACAAATATTTACCCAAACCCAAAATTTAGGTTAAGTTTGTTACCGCAAGATTTCAGACTAGGGATTCTAGTTTCTGATTTCTGGGATCGGTTGAGTGTGAACTCGGTAAACATCTAGCAATCCAGAAAGGGAGGGTAGGCAATCCCGAAAGGGAGATAAGTCCCGTTTGAGTGTGAACTCGATAAATATCTAGCAATCCCGAAAGGGAGGGTAGGCAATCCCGTGAGGGAGATAAGTCCCGTTGGTTAAGTCGGTTAAGTAGGTGCCCCTGTATTAAGGGAAGAGTGGATGTAGGATGGGTTTCGTCCGAACCACTGTAAAATCTTGTGTGTTCTTTACTGCTTTATGTTATACTTGTCATATGCATTTTATTATAAGCAAAACAACACACCTCGTTCTTAAAAGCGAAAAAAAATAAGAATTACTCTGCCCTCACCCCTGTTTTAATATGCCTCACATGACATGTTTTCTTCCGCACGCACAAATGGGTTTTTCAACCCACAAATATCGTGACCTTCAAGTGGTATCAGAGCTAGTTGTTCAACAGGTTACTGCTTTTCAAATATGAACATCTGTACTGATACCTACAAGTGGTATCAGAGCGGGTAGTTCAAAAGTTTCACAAGCTTTCAAAGTGACCACCTGAACAGATCTTTTTTTAAAAAAAAAAAAAAACCCGATCTCTGTATAAATGCATATATTTTAAATGTTTTGGCGTCATTATCAAAAAGGGGGAAATTGTTGGGATATTTTAGTTTTGATAAATTATGCCAAAACATTATCAACTTATGTTTTTGAAGCTAATCTACAGATAACAAGTTAAGGGGGAACGAGAGAACAAATTGAGGGGGAACTCACGAAATCAAAAGAAGATGATCGAGATCAGACGAGCCTGCAGACGAGACTGATTGAGATCAGATGAGTTAGATGAGTTCCAGAGTTAACTGATGAGCTGTGCAAATTAAAAGAAAAGCTAAAGCCAGCAAATCAGAAGAGAAGGTTGTAGATCAGAAGATGAGCAGAAGAGACTGATCAAAATCAGACGTGATCGAGATCAGATATGAAGAGGAGCCGATGAGACTGATCGAGATCAGATGTGATCGAGATCAGATATGATAATCTTATATACTAACCTGATGTAGATGACCTAATGTTATCCTGAGATGATCCTGAAGATATGTTGATCCGACAAGAGAGCCGATCGACGCAAGAAGAAATCGATAGCTCGAGTAAATGCGACTGAGGGGTCGATGTTCAATTCGTAAGAGCCGAACACAAGAAGCCCGAAAGTGTTTGTGATGCCCGACGACAAGGTCCCAAGAGAAGAAGTTCAATGAAGAAACCTGAAGGATCAGATAACCTGAAGGCTCGGATAACCTGAAGGCTTAGATAGAACTGAAGATCCTGAGACTTAGAAAATCCTGAAGAATATAGCCGTTAGAATCAGCTGACGTGGACCAATGAGAGGAAGACGACAAGCCTGAAAAAGCTGCAAAAAGCTACAGAATAGTATGGATTTGAATGTGATTCTCTCCAACGGTAACATTCAAATCCACACTATAAATACAAGTTCTTCCTTCATTATCAAGGGTGTGAGAAATACGTACAGAGCCAAATCATCTAGCATCTCCACCATAGAACACAGAGCAAGAAATACACGCATATATTCAATAGTGTTCTACCCTAGATCTAAGCACAAATGTTATATCCTAAGCTTAGAGAGATTTTCCCATCCTTAGCATTGAGGCTAAACAAATGTAAGGGAAAATCTCAACCTAGTTGGAAACCAAACAAATCTTTACCCAAACCCAAAATTTAGGTTTAGTTTGTTACCGCAAGATTTCAGACTAGGGATTCTAGTTTCTGATTTCTGGGATCGGTTGAGTGTGAACTCGGTAAACATCTAGCAATCCAGAAAGGGAGGGTAGGCAATCCCGAGAGGGAGATAAGTCCCGTTTGAGTGTGAACTCGGTAAATATCTAGCAATTCTGAAAGGGAGGGTAGGCAATCCCGTGAGGGAGATAAGTCCCGTTGGTTAAGTCGGTTAAGTAGGTGCCCCTGTATTAAGGGAAGAGTGGATGTAGGACGGGTTTCATCCGAACCACTGTAAAATCTTGTGTGTTCTTTACTGCTTTATGTTTATACTTGTCATATGCATTTGATTATAAGAAAAACAACACACCTCGTTCTTAAAAGCGAAAAAAATAGGAATCACTCTGCCCTCACCCCTGTTTTAATATGCATCACATGACATGTTTTCTTCCGCACGCGCAAATGGGTTTTTCGACACACAAATACCGGGACCTTCACTATTCTTCTGTGATTGAGATATATTTTGAAATTTATATTAAAGATGGTTGTGATAGTATATACAATGTGCAATATGGTACTGGACAATTATTCTATGTTTTATATGGTTTTTTACTGTAAGAGAACAATTTTTTTAGTATCATGATGACAATTCATGTTTTACTAAATATTTGTTCCTCTAGTTGTGCTTGTGTAAATGATGACATTTAGCATGCTAGATTTAGTCACATTGTGCAAGATTTGAATAACTGACTTGTAAAAGAAGAACTATGGAGTTAGTCTTTAAAAGTCAAGTTATCAAAATGTGAATATTGTCTTGTTCATAAGTGATTAGAAACCCATTTTATAAAACTGTGATTGTTGATTCTTCATTGCAATTATTTTATTTTGATAAATGTGATTTTATGAATGTCATATAGCAAATCATGGAACTTATTGTCTTTTCATTACTTAAGTTGATAATTTTCCACGTTTTACATATCAAAAATTTCTCACAAGTTTGAGGTATTGGATTACTTCAAACATTTCATAAATGAGGTTGAGAATAAAGGGACACAATTTTAAAGGTTTTAAGAACCAATAGAGGATGTGGATGTTAAGCAATGCAGTTTAGGGAACTGTGTAATGAAAATGATATAATCCAATGATTATCAAAACTTTACACACCATTGCTCAATGGTGTGACTGAAGAGGGAATGAATGTTGTTGGATATGATACGATCCATGATGGAACAACTATTTTTTTAACTATCTTTTTTGAAAAGATGAGTTATTTATGATTGTCTACATATTGAATAATGTTATTCATGGTTGAATAAGTCAACTCCATTTGAATTTTAGACAGTTAAAGACCTGATTTTTACTTAATCTTGGTATTTGTAGACCAACAACTTATATACACGATTCTACGAGTCAGTATGAAAAGTAGGGTCTAAAGGATTTAGAAATGTATCTTTTAAGATAATATGCTAAATCCAAGGGATACAAATTGATCAAAAATCAAGGAGTTCAAAGTATCACATGAGATAAAATCACTTGTCAATTTTTTCTGAAAGTTTTCCTAGTAGGGGAGGTATTCGAAATACTGTATTTTTTAGGATTGGAATAATCACTCTCTATCATATCAAAGTGGGAGTGATTTACTTAATATTGTAATATTTGATAAAAGTTTACTCATTCAGATTAGATGGATCTTGATAAAAGTAATTATTTATACCACAAGTTCAATCTTGAAAAATACTCCAGGAAATATGTGTCTGAGATATATCATGATATTGAGGGACAAACTTTATATATTTCAGAAATACGAGTAGTCTTTAGTGAATGAGGAAGAACCTACAGACGATTGAGAGGTTCTATCTCGTTATGCAAGAGACTAGTGAAACAAAGCAATGGAAGATAATATAGAGTCAATTAGATTGAATAAAGTTCTTGAAACTTGTAGATCTTTTACTGGGACACTTCTTAAAATTTAAAGAAAGATCGATGGGTCTCTCGTGAGATAAAAATGTTCACTCAGTAGAGAAAGATTGTACTTAGAAAGGGGTATTTAAACTTTCTTCATCTATTGTGAGATTTATCTCGACTCGTTCATTTTTTGGTTATATTATCAAGTATAGATTTAGAGTTACATAAAAAATGGCCTTACTATTTTTCTCAATGGAGAATTCAAAAAAGGGGATAATGTTTGTAAATTGAAGAAGTCCGTTTACAAACTTAAGTAAATCCTCAAGACAGTGTTACTTGAGTCTTCATTCTATGATTGTCTGTAGGTCCCGAACGGGTTTTGTGAGAGCAGAAGTCTAGAGTGGAGGGGTGAATAGACTTCTGAAAACTTTTCGTGTAAGATCAGGTGTGATGGCAGGTTGCCTGATCAGAGTGCGAGTGAATCAGTTTGGACTGATATCTAACTTACTGATTGCCTGATGGCAGACCAGTTCGGTGTCTATCAGTTTAACTGATGTGCGGAAGCTAGTTTTAACCCGTGTGAAAAACCAGTTTTATAAGATCAGATTCTAAAGTCTGTTTTCAATCAGATGACCAAAGTGTCAAACTGATCAGATCAGTTGCTTGATGCAAACTGATCCTAACTCAAAATATGTATGCAGTTTAAACCATGTTGTGTGCAGTAGTGTAAAGCACTTAAGAGCAAGTAAATACACACAAGATTTTATAGTGGTTCGGACAACCAGTCCTACGTCCACTCTTCTCTATCACAAGAGGCACCAACTTAACCAACTGGACTTAGTTTAATGTGTTAGTCCAACACAGTACAACCAACAGATGTTTAAGGAGTTCTCACTCAACCGATCCCAGAAATCAGAACTAGAAACCCTAGTCTGAAATCTTGCTAAACAAACTTAACCTAACTTTTGGTTTTGGGTAAAGATTTATTTTTATTCCAACTGGAAATCTATCCTAGTGTTTATGTAGCCTAAAGCTAGAGGATGAGATTTCTATGCTAAGAACTAATGGGATGAACACTTATAAAATAAACTTAAATTTTGTGTTCTTCGTGCGGAAATTTTGCTATAGCTTTAGCTTGATGATAATTTCCGTGTCTTCACTCTGAAGAGCAATCCCATATTTATAGACCTTGAAATCAAAGAGCCGTTGGAGAGCAATTTGAATTTCAGGTTATTTGTGGTAGGTTGCAGGATTGATTTGACGTGCTTCAGGAACGACATGGCCGAAAGCATGTGTAGTTGTCCTTTATAGCCGTTTGACTATGAAGTGCCGAATCCCGCATTGTTAGCTCCGTACATACGTGTCTTGTTCTCATTGGTTAACAAGTACACTTTTCAGTGTTTGTTCTACCAACTAAAGTAGACATTCTTCTTGTTCAAATCAACAATGTATGACTTGGTGTAACATCAGTTGACACCTGGTGTGAGCTAACCTGATCATATAAAACTGATCAGTCTACCTGATAGAGTCTTCTGATGCAAGTTGTCTTAGCTCAACATAGCAGACTCGACGGATGAAGATCTTCTGGTCTTGATCTTCATGTCTTCACCTGATCATCTGACTCCGTCTGATCTTCTGACTTGACTTCTGACTTATCTTGTCTTCTGACCTCATCTGGTCTTCTGACTTGACTTGTCTTCTGACCTCATCTGGTCTTCTGACTTGTCTTCTGACCTGACCTATACATATTGAGTTCCCTCTCAATATGTGACCTATTTTATACATCAGTTGTCTATACATTTCAGCTGGTCGTCCTATCCTGATTCTAAATCATCAGTCAGCTAACAGGTCTGACTGGTCCTATTACAATCTGTTTTGGAACTTCCATCAAAACTAAATACAATTTTCCCAACAATTTTTCCCTTTTTGATGGAATCAAAACATATAATCAGAAAAATAGATAACATGAATGAAATGTAGATAATAAATAAAATGCACATATCAGAAGACAACAAGGTGTTGTCTTAGAATCAGAAAGTGGTAGGATATTTTATTAAGGTAGATGCGTGATTACAGAAAATACCTACCATCTGATACTAAGATGTCTTCTTCATACGTGCTTGAATTTTTGAAGTTCTTTCGGGATACCAAAAAGTCTGTACAACCTTTGCATCAGCTGCTCCAGTCTGTCTCTCCCGATGATCCCTCATTTCTTTGAAAATTCATAATAGGCTTTCTTAAACCGGATAGGATCAAGATTATTATCTGGACGCAGATGTGGGAGAAGTTGTTCGAAGGGAGGAGCTTCAGGTATTAACGACATAATCTTCCCTTCCTTCATAACAATCTCGTAGAAATCAGGGTACTTTGTTTCTAACCAGCTCCAGAATTCATCATCATTAGCAACTTGGTCTTGATGAATCGGAATCTTCTCCATGATGTACACATCACACAGCCATTCCGCCCTGATCTGGTCCCACTCAGAAAGAAGATCTTCCCGAGCACAGAGGATGTCTTTAACATTAGCCGGAAAGGCTCTCTCTTCCCATTCAATATCCTCTGCAGCAGCTTCCTTCTTTCTCTGCTTTCGGATGTATGCGATGTTAAGCCCTTCAGCCTCTGCCATTTTCTGCTTCTTAATGGCAGCATCCATTACCTTCCGTCTGGTTTTCTGTTCTTGAATCTGCTCAGGTGACATCTGGCTTCTGGATCTGGTAGAGGTTATCTGACCTTGTCCCTGAGCTTCAGCAGTTGATTTTATCATCTTGCCCTTGCCTGTCTTCCTTTTCAGAGATTGTTCAGATTCGACTCGTTCTTCTTCTTCTTCGAATAATTTCTTTGCAAGTTCAAGGAGTTTTGCCTGATCATCAGATTCCATCCTTTTCTGCACAGAAGAAGAGAAATCTTTGATTTTGTCAACCCTGGCAACAACCTCTGACAAAGCTGACTTGTGCTCAGTGATATCTTTTCCTTGAGCCTCGATCTCCTTGCTGTGTTGCTCCACAGTTTGTTTCAGTTCTTCAGAAGGAGTGAACTCAGAAATAGTGATTTTGACTTCAGAAGGAGTGTCTTCAGGTCTATCAGATGAGGTGGCTTTTGGTAATTTCGCATCAAAAGTTACCATCTGCATCTGTTTTTCTTGTTCTTGTCCTTCCCCCTTTTTGGTTGCATAAAAAAGGTGTGACGGTCTGAGATTCAGAGCCCGAAATTGACTCGTCATCTCCTCCTTAAGTTCCTCCACAACAAGAGGAGTGATATGAACATTTGCAGAGGAAGGTGCAGGACCCAGGAGCCTGTTTAACCCGGATTCAATAGCCTTCCTGGTCTGATCAACAGATTGTTCAAATCGTTTCCAGCCAATATCCATACAGGAGTCAGTCCTCTCTAAAGATCCCCAGACACTTTCCAAGAGAACATGCGTCTCTCCAAGCATATTAGTCTGGATCTATAACTTCTCAGCGAGAGGATCAACCCGTTTCATTACAGAGTCGAGGACATGCATGTGGGTGATCTTTTCAACTGTTAGCTTCCTCTCTCTGTCAACCAGATTCCTCTGTTCTTCAAATTGCTGCATCAGTTCTGCTTCGAGAGTTGTAAATTGTGCATCAATGGAAGCTTTTACCCCATCTTGTATTTTTGAAGTCATAAGATCTAGGGTATCAGCACTCAGCACAACAGTCTGGCCAGATGTTGATGCCTCACCAAGCTGGGTCTCATTTGCATCACCCATACCTGGTTCATCGGCAGCTTCCTCAAAGTCTTCATCAGCTTGAGCTTCTTTTGTTTCTTCAACCTCTCTTGCAATCCCAAATCTGTCATGAATTAGCCATCTGATGTCGTCATCAGAAGCCATTTCAGCTGCGCTCTCAACCCCAGCATTCTCCAAGCATCTCATCTCCAGATCCACAAAGTAGTCAGAGTCTAGAGATTCCATGAGGATCAGAAACTCCTCGATTCTTTTCAACCTCACATCCCTCCAAAACACAATCTCTTCAATCTTGTGCTAAAGGCCAGAATGATTAATTAAATCAGGGCACAGTTCAAGCAGTTACTCCTTCACTTGCTGCTTAAAAATATATAGCACTGGGCTCTCTTCATCTGGAGATCCAAGTAATGTTTTGGTGTTGAAGGGGTTGTGAGACATTGAGACATAGAGATCATCTATAGGCGTAGTCTCAGCAGGTTCTTCAACTGCTTCAGTACCAGGTGTAGATGAGGGAGTTGGCTCAGATGGGTGTATTTGTGTTTCAATGGCTATGTCTGATTGAGGTTGAGGAGGTGTAGGAATATTTGTTTGTTCCGTGGATTGAGGTGTAGATGGGGTTTCTGAAGGCTGTGGGATAAGTGGAATTTCCAGTTGAGATGAGGGTTGATCAGATTGTATTGTCTCATCTGGGGTTGAATCTGGTATCTGGGCTTGGGTTGTTTCTGGTTGAGATGGTTGAGTAAGATCTGGTTGATCAGGTTGGAGTTGGATAGTGAGTTGTTTGGGAGGTGACGGTAAGGGTGTATTATGTTGAGGTGATGGTGGGTTAGGTGATCTGGGAAAGTGAGTGGATTCACGACTCTTAAATAGTGAGCTCAGGTGTGCCGAGTCAGATGGTTCGAATTGAACCTCTTCAAGATTTTCTTCGGTAGCATCACCAACCTCCATCTGATCAGACTCCTCCATTATTGTCAGTTCTCGATCTGTACGGACCGTGTGTTCAGAACTCACAGCAGTTTCCTTACCAGGTAACTCAATCTGCAGAATCCCCCAAGACTCCAGGACTTCAACATCACTGTCCTCATCATGAAGACCCTCAGAAGGCATTCCAGTCCCGTTTGACAACATAGAGGTGAGTTTCTTCTGACGCTTCTTAGCTGCGTCAGAAGGCTTACTCACAACCTGTTTTCTCTTTGTAGTTCTGGCCTTTGGTGGGGCTCTTCCTTCTGTCTGCACAGATGATGTGTGTTTAGATTTCGGCACATATGGGGCTGGGTCATCATCACTTTGCCCAGACAGTTCTTCATCCTTGTGTAGCAATGCTTTGAACTTCTCCAAGTATTGCTTTCGCCCAATGTCTCACCAAGGATAGTTGGGAATCTTATCAGCAAGGATCATCGAGACCTTGTGAATGTTGTAGATGTTCTTGGTCAGCACCACTTAATTGTTTTTGTCTTTGGCAAACTTTGTCGTTTCCTGCAGCAACCGATGCTTGAATAACCCCATCCAGTTCATGTCTGGGGCCTTCTCTATGATAGCGGTCATCACATGCTGCTTTTGATGGGTTAGAGCGTCTGGGCTAAAAGCAATCCCAAGAATGACCTTCGAGACAATCTAGAAAAGTAACCTATACTTCCTTCGGAGGTAGGGAACCTTGAAAAGATGGATTAGTCGCTATAATATTTTGAGTGTTAGAGAAATTTTTTGGAACCGATTTGTGTTTTAAGAAGTATTGAAATGCGAAAGGTTTTTAGAGAAAGGGTATTAGGGTTTTAAAATGGATGGGAGGGAAAAACATTTTGCACGATTATTTTTTAGGATACTTGAGTGTCCTTGATTTAATTGGACGATCAAGATTGAGGCGGTTGAAAAGGAATTAAATCGTGCGGTCAGGGATTAAAACTGCCAGACTTTTGGACTTAAAAGTTCGCAATAAATTCATTTAACACAAAAATCCCACGTCCGCATTTAATGCATGCGGGCATGATGTCATAAAGTAATGGGAACAGTAATAGCTAACATAAAATAAGCATAAAGGTAAATCGTAAAACGATATCGATCGATCGATATTGTAATCGACCGATTTACCCGCTGATCCGATCCGTCTGGTTCTGACATTCTTTGTTGACCTTATTGATGGTAGCCTATCCCTTAGTATTTCCCAACAATGTCCCACTTATCCGATCGAGTTTGGCGATCCAATCTCACCGATCGATTACCGATCCAATGATCCAATCATCACGATCGATTACGATCAACTCGATCCAATCACGATCGATTACCGATCCATCTGATCAAGTCAGGTCTGTGTGCTCCCGCCAAAACCTAATCCTCGGCGAGTCGAATGGTCGCCTCGATTTCCTGAATCGGCGTGATGTGTGATAGATCCTCAATGATGGCCTGACGTCACACGTCGTGATCTAACCCAACCAGCAGTCGCGTATCAGCTACGCGTTGTCCTTGCGACGCTAAATTCTTTGGGAGGGCCTCTAGAGTTCTAAATTTGCATTTCCTACCCTCTTTTCCTCTATAAATAGGACGGGGTTTTAGACAAACAACCCATTGTACTTAAACATACAACCCTCATTTATCATTCTCGAGCTTGCACGTGATAAATTCCAGTGAGTCCTTGATTCCGACGAGTCCTCCGGCAATGAGCTACTTCTACTCTACACAAATGACCTCCAGTTCTTAGTCCATCCCTATGCTTCCCCCGTTCCTGATCTCGTCTTTATCGGAGAATGATCATACGACCATTGCTAAGCTTCACTGCCACCCTGGTTGCGGATTTGCTGCCGCCATCATGGAGGTGGTCGTCTATGCCTTGGGCTCCGATCGAGATGATGTGGTTAACGACGATGAGCAACTTCTGACATGTAATATAGATTTAGGAGCAACTTCTGACATGTAATATGCGAACTTGATCAAGCCAAGTTGCCCTTTACAATCCCTTGAATGTTTTGCACCACATGTATGACACTCGTGTTCATTTAAAGCAGGAAGTCTCATTGGGTTTAGGGTTTAGGGTTTTTCTTTCGACCTCCGGGTCTATTGTAATGAACATTTTGACCTCCGGGTCTTTATCAATGAAATTCTCTTTTAATTCCATTGCTGTGTTGACTTGATTATGTGATTTTTGCCTAGTTCCCCCTTAATCTGATATTTCTTTTCTGATCTGATCTGATCAGTTGAGGTACCTTACTCAACTGGTACGTTTTATCTGGTCAGTCTCTTAACCAACTGGTTCTGGAGACTAGTCCACCAAACATTTCTGGTGCACTTTCTCCAAGATCCAGAAGTCCTAGCTCGTTACAGAGTTCTCTGAATCTGACTTCAGCTAGTGCTTGGTTAAGATATCAGCTTTCTGCTTATCAGTATGGATCTTTTCCATTCTGATGTTCTTCTTCTCAACATGATCTCTTATAAAATGATGTCTGACATCCACATGCTTGCATCTTGTATGTAGAACCGGATTCTGAGTGATTGCAATAGCACTATTACTGTCACAGAATATAGGTACGTTCGTAGCTACAATGTTATAATCCCCCAGCTGCTGACTAAGACAGAGCAGTTGGGAACAACAACTTCCTGCAGCCATATATTCTGCTTCAGTAGTAGATGTGGCAACTGATGTCTGCTTCTTTGAAAACCAAGAGATCAGTTTACTACCTAAGAACTGACATGTACCTGAGGTGGATTTTCTGTCTATTCTGCAACCTCCATAATCAGAATCAGAATACCCACTAAGCTCTAGATTATCATCTGATGGGTAGAATAAACCAAGGTTTACTGTCCCCTTCAGATACTTAAAAATCCGCTTAGCTTCTTCCAGGTGGCTTTGCATTGGATTTGCCTGAAATCTGGCACATACACCTACTGCAAAAGTTATATCTGGTCTGCTGGCAGTCAGGTATAGTAGAGATCCAATGAGAGCCCTGTATTCTTTCTGATTAGTTTTCTGACCATTCTCATCTGGATCCATCTTGAATCCAGTCATCATAGGAATTCTGGCTTCCTTACAGCTTTGAATTCCAAACTTAGCCAACAAATTCCTAGTGTACTTTGCCTGGCAGATGAATATCTCTTCTGTACTTTGCCTAACTTGTAGACCCAGAAAGTAATTCATCTGACCCATCATGGACATCTCGAATTTCCCTTGCAACAGCTTGCTGAATTTTTCACATAAGGTCTTGTTGGGAGATCCGAAGATGATATCGTCCACATAAATCTGAACCATCAGAATATCTTTTCCATCCTCTATTCTGAATAATGTTCTATCCACTGTTCCTTTAGTGAATCCACTATCTATCAAGAACTGAGATAGTGTATCATACCAAGTCTAGGAGCTTGTTTCAGGCCATAAAGAGCTTTTCTTAAACGGTACACATGGTTGCCTTTTTCAAAGCCAGGAGGTTGTTCAACATAAACTTCCTAAGCAGGTACCCCGTTTAAGAAGATACTGCTGAAGAAATAAAGCTGCAGAAAGCAAAACAAGTTAAGAGGCAAATCAAGAAGCCAATCATGACTCGCTCTCAATCGCAGATGAGGCTACAGACGAGGTTGATCTTGATCAGATGAGTAAGATAAGTTCCACGAAAGCTGATGAGCTGGACAAGAAGAAGCATGATAATTTGTGAAGAAGTGCTAATGTAGTCTGATCAGGCGAGGTGACCAAAAATCAGGTGACCAGAAATCAGGCGACCTGAAATCAGACGACCTGAAATATGACGACCTGAAATCAGACGACCTGAAACAGACGACCAGAAATAGACGACCAGACAGACGACCAGAAATAGGCGACCTGAAATCAGATGACCAGAAACAGGCAACTTGAAATCAGACGACCAGAAACAGGCGACTAGAATCAGACGACCAGGATCAAGCAAACCAGATTAGCAGACCAAATCAAATGACTAGAAGAGCAGACAAGCTGATCAGAAGAGGAGCATATGAGACTGATCGAGATTAGATGTGATAGAGATCAGATGAGGTTGAACAGAATTTAGGCGACCAGAATCAGAAGAGTTGAACAGTCATCAAGCAAGATGAAATCAGATCTGTTAGACACACAAAAAGCTACCCAATGAGAAGATGACAACACATATATGGATGTGACATAAAGCTGCAAGCAACAGTGCAAAAGGACAAAGAAAAGCTGAAAGACTATTAGTATGGATTTGAATTTACTCTCCAACGGTAATATTCAAATCCACACTATAAATACATTGCACTATCTTCAAAAGAAGATAATGGAGGATGCTGCAAAGTGAAGATTAAAGCTAAATATTCAAGCATCTCCATTCAAGAACACAGAGCATTAAATATCCAAATTTACTCAAGAGTGGTCTTCATTATATCTAAGCAAAAAATGCCATATCATAAGCTTAGAGAGATTTTCCCAACCTTAGCTTAAAGGCTAAAACAATGTAAGGAAAAATCTCACCTAGTTGGAAATAACACCAAACCCAAACCCTTTCTTGAGAGAGAATTAGTGGTTAAGTAAGGTAGTTAATAGGCAATCCCGTGAGGGAGATAAGTCCCGAGAGAGTGAGAACTCATTAAACATCTATAGGAAATCCCGTGAGGGAGATAAGTCCCGAGAGAGTGAGAACTCATTAAACATCTATAGGCGATCCCGTGCGGGAGATAAGTTCCGTTGAGTGAGAGCTCCATAAATATTTGTTGGTTAAGGAAGTGCCCCATGAAGGGAAGAGTGGATGTAGGAGTTGAACTCCGAACCACTATAAAAATACGTGTGTTCTTATTTGCTTTCATATTAACTGTCATACATACTTTAGCAACTCTGCATAACACATTCGCAAAAATTTTAAAGTCACCTCCCATTGGGATTTTTCGGGTTTTAACTCGGTATTTTTCGGGACCAACAATTGGTATCAGAGCAGGAGTTCAAAAGATCACTAGATTTTAATGTGACCACCTGAACTGATCTTTTTTTGTTAAAACCCATTTATTTTTAAATGCTTATCTTTCATAAAATTCATGGAGGTTGATAATCATCTTCTCATCATTTTTTTAAAAATGCATACAACACTCTTCATCGTTTCACTTGTTTAACTAACACTGTTTTCTCGTATTTTTTTGTTGTTAGTTAGTTTTGGCATCATGATCAAAAAGGGGGAAATTGTTGGGATAATTTTAGTTTTTATTACAAACATTTAGAATAGTCAGTACAGAGAAATAGACACAATATCAACCACAATAGTTGGAATCATTGACAAGAACAAAACAAAATACCAGATAATATGCACAGCGATATGAACTCAGATTGAATCTAGCAAGTGTATGTGTGAAATGCCGAGAGATTTTGAGTTCAAATAATTTGCAGAGTAAAATGTTTTCGTGAAGTGAAAGAGTGTATTTTGGTTAACGAAGGGTTTTAAAATCGAGAGGGAAGGGACATAATCATTTACAAAAGATCGACGGTTTGTGTGAGGCGGTTTTTAAAAGTGCAGATCGTGTGGTTGGGAAAAATGTAGACCACAACTTTTGAATTTTAAAAGGATGTATTTAATGCATTTAATACATATTCCTCTCGTCCGCATTTAATGCATGTCAATGCTACGTCACTAAAATAATATATAAATGCGAGATATACTCAATCAACACACAAATGAAAACTGAAACAACAGGAATTAGAGATAAGTATATGATTAACTGATATTGTAATTAGTCAATTACCACGAGTATTTGACTGAATTGCTCCTGTCTGACGATTAAGTGTTGATCTTAATTTTGTGCCTCTAAGACTTAAGTCCTTCCCAGCAATATCCCTTTCTGATCAATCCTCTACTGATCCTCTGATATCAGTTAAAGTTCCCCCTTCAGCTGATCTTTCTAATTTGGGCAGTTTCTTAACCAACTGGTCTTGGAGACCAGTCCACCAAAGATTTCTGGTGCACTTTCTCCTAAGTCCAGAAGTCCTAGCTCGACTGTCAGCTCTCTGCTTGTCAGTATGGATCTTTTCCATTCTGATATTCTTCTTTTCCACATGATCTCTGATGAAATGATGTCTGACGTCCACATGCTTACATCTTGCAATAGCACTATTACTGTCACAGAATATAGGCACATTCGTAGCTAGAATGTTATAATCCCTCAGCTGCTGACTAAGCTAGAGCAGTTAGGAGCAATAGCTTCCTGCGACCATGTATTCTGCTTCAGTAGTAGATGTGGCAACAGATGTCTGTTTCTTTGAAAACCAAGAGAACAGTTTACTGCCTAAGAACTGACATGTACCTGAGGTTAACATTCTGTCTATTCTGCAACCTCCATAATCAGAATCAGAATACCCACTAAGCTCTAGATTATAATCTGATGGGTAGAATAAACAAAGGTTGACTGTCCCCTTCAGATACTTAAGAATCTGCTTAGTGATTTCATGGAGTATTTTGGTGCTTGGTGTACTAACTACTAACAACTAACTTTGTCCGATAAAAAAAAAACTTAAGAATCTGCTTAGATGCTTCCAGGTGGCTTTGCATTGGATTTGCCTGAAATCTGGCACATACACCTACTGTGAAGGTTATATCTGGTCTGCTGGCAGTCAGGTATAGTAGTGATCCAATGAGAGCCCTATATTCTTTCTGATTAGTTTTCTGACCATTTTCATATGGATCCATCTTAAATCCAGTCATCATAGGAATTTTGGCTACCTTACTGTTTTGTACTCATAACTTCGCCAACAAATTCCTAGTATATTTTGCCTGACAGATGAATATTCCTTCTGTACTCTGTTTAACTTGAAGAACTAGGAAGTAATTCATCTGACCCATCATGGACATCTCGAACTTCTCTTGCATCAGCTTGCTGAACTTATCACATAAGCTCTTGTTGGGAGATCCGAATATGATATCATCCACATAGATCTGAACCATCAGAATGTCTTCACCATCTTATATTCTGAACAAGGTTCTGTCTATAATTCCTTTAGTGAATCCACTGTCTATTAAGAACTAGGATAGTGTATCATACCAAGCTCGAGGAGCCTGTTTCAGGCTAAAAAGAGCTTTTCTTAAATGGTACACCTGGTTGCCTTTTTCAAAGCCAGGAGGTTGTTCGACATAAACTTCCTCCGCTTATTACCACGTTTAAGAATGCACTCTTTACGTCCATCTGATACAAAGAAAACCCTCTGTGGGCAGCATATGCCAGAAACAACAGAATGGCTTCCAGGCGAGCGACTGGTGCAAAGGTTTCATCATAATCAATCCCTTCTGATTGTGAGTACCCCTTCGCAACAAGGCTTGCCTTATTTCTTGTGATGACATTATTCTCATCCCTCTTGTTCTTGAAGACCCACTTGGTACCAATCACATCTTGATGAGTTGGCCTGTCTACATGTTCCCAAACCTGATTCCTCTCGAACTGCTCTAGTTCTTCTTGCATGGTTAGAATCCAGCTGGCATCTTGTAGAGTTTCTTCTGGTGTGGTAGGTTCCTTCAAAGACAAATAGCAACAGTACATAGCACTTTCACCAACCTGATGTCTTGTTTGGACTCGGGCATTAGGATTGCCGATTATCTTGTCAGTCGGATGGTCTTTCAACCATGTCCTTCCCTGATGTATATCATTTTGGACATTATCATCCTCATCTGATATTGAGTCACTAGAGGTTGGGATAGGGACATTAATAGGATCTACTTGGCATGGACATGTCTCAGCTGATGTTGGAATCATGACGTCCGCCGGAACATCAGGTGTTCCCCCTGAACCAGATGGTTTAGTTATTACTGTCTCAGCTGTACCAGCTTCTTCATCGATAGTTGTACGTACCTTAAGGTCTGACTGACCTGGTGAATCGTCAAGATCAAAGTTAGGAACATACACTGTAACGTGATCTGATTCCTTTTCTTTGATGTTTAACTGATCCATTTTTTGAGCATCAGGTACATCTTGTTCTGGTACGGCTCGTTCTAAGGCAGATTTCTCCGGATCAGATGTTGACTCATCAAAGACCACATGAGGTGTTTCTTCCACAACTAGAGTTCGTCTGTTGAACACCCTGAAAGCCTTGCTGGTTGAGGAATATCCTAAGAATATACCCTCATCTGACTTGGCCTCAAAAGTTTTCAACTGACTCTTCCCATTGTTGTGAATGAAACACTAGCACCCAAAAACATGGAAGTAAGAAACACGAGGTTTTTTGCCCTTCCACAGTTCATAGGGTGTTTTGAAGTGAATCTTAGTCAGAGAACATATGTTCTGAGTGTGACATGCAGTGTTCATAGCTTCTGCCCAGAAGCGGTTTGGAGTTGCATGTTCAGCCAATAATGTGCGAGCAGCTTCTTTGAGTGTTCTGTTCCTCCGTTCTGCTACACCATTTTGTTGTGGTGTTCTTGCGGCTGATGTCTCATGCTGTATACCAAACTTAGTGCAAAAATTAGTTATAAAAGAGTTCAGAAACTCTGTACCTTTATCTGATCTAATTTTCACAATGCTGACACCCTTCTCATTCTGCAATCTCTTGAGCAGCTCAGGTATTTTTGTTGTAGTTTCTTTCTTCTTATACAAGAATACGACCCAGGTGAACTTGGAAACATCACGATCACCAGAGTGTATTTGCGTCCGCTGAAACTAAGTGGTGTTGCTGGTCCAAAAAGATCCATGTGAAGCAATTGCAGTACTCTACTGGATGCTGGTCCTGGGATCCCCTTAAATGAGGTTTTAACCTAATTTTCCTTCTGACATGCGACACATGTCTGATCCTTAGAGAATACCTCATTCGGGAGACCCTCAACCAGGGACATCCTTGCTATCTTGTTAAGAATCTTAAAGTTCAAATGGCTCATTCTCTTGTGCCAGAGCCAACTGCTACTTTTGGAACTCCTAACAATCAGGTATGCATTTCTTGGACAACTATTCCAATCTGTAGTGTAGATCATTCCTTTTCTAGAACTAGTTAGCAAAATCTGTTGAGTAGCTCGATTCTTGATAGTGCATTGATCAGTTGAGAACACAACACTGAATCCATTGTCGCAGAATTGTGAAATCGATAAC
Source organism: Stenogyne calaminthoides (assembly GCA_037126765.1). NCBI lineage: Eukaryota > Viridiplantae > Streptophyta > Magnoliopsida > Lamiales > Lamiaceae > Stenogyne > Stenogyne calaminthoides. The sequence continues at coordinate 18,170,180 of JBBCBC010000002.1, forward strand.
AGGTTGTGCTTTAAAGCAACGACATACGAGACTCCAGAAACATGTACATCACCATTGATTATCATCACCAAAGAGTACACATGGGCCTTCTTGTTCTATGTATGAACTGAGTAGATGCTTGTTGCCAGTCATGTGCCTTGAGCATCCACTATTGATGTACCAGATAGTTGCTTGTACACCTTCTTTATTGGCCAAACCCACTTGATCCTGCAATTAGATCAGGCTTTAGGTACCCCCAGTAGGATTGGGTCCTGAGGGATTAGTGTTACCTTTCAGGATCCAAACAAACAGGGCACTTCTATGATAATCATCAAGATTAGAAGGCCTGATTTGTCTCCCTTAAACATCTACATAATCATACATCTCGTCATGTGCATTCTGATCAGTATGGTTATGAGTATGAGCCTTGGACGAATCAGAAGACTTGGGATTTTTCTTGTAAGTGTGTCTTCTTTTAATCTAGTGGGGCTCAGATGCAGCTGTCCTGGATTTTGGTTAAAGGGATAGGTACGACTGCTTCCTTTAAAAGATTCATATCTTCTTTGCACAGATGGTTTAGTCAGTTTACCTTTAGCATGCTAGTTAGGCAGCTTGACCTGATTAGGTTTCAGCTGGGACTATCCCTTGCGAGATGGTCCAGGCTGATACCTAGTCTGCTGATTGGGCTGAGGTCTCTTCAGAAGAACTGGGTTCTTTTGTTGATTCCTCGACTAATGTCTGATCTGTTGGGGTCCATTTTTGTTCCCCTTCTTACCAGACACTTGCCTTGTCTAATTAGTTGGTGTAATATCATCCAACTTCTTTAAGATGGCTTTGTCAGCAGATTTTGTATTCGCAGAAGATCCCCCCGAAACAATTATCGCCGAGGCTGAGCCACGGTGGTGGCAATGGTGGAGCAGCGGAACATCATCCTCAGAGGACGATGACACCACCATAGGTTGAGGAGCAATGGGAGTCGTCGATGGACCAGTGGCCATTGGAGAAACTTCAGAGAAAAGAATCGAAGAAATTACCTGAATCTTCTTTTGCAAAAAACTCTTGAAGGCTGAAGGGGGATGAAAACGAAGAAGGGTTTTCAGTCTGAAAACCTAGCCCATTTATAAGCAAAGGAAGGGACCAAAGTGCAAATAAACCAAACTTTAGGCCCCTACCAACAAGAATAACAAGGGAGTCGCGCATGGTTATCTCCACGACCTCCCATTGGAACGATTCGCGGCACCCGCTTCATCAAATCCTGACAACCTATCACACCAATTTGTGTAATTGAGGAGACCTCTCGCCTGCCCGAGGATGACGATACACCCAGAATGGGTCCCTAGGTTGAGAGGTCGCTAGTCGGAATACTAATGTTCAAGTTAAGGCCCAGAAGCAAAGCTCAAGACCTCAACTTGAGGGGCAATTGTTGTAACATGGATAAACCCGACTTGTGGAGAAGTCGTGAAGCTGACATGTCACCAACCGACGTTCTAATAAAGCGACGTGGTGCAGGACCCCAGATCCAAAAGTTGAAATAGAAGATCAGATAAAGACTATTATGTCATGCACGAATACGGCTTGCCTAGTAGTCGTAAAATCAACAGGTCGCTGCCAGCGACCAGGAAAACCGACTTGGAACAAGAACTCCGTAGGCCAGAGGTCGTGAAGTCACAAATCTTATCAGTCATGGAGCAAACGCCCGATAAGCCACAAGATCCACTTTTGGAGCTCGATCCGCAAATGGCGCCAATTAACAAAAGCGACCATTGACCTAGAATGGCGGATTTCTTGGCTAGCGGAATTGAGGCACCATTAAATGACATTCCTTCTGTAATCGCCCACCCATGGGCAGGAAATCTAGTACAAATAGGCCTCCACGACCTCACTTGTAAAAGGTTGGCATTTTATGTTCTTAGGCAGAAAATAATAAAACATTTATGGCTTGTTTCGCCCCCAGACGTAGTCTAATTTACAAACGAACTGGGTCACCAAATTCCGATCTCCTTATTGCATTTATGTTCATTTCAATAGTTAATTCACTTTAGATAATTACTTGTTGGTCAGAATATTAACCGGAGCACAACAATGCTGAAAATTGAATTAGCAGTGTTGATTTGGTGATGATGATTGACGGTTTTGTGTTTGGATTTTGGAAATCCATTGTCCCGAATTGCAGATTGGATCTGTGAATTTTGGGTGGTGATGCGGGGAGTGACTTGGTTGAAAATTCGATTTTCAATAGGCCCTCTTTGAGCAATTCTGAAAATTGCACCTAAGCCCTCCGAAAAACAAATTAACAATTTAACTTTTAAATTGGATTTTGATGTTAATTCAAGGTTGGACCTAAATAAGAATTAATTGAATTAAAATTAATTGGTTTAATTTAATGAGTTTTAATAATGGATTAATATTATTGAATTTAATTTTAAAATTGGATTTTGAAATTTAATTTAATGAATTTTAATGATTATTAAAATCTCACTTCATTAACTTGCCCTATGCATTGTTGATGTTAATTTTAGTCCGCGTTATAATTGTTTGGGTAGGCGGCGCCCAATAATTGTCGGACCGTGTAAATCATGTTTGGATAGGTGGCGCCCATAAAATTGCTCAAATATTATGTAGTTAACATGTTGGATCTCGTTTGTGCTCATTGTCAGATCGTTGGACACTCTATGGACAGCTGTCGATCTCAGGGGGTCCAGATGTTAAGAAGGATGACAATGACAAGCCTCCACCTCGAGATGGCCCGGGAAAGGATGCAACACAAAATAAATGGGTTAGAAAGGAATCTACAGAACAAGGGACTGCATCGGACAAACAGGGGGACAACACAGTCAAGGATACTAAGATGCATGACTTAGAGGAGGATCTTCTTCCTCCTCTTGATGACATTCGTGCAACTGCTAGGGTAGGGGACGAGGACACTCTTCCTCCTTTTGATGAGATTAGTGTTGCTACTGGGAAATTGGGGGATGGAGGCACCACTGGGGACAACCATGGCTTGACCGAACAGGTAATTGAGATAGATGTGAATGAGAAGACTACAGAGCACGTTGACACAGATTGGCAGTTGCCAAAGAAAACAGTTTCGCCATCTCAACCCGTTTCGGGTACTCCTGAACCTGTTACTACCAACTCCTTCAAGGATTTGGTCGATGGTACTCCATCTTCGGACTCGGATTCTACGGCCTCTCCTACCTCCGCCAGATGGTCAGACATGCTAGATGAAGATACTGAGAAAGATCTAGGGGTAGTGACGTCTGGGCAGATCATAGGGAACCCGATTCTGATGGGCATAGATTATCAGGTGGTGCTAACTCCTCACGAGCAACGCTACTTTGAGGCCTCTAGAGGCAAGTTGTCTCCAAAAGATCCCTTGGGCAAGCTAATCAAAGCAAAACTAAAAAGGGCCCGAACGGAAGATAACAAGAGAAGACATGAATACAACACACGACTAAAGGCAAAGAAGAAACAAGACACCTTAGACGCCTCCTTATATGGAGTTACTGCTGCTAGCTAGACGTCTAGCTTCATGATTTTTTATGTACCTTTTGGTTATATGGTCACTTTTTGGTCATAGACACTCTCTTCTTGTTCTGGTCACTTTTGGGCCCACACTCTTTTTCTTTTCCCTTTATAATATTACTTATTCGTCTGAAACGATGTCTTCTATCGAAATTAAAATTAAGCCGGAGATTTCATTCCAATGAGTATTTAAGACCAAAGTCTTTTGCTCGGATCTACATCTAATGAGACTTTTATAGGGACATGTAATGTCGCCACTTGATGGGCCAACTTAATTTTGTTTCACCAGCCAAGGTAGGGGAACAAAAGTTAAGGGATATCCGATTGAACTAGGTTAAATCAACTAGGAATTACAGTCTTTCAATTGGTTTAGACACCTACCAGTTCTGCTATTACAGTAATCAGCCAACGCAGATATTGTAATAGTAGTAATGTGGATCCTAGTCCATTATAATTTATATTAGATATAAATTCGTACTCTTCCATTGAGGTCGTTGAATATGTGAAAATAATGGAGACAAAAATAAATTGAAAAGGCCATGTTTATTTTGATTACTGAATATTGATCATAGAAATTATATGTTAAATTCTCATTTTGTTGGTCCCGGTGCAAACGAGTCTTACACGTGTATGGGGGGAATACACGTGTTCAGTGTTTTTTTTTAAAAAAAACTTTTCTTTTACTGTGATCAGACGGGTCAGGTTGTCCTGATAATTTTGCCCTGAGAAGCACAAATCGCCCTGAGTCAAAGTCTACTGAGAGAGTGATCCTGAGCAGCTTTCAGAAGCTTCAGATAGCCCAACTGATCCTGAATTTCATCAGAGAACCTGAGAAGCTTGGATCAGATAATTATCTTACTGAATACTCAGTAGAGTTTGTTCAGTTTGGTAACTATCTGTTCTAGCTTATCAAGAGTGTGGAAAGATAGGCCCTAAGTTTATACTCGTTTTAGCTTGCTGAAAATCTCTTCCTTTAATAAAATTGTGGTTAAGGTTGTGATCAATTAATGCACATTCAGTGGATTGATTCAAACTGAGTATCAAGAAACTAGTATGCTTTCAGTGAAAATTATGCAACAGATAGAATGCAGAACAGAAAGCAAACAACACATCAAATTATAGTGGCTCAGAGATCCAAGCTCCTACGTCCACTCTCTCTGATCTTCAGAGAAATTCCTTAACACACTTCTCCTAAAGTTTTCAGGCTGACTCACTGCAGCTTACTAACTTTTCTACATTTAGCTTTCTGGCTGACTCACTGCAGCTTACTTACTCAACACGCACAAGCTTTCTGACTGTCTAAAACAGTTTACTCGCTTCTTCTCTGGAGTTTTCTGGCTAACTAACCTTCAGCTTACTCACTCTTTACAACTCTAACTCACCAACAAATCACACACACTCAAACTACCTTATCAAAGGGTTTGGGTTTGGGTTGGTTTCCAACTATGGTGAGATATCCTTTTACAATAAGAACAAATGCAAAGGCTAGGATATCTCTACTAAGCTTTGGATATATAACAATTCTAGGCTTAGTGAAGTGAGCTCTTTTCAATGTGAAACACTTGGGAAATCTTAGGTTTTTCGAGTGCTTCAATTATCAAGAATACGAATGAGCTCTGGAGTTGCTTTGATTTCCCGTAACCTTTCAATGGTGAAGGTCACAAGTATTTATAGGCAACTTACCAAGGTCACTCTTGAAAAACTATCCGTTGGATGAGATAGCATCAAGGGTTTCCTCTTCTGGTTATTGATGAACGGTTATTTTAGGGTTTGAACACGCCCTTGCATGGTTTGGGTAACAAGTAACCAAAGCAGCCAATCACCAAGTTTTTGCAGTCTGGAACATAGTACTACTGACATATTCAGTGTCCTGTCGCTTTCGGTGTCAGTAAAGTACAGTGTTGTCTTTCTCTGATTGGTTCTTGTCTTCAGTGAATGTAGACAAACAAAACGGCTCTTTTTAGGTCAATCTCTCTGAATGAGACAACCTTAAACAACACTTAGTCTTAGTTCCTTTTGTCTACACTTGAATATTTTGGGCAACATTTAATTTTTAGAAATGTGTGTCTTCCTCAGTTTTGTATGTACTCAGATAGATATTCTTCAGTCCCTCTGAACATTCAGGTCTACCTGAGTTCTTCAGTAACTACTGAGTCTTCAGTAACTTCTGAGTCTTCAGTAACTTCTGAGTCTTCAGTATCTTCTGAGTCTTCAGTAACTTCTTAGTCTTCTGAGTCTTCAGAGTCTTCTGAGTTCTTCAGTACATTAAAATTCCCTGATCTATATCTGCTGACTATACATGGTGCAGATATATTCTGAGTTATTCTATACTTAAACCTGACTCTCAGACTATAAATATTATCCTGAACATGTCATACTCAGGGGTTTTGAGATCTAATCAAAATCTTAGTAAATTCATCTCCCTACAATTTCCCCCTTTTTGATGATGCCAAAACCATCTTGTTAAATTTAAGAAAACCGAACCTATATTCAGGTTACAGTTGACTATTACATTAAATAGCATATCAGATGAGTATAAAACATATAAAAAGATAATGAGATATTATGTTGGGAAATTTAGAGTTTTGATGAATGTTCCAAAACACATGTAATAGGACCAGTCAGACCTGTTAGCTGACTGATGTTTTTTTAAATATCAGTTATAAGATGACCAGTTGATACTTATTGTATAGAACAACTGATGTATAAGATAGGTCACATATTGAGGGGAAACTCAATATGTATAGGTCGGATCTAAAGACCAGCTGAGAACAAAAGACCAGTTGAAGTCAGAAGGCCAGAAGGCAAGGGAAAGACAGAAGATCAGACGATCTGATAAAGTCAGATGATCAGAGTGAAATCATAAAGCTCAAACTCAGAAGACCTGAAGATCAGATGACTACTAGAAGATCATACCAGAAGACCTACATCATCTGAGTCTGCTAGTTGAGCTAAGACAACTGGCACCAAAAAACTCTATCAGGTAGACAGATCAGTTGTAACTGATCAGGTTAGCTCACACCAGGTGGTAACTGATGTTTCACCAAGTCATACGTTGTTGATCTGAACAAGAAGAATGTCAACTTTAGTTGGTAGAACAAACACTGAAAAGTGTTTTTGTTAACCAATAAGAACAAGACACGTATGAACGGAGCCGACAATACGGGATTTGGTGCTGCTTGGTCAAACGGCTATAAAAGACAACTATCCATGCTTTCGGCCATGTCGTCCCTGAAGCACGTCACATCAAATCCTACATATCTACCAAATATAGCCGGAAATTCAAATTGCTCTCCAACGGCTCTTTGATTTTGGGGGTCTATAAATATGGGATTCCTCTTCAGAGTGAAGAACGGAAATTATGAAGAAGCTCATACTATAGCCAAATTTCCGCACGAAGAACACAACCTTGAAGGTTATTTTTCTAAATGTTTATCCCATAGTTCTTAGCACTGAAATCTTATCCTCTAGCTGTTAGGCTACTTAAATACTAGGGTAGATTTTAAAGTTGGAACAAACAACAAATCTTACCCAAAATCCAAAAGTTAGGTTAAGTTTGTTTTGCAAGATTTCAGACTAGGGTTTCTAGTTATGATTTCTGGGATCGGTTGAGTGAGAACTCTCTAAATATCTGTTGGTTGTAATGTGTTGGACTAACACAATAAACTAAGTCCAATTGGTTAAGTTGGTGCCCCTTGTGATAGGGAAGAGTGGACGTAGGACTGGTTGTCCGAACCACTCTAAATCTTGCGTGTATTTACTTGCTCTTAACTGCTTTATACTACCGCACACGACTTTGCTTAAAGCTACATACATATTCTGAGTTAGGATCAGTTTGCATCAAGCAACTGATTTGATCAGTTTGACTCTTTGGTCAGCTGATTGAAAACTGACTTCAGTATCTAATTTGTTAAAACTGGTTTTTCACACGGGTATAAACTAGCTTCCGCACAATCAGTTAAACTGATAGACACCAAACTGATCTACCATCAGGCGATCAGTAAGTTGGATATCACTCCAAACTGATTCACTCGCACTCTGATCAGGAAATCTGCTATCACACCTGATTTGCAAAAACAAAAGCCTATTCGCCCCTCCCCTCTAGACTTCTGCCTTCACGAAACCCGTTCGGGACCTACATATTATCTTGTAGTAACACAAAAGATAAAATTTTCATTGATGAAGGATAAGAGTTACAAAGTACAATGAAAAAAAAATTTAGAAACAAAGTTCAGAAAATAGAATCTTCAGTCTTCTTCGATCTCATTTTCTGGTACTTCCAAGTTGAACATCCCAAAGTACCTCTTCTTCAATTCATCTCTTTCTTTTATGATTTCTGGGTTGTTTCCTGTCAGTCCAAGCTAAATGGCATACTGAGCAATTTCCTGAGAAATGGCAGCCTCATTCACAAAGCCATTCTCAAACCTAGGAGCTGGATACATATATGGTCCTGGAGCTACAATCTGAGTATTGCTCTCATCTGCCAAGTTGATCCACTTCTGCAGATACTCAGGATAGAATTTCAGGAAATATTCAATGAATGCCTCATTCTTGTCTGAGCTGCTCCCTCTCCATTCCCTTAGAATTTCATAATAGACCCAGAAGGTTCTCTTGATTTCCTCCCATGCATCATTGATCTGTAACAGTATCCATTTATCAATGTGCGGCCATTTCTGAGTTTTCTCAGTTCCCCTTCTTTTGCCAATGAATTTCCTGAAAACACCCCTTATCTTCTGCTCTTCTTCCTTTTTCTTCTTTATCAATGGAGCACCAGATACTGAAGCAGCAGTTCTTTTCTCCTTTTCAACCTGTAGGGCTTTCAGAGTCTTCTTGGTATCAAAGGTTTCTGGCTGAGCTTCAGCTTCCTCCTTTTCTGGTTCTTTTTCATATTCTTCAAACTCCATAATCAGTTTCCTCTGAGTAAGCTTAGCTACTTTTGCTCTCTTCTTCTTTTCTGGCTCAACGAAAGCAACTGCTTTTCTCTTCTCAGGTCTAGCTTGTTCTTCTCATGTCTTTCTCGTTTCAACCATCCTTCTATCAGTCATTTTTTCACCAAATACTTCCTGAGTGGTTTGTTCAAATGTCTGAGTGAAAGTAGGTTTTTCAGCTTCTTTAAACTTCAGTTTTTCTGTGACCTCAATTTCACTCAAGGCATCCAAGATTTTCTTTGCCTCAGCTTCCTTATGAGCTTTCTTCTCCAAGGTCTGTGCCAACAACTTATCCAGTTGACCATTTGAACTTGGTCTTTCCCCCTTTTTGGCATCATACCTTGGGAGAAGTTGGCACAATGCAGTATCCATGTAGAATTGTTCTTTGCCCATACTGCGCACCACCCCAGCCAATTGGTCATGCTCATCTTCTAGCCTCATCATGTAGTTTTTATCCATTGAGAATTCATCTGAAAGTGGAGCAAACTGTTTTGAGAAGACATCATGCATCATTTCTGTCATCTTGGTCATGAGTAGAGTGCTCATTTCCTCAACAGCTGTCTTGAACATCTGATCATTCTTCTCAACCAGTTTGGCTTCAAGATAAGCAGTTCTGTCTTGGTACATTTGCTTCATGTTTGCATTTAGCTCTGTTCTTACTCCATCAATTTTTCCATTCAGAACAGCCAACTTATCTGAGAGAGTAGTTTGGATTTGCAGCATATCACTTGATGAACTCAGGTTCTCCATTTTCTGAGATTGATCAGTCAGAACCAACTCCATCTGAGTCATCTTTTCCACCATTGGCTCTATCTTCTTTAACCCATCCAGGATTGGAGTTAAATCAACCACTGGTGGTTGTACAACAGTCTCCAACTGAGTTGGGTGCTCCAAATGAGCCTCAGTCTGCATATCATAAACATCAGATTTAAAGCTAGGTACTTCAGTAACTTCGGCATAATGTATAACAGTGCCAAAAGGTACCTGAAGAATACTAACTTAAGTCTGAGGTTGTCTGATATCAGTTGGTTCAGCATCAGCTTCTTTTTCCATCTCTTCCTGAGTTCCTTTTTCCTGCTCAGGTTCCTTCTCTTTCTCAGATTCCTTTTCTCCTTCTCCTCCCTGGTCCCTTTCTTCTTCCTGATTATGAGAACTAGATTCACCAGCCTCAGCTTTCTTTTTCTCAGCCACCTTTCTCTTTACCAGCTCATCAAAGTCAGCCACTTTCATCCTGAGCTTGGTTTTTCTGAACCCTGAGAATTCAGTCAGAGCAGCAGTCTCAGCGCTCCACCATTCTTCTCCTCTGAAGGAGGCAATGTTCAGCATCTCCAGGAGTGATTGGTTCAGGATGAAGACCGTTGTCCTGAGCCTGAAGAAAATATCCTGAAGGTCAGGATAAGCATTCAGTTCAGGGTATTTGTCCAAGATGAACCGTTCCCCCTTGCTTCCCCATTCAGTTTCTTCTGCCTCTCCCTTCTTTAACTCTGGGCTCTCAGGAACAGTAGGCTCAGATTGTATGAGATGTAGTGCTGATGGATCAAGAAATGGTTCATTCAGGAGGGCAACCAGGTTTAGTAGATCCTGGACTTCTATTTGCTCTGAGGTCTGAGTTTGTCCCTCTTCAGTCGTGATCTGAGGTCCCTTGAAGATTTCTTGAGATATCTTATCAGATCCTAATGAGGTCTCAAGTACTTCTGAGAACACATTCTCCTCAGTTTCTTGTTCCTCAATATTTTTCACCACTTGAGCAAGAACCTGAAGTGGAGATTTCAACCCTTTCTGATCTTCAGTTTTAATTTCTTCAGCATCACTGCCCTTCTCAGCAATAGTATGAAACCTATTTCGCTTTTGAGGAGCCAATGCCTTTTTCTTCAGCTTTTCTCCTTTTTTCCTTTTTATCTTCATCAGGGCTTTCCCCCTGGCTTGCTTAGCTTCTTCCTCACTTTCCTTGGTGGTTTTCTGAGTGGTTTGTCTGGTTTCTCTGATCGGCTCAACCACTGAGGTATCCTCCTCCGCATCTTCTTCTACAGTCTCCTCCTGAGACTCAGTAGGTTTTTCTTTCTTCCCCCTCAACGTCTTCTTAGTTGGTTTGAACATGATCTTGGATCTTGGGAAAGCAGTTGAATCAGCAAAGATGTCCTCCTCTTCTCTGCACGTTTCTAAGATAAATGCAATCTTGGTTGCATGTAGGATTTTTCCCTTAATTACCACAGCATCATTCACTTTTTGAATATGCTTGGCTTGATCGCTTACTACCTTTATCAAATATTGCAACCAATTAAATGCTCTTGAGCAAGAGTCTTCAATTGCCGCCATCAACCTCAACTTAGGCTTGCTTATCTGCTCGAAACTACCAGATCCACTCATAATGCATTTACTCACAATATCTAAAAGTACTTGATATTTAGCCTTCAAATGCTTTTTATTCAATCTAGCTTCAAACTTTACCGGATGCTCAGCAATTTTATCCAAATACTCTTGTTTCCTACCCATCATGTACAAAGTAGGGTCTTCCCCTCTATCATTCAGTTCATATATGGCATTCAAGTTTTTAGGGATAATATACAATTCCCTAACAAACTCTACATATTTTACTCCCAACACCAGATGTGACACCGTAATCCTAGAGTCTATGTAATTTCCTTCTTCTAATTGCATATTAGCAACAAACTCTATTACCTCTTTGGAGTATTCGGCATCTGGTTGATTTGCGACCAGGCATGTAAGTTTTGCCAAACGGAGCATGTTTAACGCCTCCTCCTCGTGAGCTGCATTGGATGTGCCTTCCAGAGAAACGATGTTCTCATACCAGGGTTTGTTTGAGATAGCGAGTTTATCGTAAATAGAGAAAGTCATTCTGGAAAATTTTGGAGAGATTTGGAGACGATGGGATTTTGAGTATAATAGGAAAATTGGAATTGCAGAGTATTTGTGAAGATGAAGGTTTGGAAATAGGTTTGAATGAAGTCTTTGGAATGGGTATATAACTTTGATTTATGGAAACTCGCGTAGATTAAGGAATAGACGGTCAAGATTAAAACAGGCTAAAATCGGGTATTTGAAAGGACGATTTTGCAAGTACTAGCCGCCAATTTATATCCTTATTGGTGAATAATGAACAGTATTTCTGCAGACTGTTGACTTTTCTTCGAGAATTTCAAAAGTCCCGCTCATTTATTTCCTCCGGTGTTTTATCATTTATGGCCAATGATTTCTAAAAATCGGTTACTCAATAAATGTACATGAGTCATCTTCTTCAGACTAATTTGAGTTATCAGTCTTACTGAGTTTTTGACCTTGATAAAAATTCAGTGTATTTTGATAACTGAACTAAGGTTACTGAGTTTCCCAATACTCAGTGATAAAACCTCATTTTATCCTGAGTTTTTCAGTGAAACCTGAAAAACTTCATGCAACTGAAAACCTTCAATTTTTCAGATTACTTTATTCTCCTGGATCCAACATTCCTAATTCAACTGATAGTTCCTGAAATCTTGATTCAGCCAAAGGTTTAGTCAAGATGTCAGCTCTCTGTTTATCAGTATGAATTTTCTCCATTCTGATATCCTTCTTCTCAACATGATCTCTTATGAAGTGATGTCTGATATCAACATGCTTACATCTGGTGTGCAATACCGGATTTTGTGTAATAGCAATTGCACTATTATTGTCACAAAATATAGGTACTTCATTGGCTATAATCTTATAATCCCTCAATTGTTGTCTGAGCCAAAGAATCTGTTCACAACAGCTTCCTGCAGCCATGTATTCAGCTTCAGTGGTACTGGTTGCCACTGAGGTCTGTTTCTTTGAAAATCATGATATCAGTTTACTTCCAAGAAATTGACAAGTTCCTGTTGTTGACTTCCTGTCAATTCTACAACCACCATAATTAGCATCTGAATAACCAGTTAATTCAAGGTTATCATCAGTTGGATACCATAATCCTCTATTCACAGTGCCTCTAAGATACTTTAAAATCTTTTTGGCAGCCTCCATGTGACTAGCCTTAGGATTAGCTTGGTATCTTGCACATATCCCAACAGCAAAGGTAATATCAGGCCTACTTGCTGTGAGATATAACAATGATTCAATGATCCCTCTATAATGAGTGTGATTTACTGATTTTCCTTCAGGATCAGAATCCATCTTGTAGTTAGTATTCATAGGAATTCTAACTGTATTGCAGTTCTGTACACCATACTTAGCAATCAGATCTCTGGTGTATTTTGCTTGATTGATGAATATTCCTTCCTTAGTCTGTTTCACCTGAAGTCCAAGAAAAAAATTTATCTCCCCCATCATAGACATCTCAAACTTTCCTTTCATCAGGGTAGAAAACTTCTCACACATCTGATGATTTGGAGATCCAAATATGATGTCATCCACATAAATCTGAACTAGTAGGATATCTTTCCCATCCTCTATTCTGAACAAAGTTCTATCAATAGTTCCTTTGATAAAACCATGGTCAGTAAGAAATTGAGAAAGGGTATCATACCATTCTGTGGGTGCTTGCTTCAGACCATACAAGGTTTTCCTGAGCCTGTAAACTTGGTCATTCTGACAAAATCCTGGAGGTTGTTCCACATAAACCTCTTCCTTAAGCACACCATTCAGAAATGCAATTTTCACATCCATCTGATAGACTGTGAATTTCATATGGACAACATATGCAAGAAACAATTTGATGGCTTCTAGTCTTGCAACAGGTGCAAATGTTTCATCATAATCCAAACCTTCTTCTTGAGAATAACCTTGTGCAACTAGCCTTGCATTGTTTCTTACAATGTTGTTGTTTTCATCTCTTTTGTTCTTGAACACCCACTTAGTTCCAATCACATTGTGCCTCTTAGGTCTGTCCACTAGCTCCCAAACTTCATTTCTAGTAAACTGATTCAGCCCTTCTTGCATAGCAGTAATCTAGAATGAATCTTGAAGAGCTTCTTCAATCTCAGTAGGTTCTTTTTCAGATAGGAAGCAACAGAACAAATCACTTTCTCCATGGAACCTTCTTGTTTTAACACCTTCTGATAGATCACCCACAATCTGACTTGTAGGATGACTATCCAACCATCTTCTCCTTGATGTTCCCCCTTTAGTAGTATCCTCAACATCAGAAATGTTAGGTTCAGGTAATTCATCAAACTCAGGGAACAACAGAAAAGGAGAGAGTGAATCATCTTCCTCAGGGGAAATTCCATCCAGAACATTGTCAGTGACATTTGTTCCCCCTTGGTTGATAGATTTAGAGTTTGCCTCAGCTGTGACCACATCTTCATCGGCATTACATACCTGAGTCTGAACTGGTGTATGTTCAGATGGGTCAGCTTCAGTGTGTTGGCTTTCCTTCAGTGGAGAATTATCATTCTGAGTTTCACCATCTTGAGTATTTCCATCCTGAGCTTCTTTATCTGAGTCTGATTCACTCCACTCATAGAAAGTTATTGACTTCTTCTTTTCAGGCTCAGAGGATGTTTTATTATTTTTCTTCAGGCTAAGTCTGGTGGTTCTCATGATCAGATCTCCTGAATCATGTTCCTGTTTCTTCTGGACACAAGTAGATTCATCAAAAACAACATGAGGTGTTTCTTCCACAATAAGAGTCCTACAGTTGTAAACTCTGAAGGCTTTAATGACTTCAGAATATCCTAAAAATATTCCTTCCTCAGCTTTGCTATCAAAAGTTTTCAACTGATCTTTACCATTATTGTGCATGAAACACTTGCAACCAAACACAAGAAAGAAAGAAACAAGAGGCTTCCTTTCATTCCACAACTCATAAGGTGTTTTTCCTTGATTCTTTGTCAGCATGGATCTGTTCTGAGAGTAGCATGCAGTGTTGATAGCTTCAGCCCAAAATCTCTTAGGAATATCAACTTCAGCAATCATTGTTCTTGCAGCTTCTTTCAGAGTCCTATTTCTTCTTTCAGCAACACCATTTTGTTGTGGGGTCCTTGCAGCTGATGTTTCATGAGCTATTCCATTTGCTGCACAATAATCAGATATAATATGGTTGATAAATTCAGTTCCTTTATCTGATCTGATTTTGACCACACTCAGATTCTTTTCAGTACTGAGTCTTTTCAGTAATCCAGGCAGTTTTGTTTGAGTCTCTTTCTTACTGAGTAAGAATATGACCCAAGTATATCTAGAGTAGTCATCAACTACTACAAGTGTATATTTTCTGCCGTTAGTGCTCACAGGTGTTACTGGACCAAAGAGATCCATATGTAACAATTGCAGTATTTTGTCAGTAGAAACTTCTACTTTGCTTTTGAATGATGCTCTGATTTGTTTTCCTTTCTGACAAGCATCACATATATGATCTTTACTGAACACTTCATTTGGTAACCCTCTCACAAGTGTTAATCTTGCAAGTTTGTTCAGGGTTTTGAAGTTTAAGTGATTCAGCCTTTTGTGCCACAGCCAACTGGTATCAGTAGAATTTTTTGCAACGAAACATGTATCTTTAGGAGATAGTTTCCAATCAGCTAGATACACATTTCCTTTTCTAGTACCAGTCAGTAGAATTTTCTGTGAATCATTGTCTTTCACATAACATAAGTTCTTTGAGAATTCAACACTGAATCCTTTGTCACAGAATTGACTGATAGAAAGCAGGTTATGCTTTAAACCAGAAACATATTAAAATCCATGGATATGAATAGAATGTAATCTGAGGGCCTTTTTGCTCAACATAGTCAGTGAGTATTTGTTTGTATCCTGTCATATGCCTTGAACATCCACTGTCCAGATACCATGCAGCAGGAGCTACTTCATTTCCACTCATCAGGGCTATGTTGTCTTCTTTCAGCTCAGTGCCCTTTTTCTTTACCTGAAAAACAGATTAGTTCTTAGGTACCCATTTGGTGTAGGGTCCTACCAGGTTAGCTACACCTTTTGGAACCCAAATCTGCCTGATAACTCTAATTACTTTAGAGTGACTGATTTGTCTCCCATAAACATCTACATACACATTCACCACCCTAGGTGCCTTGGAAGTACCCTGTGTATGAGTGCCAGTCTTAGCATGAACATGAGCCTTAGAGTTCTTCTTGGGTTCAGGCCTCTTGTTCCAATGCTTTGGCCTTGGTGCAGCTGGTCTCTGTCTCTGATGACTTTGGTTTAGGAAACCTTTACCCTTAGGCAAGTGGGGTTTAGGTTGTCTGTACTGAAATTGAGGTCTTTCAGTAATCTGAGGACTTGGTCTTTTCAGTTGAGAATATCTCTGCTGAGTATTTCTCTTCTGAAAATTTCTCTGATGGTTCAGTGCAGATCTCTTCAGATTGGCATTCTTAGCCTAAGGCTTTGAAGTACTAGCCTGAAGATTTCCTACTGATTGTTCAGGTTTTCTGGCATTTTTCTGAGGTTTGGGCTTTCTATACTGAACTTTCAGTTTTTCTGAAACCATAGGTCCTTTACCCTTGTCTAAAACACGGGGTTGTTCTTCAATAAGAAGATTAGTACATGCCACCGGTTTAACAAACACAGTCTTAGTGCTACTAGAAGCAGCATTCAGAAGACCTTGTGAGGTTACCCCTGGATTATATCCCAATCCAGCCTTTATAGTTGCAGGTCTTTGATAACTCTGAATTTCATCTATTACTTTAGATGCAGAATTCAATAGAGCTAACTTTCTCTGCGCACTATCCTCACTTTTCTTTAGAGTTTCATGCTGCTCAAGGAGGTCATTGAACTCAGTTCTGATAAGCTGAATCTCCTCAGTGGATTTCTCTAATTTTCTATTCAGGGTATCTATCACTTTCTCCTTTTCTGAGAGTTGTACTTTCAGAACATCAAGTTCATCAGTAGTTCCCATTAACTAAGTAGTGATTTCAACAGTATTAGAGTTTTTCCACCTCATATTTTCAGCAGTCAGTTCCTTATTCTGCTCTTGAGTGTCTATGAGCAGTTCTTGTAACACAGAATAGTCCTTCATAAGATTCTCAAAGGAATCCATCAGATCAAAGTTACTGGTTACCGTTGAACTTGAAAACTCAGGTGCTTGTGTAGGAGCAACAACAGAGATAGAAGAATTTACCTCCTCCATAGCAACAAGGCAGGCATCATCACTGTCACTATCTGAGAATATATCTTCTGAAGAACTAGATCCTTCTTCAGACTGGTTTTCTTCTTCAACAATCATATCCTTCTTGCTAGAGATCTTTCTATCTCTCTTGGCTTGTCTCTCCTTTCTTTATTTGGTACTCAGCTCAAGACAGTCATACTGAAAGTGACCTTTCTTCTGGAAGTTGTAGCATTTGTTGGTATCATCATCCTGATCACTTTCCTCCTTGGTCTTGGAGTCCTTTTTCCTGGATGAAGATCCTTCAGTTTTGTGGTCCTTTCTTTTCTCAGTGGATCTGTCCTCAGCTTCTGAGTTATTCCTGTTCCTGTACCTGTTGTTCTTATAATATTTCTTGTATTTTCCAAATCTGCTATTGAGTCTTTCAAATCTCCTTGCCATCAGTACTAGCTTATCCTCTTGCTCATCCTGATTTTTGGCAAGTGAGTTCTCAGACTCCCTAGATTTACAGGATTTCTCTTTGGCTTTGAATGCCACATTTTTGCTAGATGAAGAGTCATCTTTGTTGTCAGATTTCTTAGTTTTCTTGTCAATCACAAACTCATAAGCTTTCAGTTTAGAGAAAACTTGTTGGTATGGCATGGAATCAATGTTTTTGGTGTTTTCAATCACCACATCATGTATATCCCATCTCTTAGATAATCCTCTAAGAATTTTTAGTGTCACTTCTCTCTGTGGGTATCTTTTCCCAAGAGCATTCAGATCATTCATAATACTTGTGAATCTGACTTCCAGTTTGTCAATGAATTCACCATCTTCCATTTCAAAGCTGTCAAACTTTCCAATAGCAACAGAAAGTTTGTTCTCTTTAATGTGATATGTGCCTTGACACATGATAGCAAGTGCATCCCATATTTCTTTGGCAGTTTCACAGTGAGAAATCATCCCCATAACACCATCATCAATAGTGTTATATAAAGTATCTTTAGTAATTTAGTCCAAATTGACTAACTTTCTCTCATCAGGAGTAAGTTGGTCATCAGGTTTTGGAAATTCATCTCTGGGATCATTTCTCTCAGTATCAGTAATTCTGGGATTCACAACAGTGTATTTGAATGGTCCTTCAGAAACCACTCTCCACATTCTTTCATGCTTAGAATACAGATGTGCCTGCATTCTCAATCTCCATAGGTCATAGCTCTCAACAGAGAACATAGGAAGTTTCTTAGAAGGCATGATAAATGAGCCTTGTAAGATATCAGCAATAAGATCTATTCAGTAGACCACCAAAGTCTTTCAGCAAAATAAGACTACGGCTACCAAAGCAAGTGGTCAAAAATGAACCACTGCTCTGATACCACTTGTTGGTCCCGGTGCAAACGAGTCTTACACGTGTTCAGTGTTTTTTTAACTTTTCTTTTACAGTGATCAGACGGGCCAAGTTGTCCTGATAATTTTGCCCTGAGAAGCACAAATCGCCCTGAGTCAAAGTCTACTGAGACAATGATCCTGGGCAGCTTTCAGAAGCTTTAGATTAGCCACACTGATCCTGAGTTTTATCAGAGAACCTGAGAAGCTTGGATCAGATAATTATCTTACTGAATACTCAGTAGAGTTTGTTCATTTTGGTAACTATCTGTTCTAGCTTATCAAGAGTGTGGAAAGATAGGCCCTAAGTTTATACTCATTTTAGCTTGCTGAAAATCTCTTCCTTTAATAAAATTGTGGTTAAGGCTGTGATTAATTAATGCACATTCAGTGGATTAATTCCAACTGAGTACCAAGAAAATAGTATGCTTTCAGTGAAAATTATGCAACAGATAGAATGCAGAACAGAAAGCAAACAACACAGCAAATTATAGTGGTTCAGAGACTCAAACTCCTACGTCCACTCTCTGATCTTCAGAGAAATTCCTTAACACACTTCTCCTAAAGTTTTCAGGTTGACTCACTGCAGCTTACTAACTTTTCTACCTTGAGCTTTCTGGCTGACTCGCTGCAGCTTACTTACTCAACACACACAAGCTTTCTGACTATCTTAAACAGTTTACTCGCTTCTTCTCTAGAGTTTTCTGGCTGACTAACCTGCAGCTTACTCACTCTTTACAACTCTAACTCACCAACAAATCACACACACTCAAACTACCTTATCAAAGGGTTTGGGTTTGGGTTGATTTCCAACTAGGGTGAGATATCCTTTTACAATAAGAACAAATGCAAAGGCTAGGATATCTCTACTAAGCTTTAAATATATAACAATTCTAGGCTTAGTGAAGTGAGCTCTCTTCAATGTGAAACACTTGGGAAATCTTAGGTTTTTCGAGTGCTTTAATTTGCAAGAATACGAATGAGCTCTGGAGTTGCTTTGATTTCACGTAACCTTTCAATGGTGAAGGTCACTGGTATTTATAGGCAACTTACCAAGGTCACTCTTGAAAAACTATCCGTTGGAAGAGATAACATCAAGGGTTTCTCTTCTGGTTATTGATGAACGGCTATTTTAGGGTTTGAACACGCCCTTGCATGGTTTGGGTAACAAGTAACCAAAGCGACCTTGGTGCCTGCCTATAAATACTTGTGACCATCTACATTGAAGGTTACGGGAAATTTGTAAGCAACTCAAGAGCTCAAACTTAGTATTGCAAGTTGAAGCACTCGAAAATCCAAGAATTTCCCAAGTGCTTTATATCGAAGAGAGCTCATTCACTAAGCCTAGCTTGATAAGTCATATCCAAAGCTTAGTAGAGATATCCTAGCCTTTGCATTGTACTTAATTGTAAAGGATATCTCATCCTAGTTGGAAACCAACCAAGAAACCCCAAACCCTTTGTAAGGTAGTTTGAGTGTGATTGTTGGTGAGTTGGAGTTGTAAAGAGTTAGTAAACCAAGGAGGTAAATGTAAAGCTTCAGAGAGAAGTTTTGAGTAAACTATCTTGGATAGTCGAAAGCTTTGTGTGTGTTTTGAGTAAGTAAACCATGTGAGGTAAATTAAAGCTCAAAATAGAAAGGTTAGTAAAACCATGAGGTAGTCGTAAAAACCTTAGGAAGTGATTAGTGAATTTCTCAAGAGTCGTAGAGAGTGGACGAGAGCTGAGTCTCTCGAACCACTATAACTTAATTGGTTATTTGCTTCTTCGCTTTTGCATTGTTTAACTGCTGATACCTTTAAACCGAAAAGCATATTTTCACCGATATTCAGATGGAATCAATCCACCTAACTTGCATATAATCAATCACAAGCAAATCTAATCACTATTCCATTAAAAAGGAAGTTTTCAACAAAGCATAAACTGAGTATAAACTTAGGGCCAACCATTCCGCACATCTTAGTAGTTTTTCAAGCAAGCTCAAGAACTCGAAAACTCAAGGCCGGCTTTTGATTATCCGAGGTTTTTCGAAAAGCAAACAGATCACCGCCTGTGTAGACTTTGACTCAGAGCGATCTCAGGCTTTTAGACCAAATCATCAGACAAAAACTGATCCATCGACCTCAGTGAAGAAAAGTTTTAAAATCACTGAACACGTGTATTCCCCCCCCATACACGTGTAAGACTCGTTTGCACCGGGACCAACAAATAGTCTAGAAATGTCCACCGCACTGGGCATCAAGCGACTTCAAGTACACATCGACTCCTAGCTCGTAGCACCCAGATATTAGGGGAGTATGAGGCCCGAGATGAGCGGATGTCGGCCTACCAAGAGGTCGTCAAAGCACTTTGCCTGAAATTTGAACAAATCTACATCGAGCTAGTACCAAGGGAGGCGAACTCCAGAGCCGATGCATTGGCACGACTAGCGACTTCGGAGGGACCAGCAGAGATGAGGGATGTCACCATCACAAAACTCTCCCACCCCCCTCCTTTGCTAACACAACAAATTTGCCCTAGACACTTTCGAGTTTAAGCTGGATGACCCCCATAATCGACTACTTGATGACTGGGGCATTACCAACCGACAGAATTTAGGAAATGTAATTGCAACTTAGGGCAACAAGGTACACATTGGTTGGTAATGAACTATATAAGCGAAGCTTCAGCATACCACTGCTCCGATGTGTTACCCTGGAGCAAGGGAAGACTATCCTGCAAGATATTCACGATGGGGTATGCGGAAACCACACTGGGGGGCAGTCGCTCGCTCATAAGACGATGAGACAGGGGTATTTTGGCCAACTTTAAAGGCCAATGCTATAGTTTTCGCACGGAAATGCCACAAATGTCAAATACAATCACCATCAATCAAGGTCGCACCTGAGGAACTCACCAGCATCCTCAGTCCTTGGCCTTTTGCGAAGTGGGGGATAGATATCATCGGGCCGTTACCAACAGCCCCGGGTTCAGTCAAATAAGCCCTAGTCGCAGTAGATTACTTCACAAAATGGGCCGAGGCTGAGGCTTTGGCGACCATAGATCAGGATCACGTCATCAAATTCATATGGCAAAACATCATATGTAGATTCGGCCTACCGCAAGCAATTATATCCGATAATGGGAAGCAGTTCGATGGTCATAAGGTCGATAGTTTCTTCAAAAAATGGAAAATCACCAAGCTTTTCTCTACCCCTTATCACCCTCAGTCAAACGGTCAAGTCGGCCAGGAACAAGATCATCAAGCACACCACGAAAAACTAAGATTGAGGGAGGGAAAGGGAGGTGGGCGATGAACTACGGATGTCTTGTGGTCATACTGAAGCGACTGCTTAAATTCGACCGAGAGAGACCCTTACTCAATGGCATTTGGCTCGAAGCGGTCATACCCGCAGAGGTCGAATTCCAAACTCTGAGAACCTCGCAGATCGCTACTGGACCATGATTTATGAGGCCTTGGCCGAAAACCTAGACTTGCTCGAAAGAGAAGCTTATTAGAGGCAGTATCCAAAATGCGAGATACAAACAATAGTTGAAAAAAATACTACAACTCTAAAGTGCGACTTAAAAATTCAAAGAAGGCGACTTGGTCCTGAAAAGAAGACTCTGAGAGTAACCAAAGGAACTTTCGGACCAAATTGGGAAGGACCATACAAGGTCGCCGAGTATTATCCAACGGGGCATACGAGCTCGAGAACCCGATGACACTTTCGGCCTCAAGAGGTCATGAACGATCTTATCTAAAGAGATACTATCAAGAGGGTCGAGGCGGTGTACTTGTAAACTTCAAAGCGAAGTCAATAATAATGAGTTAAATTTTCTTTCTCACAATTCTCAGTGTTTAAACCTGGGGAGGTCGATAGATGAAACATCGACCTCCCGGGAACGACTTTCAACATATTTCTGGCGAGATCGCCACACCCTAGCGTGTGATCCTCCCTAACTTTATAAGACGACTAAGCAAGGTTCAATCTAAAATCGCAATGCCAATAAGACAAATGAACATATGCACAAATTATAGTCGAGTATAAGGAAATCAAGTCAACACAATAAAGGAAAGAAAAAAGGCATATTTCATTAATGACAATAGTTGGAAGGTCCAGACATTACAAAAGCCGAAAGGCTAGATTACATCAAGCGGAAAACCAAGATACATCATGATAAGCGACGCGGATGTTTTACTATAACCCAATATCCACGTTGGCGCACGACTTAGAACTTTAAAGGCATGCCGATCAAAAGTATTGTTGGAGATGGGGTTCAACAACTTCTCAATCTCCTTTTTCTTATCGGGATTCTTGATGTCATCATTCTTAAGAACGATCATGAATCCCATCAAGAAAGCACCACTTGACTATGTTCAAAAATTTGCCCACCTAATTGTTGCCGAGTAATTTGGTGAGGTGTGGGCGGCCGCCTCCAGGATCTTGGGTGGTAAACACCTCCCTAGAGGCGGTTGTGGCTCGGGCTCTTGAGAGGCATGGCCGGACATCTCGGCGACCTCATTTCGTGCCTGACCTCATCCGTCCCGAGTCTCGAGGACCACCTTGGAGTCCCCCGGTTGTGTCTCACTGACCTCGAAGAAGCAGCCGGATAGTGCCCCACAACCACCACGACATAAGCGAAGTTGGCATTACGCTCTTGACTGGCAAATGTTACGTCTTTGGTGGCAACTTCTCCCGACCTCTACATCATGCGGATCAGCTCGCCTTAATCCGGATTCTGACCTCCTTCTCCCCGGCGGTCTCTCGGCTTCCCCCGGTGGCCCTCTAGCTCGAGGCCCTCTTGCCAAAGTCGGCCTTAGCAACCTCATTTCTTTTGTACCTCGTAGGCGGCTATCGGTGATTTTGCTTGCTTTCGAGGAGGTCGTCGTCTGTCCTTCTCGGTTTGGAAGCTCGAGCTCGGATTGGGTGTAGGCCTTTTTCCATGTGAGGGCAACCTTGAGAGTGGACTTGTAAGAATACATGTGACCCGTGATTTGTTGGCGGCCAGGCGGAGGTGATCATCCGCCGTCCATCGTGCTTGTGGCACATTCCTTATCATTCGCTCCAAGTAGTCGGGCCAGTCTCCGGGCGTGCCCTCCAGCTTGGGAATCGGGGATCTCAGGAAGCTTAGCACCTCCGGTGAGAACTTGCTGGCCGTCAGCTCCTGATTGCAACAAGGAGGAACAAATATATTAAGTTTGGTCCCGATTTTGAAGTAAATTCATTAAGAGTTGCAAACGGCCTACCTCTGCATCCTCTCCTCATCCCAACCAATCCAGGAATCGTCCTCCGGATGGCGACCTCCCTCCCGGGTAGAAGTCGGCAAAGGTGTCGGGCTGGGAGCCACCCTTCCAGCACCCCGACTTAACGTGGATCGGTGCGTGCCAGGTTCAGCTCGCGCCCTCTTGGGAGGTCGCTCACCAGTCATAGTGGTGGGTTCGACAGCTTTCTTCTTGCCTTTGTCGGTAGCAGGGGGAGGAGTCTGAACTGGAATGTCCCCATGGGCGGCAGTGTCAGGCAGACGCCTCATGGAGCGGAGTACTGATCGAGGTCGCAAGGCCATCTCGGAGGCAGAAGGCCGACAGCTGTAGATCGGGATCTCCAGATCTAACATAAAACAGAACCTTTAGCGCAAAATCACGAAATACATTTGAAAAGATGCGGACCTAGACTTACAGGGAATCCTCAAGTGGCGAGGGTAAGTATACAGTCCGTCTTGCAAGCGGTCGAGCTCGGAGTTCAACAAATTAACGTCTCGCCAGCTAGGGGGTGTGTCTCGAACCTCCTTGAACGCCTCGAGAAAGTCCCAATATAGCTCAGAAGGTCGGGGCGCAAACACTGCAAGACAAGAAAAGAATTAGATCAGTACAATCGATCACAAAAATATTAAGGCGAAGTACCATTTTCAACACGGATCGCATAATCTTTGGAACTCTAATGGATAAAGTACTGGAAGGGGCCACCGACTCCCATGCTCCTCCTACAAACCACCATTTCTGGTGCCACCCGTCGACCTTATTCGGAATCCCACTCACGAGCTCTTTGCTTCTGCGAAGCCGCACAGCGTGATAGCCTCTGGCCTGAGCAACGGGCGTCATCACGTGGGATATCTCTCTGGGATTAGGCAGTCTCTTCAGCCCGGCCTGACCCAAAACAAGCATGGTGGAGATGATGTAACTCCACCCATTGGGGGTGATCTGCGTAAGGCTCACATTCCAGGCCGCCAACAGATGGGAAATGGCCAGGTGCAATGGGAATAGAATCCTGGCCGACATAGAGGACTCATTCACAGCGATCATTCCGGGAGGAGGCTGATCGGCTCTTTCGTCCGGGGTCGGCCCATAAAAATGCACATCCCGGGGCACCTTGTGCATACGACGAAGTCCCCGCACATACCAATCGGAGAGCACAGATCGGTATCTTTTATCGGTCGCCGCGAACTGAGAGTTGACCGACTTGCGGTATGCCCGGTCAGGTCGCTTGTACGGAGCTCGGTTACGATACAGATCATAATTGAAGACTCGTTCATAAGCCCCATAATCCGGGGCCGGGGCAGAAGGACCCACGGTTAACGACCGTTCCCGTGGGGCAGGATGAAAGAGATTGACATCCAACGGGGGAAGATGAGTAATTTTGGCCAATTCTTCCAGAAATTGGTCATCCACCGGTTCATCATTGGCATAGTCTTCCCGGCGGTTGCCCATAACCTTAGCCAATGAACTTTCACCCACATGCCCGGTGGCGGAGCCGAAAAATTGGCGGCGACGCAGGGCAATAGGGCTGTCATCCTCAGAAGAGGGGGAAGCCACCATGGGCTGAGAGGCAAAAAGGGATTTGGAAACACTAGAATCCATAAAATCGAAGAAGGGCACCAAAGTGCTTACCTGTGATTAATTCCGCTTCAGGAACACGAGAATGCGTTTCCAGTGGAAGGGAGAAAGAATCAGGAAGACTATCTTGAGGCAATTCTTTCGCAAGACTATCGCAGGCAATAAAGTTTTCAAAACCTAATTCCCCGCCCATTTATCGAAGAGGAGGAGGGGCCAAAATGAAATTAGCCAAAACTTTGGCCCCCTAGCAACAAAAAGACGCGAGGGGCTCGCGTGAAATCTACTACGGCATCTCATTGGACGAAATGGCGGCGTGTTACGTCATCATCCTGGCACGGTATCATTTAAAATCCCTGAGATCGAGGGAAGTCTGATGCGACGATTCGTATTATCGAGGTGACTTTTCACTTGCCCGAGGGTAGTAGGCCGCTCAAAGGAAACTTCCCAGGTCGGATTCTCGCAAGTCAACTTCGTCCATGTGTCAAGCCAAGGTCCCTTCATGGAACAAGCGACCTCAACTTGAGGGGTAATTGTTGTAGCGTGAATAAACCCGACCTCCCACCTGGGCACAAAGGACCACAAACAATCCAACAAGGACTGCATGAAGCGACCTCTGTAAGGGGACCAAGGGACCAGCCCACGTAATTCCCGCAAGACCAAACCTTCAAGTCACAAAGGTCGGCAACTCGGGTAGTCGGCAGTTCGGGAAGTCGTGATGCGATTTTTGCTTTATACCCTCAAGCCGGGAGCGACCTCCACCAGCCATAACTATACAGTTCACGTGGTCAATGATAACTCCCGACACACCACTAATCCACCCTCCACATCCGCTCCACGATTGGCGCACGCTGAAAATGGTCAATTCCTGACCTATCAAGGCGAGATTAATGGTTCCCGGTTTTGTAGCCCTTTCACAGGCATTATTCCTTATGTAAATTACCCCCCCCCCCCAAAGGATGGGAATCATAGTATAAATAGGCCACCACGGCCACCTCTGTAAAAGGTTGAACACCTTAAACTTCTAGGCATATACATATATCCTCTCCCTGGCTTGGATTCCCCCGGACGTAGTCTGATTCCAAAGATGAACCGGGTCACCAATTTCTTTGTCTCTTTCCCTAATTCGAGTGCCTTTAGCATACACATTTCATAATAATTATTGTTTAACTGAGTAGATAATAGCCAGTTACAACAGAATACAACAAAATTAAGGCTTGAACTTCATCATCAAAATCAATCTCAACCGAGCTCAATTGGGCTACGATCATATTGAACTTGTTGAGATGGTTGGCTACCACAGTATCCACCGCCATCCTCAGGTTGACTAACCTCCGCATCAGATGAACCTTGTTCACTACAGACGGTTTTTCATACATCTCAGTCAATATCTTCAGCATCTCCTTTGTGGTTTTTGCTTTCACCGTGTATAGGGCGACATTCCTGGATAACGACAGACGAACAACACTCATCGCCTTCCTATCCAGCAACTTCCACTCGTCGTCCTTCATATCTTCAGGCTATTCACCCAATGGTTGATACAGATCTTTACCGTACAGGTAATCCTCGATCTGCAATTTCCAGAATCCAAAATTCGTTCCATCAAACTTCTCAACAGGCGATTTCCCTTCAGCCATCATAATTGCTCTCCACATATCCCTTTAATCTGATGCTCTTGATACCAGTTGTTAGGAATTAAACAAGCAATTATAGAAGAAAATAATGGAACAACGAATTAAGGAACAAACAATTTGGTTACCCAGTTCGTCAGGAATGACTACGTCTGGGGGCACTACCAAGCCAGGAGATTCACAATTTTCGTGTGTTTTTCGTACAGTACAAGAGAGGCAAATACAATGAGTAAAAAGTATTTATATGAGACTGGACCTAAAAAAACCCTAAATCCACGTCTGGGCTTCTAGAATCGCTCGACCAGGGGCTTTGGTCGAGCGGTTCTGCTCGATCAGTCTTCTTGCTAGAGCGCCCTGATGGCGCTAGAAGGGGGGGCGCTCGACCGAGCAATAGTGCTCGACCTCGGGCACTGGTCGAGCGCCTCCCGTGGTCTGCCTCCGGTCTCCACATACCCAACATGATTGTCGTAAAAACCCTACAGGTGGATTTAATCCGTATGACAACAAGGTTGAGTGGTACTACTCAAGGAATAATAGATATTAATTAATTAAAGCAGTCAAAAGCTTTAATAATTAATAGACGTGCGATATCTTCAACACGGGGAATTATAAAGTCTAATAGAAGCCCTGATTCGGTTCGGGATAGGACGGGAGTGCAACATTAATTCTCTAGTGGGATGAATTAATGTTCTCGGGCCAAATTAATGTTCTGGGCTGAACATAAGAGTATTTGGGTCCGGAAGAAGCCCAAAACCTATACCTTCTAGTGGATCCCTAGTCTGGCCCACAAAAACCTATGGAGCATATAAAAGGGCCTTGTTTTCGTCAAGAACCCTAAGGCACACGAAATCTGACCACAAATGTAGCAGCCAGCGAACTAGGGTTTTGGGAGACGAAACTGTAGGCTTTTCTCCACGTTCGACAGACTGTTGTCCACCCGGCATTCGAACGAGGTTGGGAAACATATTAGAAGATCTGCAGTGGAATCAACACCTCAATCTTCAAGGGTAACGAAATCTGACCTTTTGCTTTAGATGCGTTTAGGTTTTATTTTGTTACGTATTCGTTTGACATCCAATATCGATCCTGGCAACGGACCGCCCTCATCGGTGCTTTCCATCAATTGGTATCAGAGCTGGATTCGTAGATTATTGGATCTACTTGAAACGTTTCAGTTGTTGATTTCGTTTTTGTTTTCATAATGTTTGTATTGGTTTCTCTATCACAACCCTTTAGTGAGATTGTAATCGGTTTTTTCCTACCATATAAGAAGTGTGGGTAGATGTAGGTATTTTTCATAGATCACTGTAATAGGATGTTTATTATTTTTGTAATTTGATCGCGATGGAGGTTGGAGGATAATATGGAAAACGGGCGATTAGGGTTAGGGTTATGGCCATTGGTCGGTTAAAACCATTTTGGCCATAACTTTTGACTCGGTTGTCCATTTTCCTATTATAACCACGTTTCGAAAACGTCGGGAGGTCTCCTACAAATCTCATGTTGGGAGCTAATTCAATTTCCTTGATGAAGTTTTCTGACAGTTTCAGTCAGTGGATGAGAAATCGAGCCATTTGCCTTGCGTGAGAGGCCGATGCGAGGCATCCGTCTGCGCCCTTCATTTATCATTCTAATAGCTTAGAATAGACTGTTTTTTATAGTTTTTCAAGGGTTGCGATAGACGTGCATTTATTTATGCTTTTATTTATCGTTTTTTACCTTGTTGTGGCATGCTTGCGTTTCGTTTCTATTCATGATGTGCTATGCCTGTGAATAACCTTCATGTTATAAATGACTAAGTGGTATAAATGTGAATTTTAGTTAACTCATGTGGCCTCCACAATTGGTCTTTAAGTAAGGTGTATGTTGCTCGAGGGACCTTGGAGTCTCCCCCTAACGGATGCAGCATTCACGAGCTTACTAGTTAAGACTTCTAATTAAAATGTTTTAATCTTTAGATGAAGTGTGTGGTCCTCCCCAATGGATGTATCACACATGAGTTCATCGGTAAAGAATAATTCAAGATAACTGTAGGAAATTATTTGCTAGCGATGTGTTCTCTTGATGAGCTCGTCAATTGTGAATAGTGGTTCTTACAGTTAAATTGTGGTCATCACTTAGATGTGAATTTTAATATAACCCCCCAACGGGGTCCCTATTCTAATTCACATGGCCAGTTAAGGTCCGACTGTTGATTTCGTTCGTCATAAGGATAGGTTGAGGTGATATCGAAATCAAAGACTAGGTGTCTGGTTGACAAGCACATACGTAAACGACCACCCTAACGTGGCTTGCGTGTGTGTGTTTGTTGGGCTGTTGGAGGTTGCATTGAATGTTGGTTTTCAAGGTTTCCAATATTTTATGCTTCAATTCTTGTGATTTAATGCTTGCTTGCATTTTATTTATTTCAGATAATTATGATGATGTCACTCAACCCGCTTTCGATTATTTTAAACCAAAATAATCTTACTGGTCCGAATTATTTGGATTGGAAAAGAAATCTGGTCATTGTCCTAGTTGCAAGTGAGTACAAATTTGTGCTCAATACACCTGCTCCTGCCCCCTTGGAACTCGATTCCACTGAAGAGCAAAAGGAGGCTCATACGAAGTGGCACAAGGCTAATGAGATGGCTTGTTGTTACATTTTGGCCTCGATGTCAAATGTTTTACAATAGTAGCATCAAAACATGCCTAATGTCGTGGATATGATGTTGAGCCTAAAAGAGCTTTTTGGTGAGAAAGATAGGGCTGCCCATTTTGAGGCTATGAGGAGCACTATGTCTACCTCTATGCCAGAGAGAGCGTCCGTGAGGGACCACTGTCTCAAGATGATTGAATATCTGAATGAGATAGAGGTCCTCGGAGGAGAAATCGATGGTAATACCAAGATCGATATGATCCTGAACTCGCTCCCAAAGTCCTTTGAAAACTTCCATTAAACATGATCATGAGTAAGAAGGACTATACCATAGCCGAGCTTCTTGCGGAATTGGTCGAGGCGGAAGGTCTCATGGGTAAGGGTAAGGGACCACAGGCTCATGTTTCTGTTCAAGCTGGATCTTCTTCGTCTAAGGGCGCTTTTACAGAAAAAGGGTAGTGGAAGCAGTGGGAGCAAGAAAGTGGCACCTTCTGGTGGCGTGAAAAAGCCGAAAGGCAAATGCTTCAAATGCAACAAGACAGGACACTGGAAGTCTGATTGTCCTCTCCTGAAAAAGGACAACTCTGGTACGTCTCTTGCTCTGGTTGTTGAAACATGTTTCGCGGCTTGTTCTGCCTTTTCTTGGGTAGTAGATACAGGAGCCACTGATCATGTTTGTTATACCTTGTAGGGGTTTCTGCAGACAAGACAACTGAGTGAGGGCGAGATTACTATCAGTTTGGGCAATGCTGCGACAGTAGCAGTGGTCGCAGTGGGAGATGTGCACTTATGTTTTTCTAATTCTGTTTTAGTATTAAAGAACGTTTTATACGTGCCGAGTTTTCGGAAGAATTTAATTTCAGTTTCAAAGTTATTTATGGATAGATGCTCAGTTGTTTTTAATGAAAAAGTTGTTATTATGAGAAATGACTCTTTGATCTGTTCTGGCACGTTAGAAAATAATCTTTATACTATTACTTGTGCATACCATACTGTGACTGAAGCTCATTCATCGTCATCATCAAATAAGAGAAAAGAACCTTCTAAGTTAAATCAAACATACCTTTGGCACCTGAGGTTGGGTCATGCCAATCTGAGAAGGATTCAAAGACTGGTAAGTAGTGGATTTTTGGAGTCTCTCCAAGTGGAACCATTCTCAGTCTGCGAATCCTGTTTGGAAGGCAAGATGACATCGAGGCCTTTTAAGGCCAAGGGGAATAGGGCCAATGGTGTGTTGGAATTGATTCACTCTGATTTGTGTGGACCCATGTCTGTTCAAGCTAGAGGTGGTTTTGAGTATTTCGTCAATTTCATTGATGATTACTCAAGATATGGATATATCTACCTGATGCGCCACAAGTCTGAATGCTTTGGTAAGTTCAAAGAATTCAGGGCAGAAGTGGAGAACCGTCATGGTAAGAGTATCAAGTCACTACGGTCTGATCGTGGTGGCGAATACCTTAGCAATGAATTTAGGCAAAAGAATGGTGTGGCTGGGAGAAGGAATAGAACTCTATTGGAGATGGTGAGATCGATGATGAGTTATGCTTCATTACCCACCTCCTTTTGGGGATATGCCTTGGAAACGGCAGCGTACCTTCTAAATTACGTACCTTCTAAAGCAGTTCCAAGAACTCCAATCGAATTGTGGTTTGGGCGAAAGCCTAGTTTAAACCACATTCGGATTTGGGGTTGTCCAGCACATCTGCTGAATAAGAAGCTGATAAGTTGGCACCTAGAATTGAAGTACGACTATTTGTAGAATACCCTAAAGGAACGAAGGGTGGTTATTTTAATAGTTCTAATGACCAGAGGGTGATGGTGGGTACCAATGCCCGGTTTTTAGAGGAAGACTATATGAATGAGCATAAGTTCAACAGTGAAATCATTCTAAATGAGTTGAGGGGAGACAATGGCACACCAAGTGTGCAAGAGGAAATACCACAAGAGACTGCACAACGTGGTTACTCTGATGAATCCTTGTATACATTGCCTCATCATAGTGGGAGGGTTGTTCATCAACCTGATCGTTTTATATTTTTGGGAGAGTCTGCGGACTTGATTCCAGATGATGAACATGATGATAATGATCCCTGGACTTACAAAGAGGCAATTCAAGACAAAGATGCAGAGTCTTGGCACAAATATATGGATTCAGAGATTGAATCTATGGATGCTATGGAAGTGTATGAACTAAGTGAACTTCCCCACAACAAGAAAACCGTTGGGTGCAAGTGGGTCTACAGACGTAAGAGATGATCTGATGGGCAAATTGTTGCTTTTAAAGCACGGTTGGTGGCAAAGGGTTTTACCCAGAGAGAAGGAATCGACTATGACGAGACCTTTTCACCAGTAGCCATGCTAAAGTCGATCCGGATTCTCTTATCCATAGCTAATCACATGAACTACGAGATTTGGCAAATGGATGTCAAGACAGTTTTCCTTAATGGAGAGTTGGATAAGGACATCTATATGCAGCAACCCGAGGGTTATGTGAAGAAAGGCCAAGAGCATCTAGTCTGGAAGCTGAAAAAGTCTCTTTATGGGCTGAAGCAAGCTTCCAGGTCTTGGAACATTCGTTTTGATGAGGTGATCAAATCTTTTGGATTTGAACAATGTCAAAATGAAAGTTGTGTGTACAAGAAGAGTAACGGAGACATAGTGGTATTCTTGGTACTGTAAGTAGATGATATTCTTCTTATTAGCAACAATGTGAAAGTATTATCAGATGTAAAGGTGTGTCTTTCAGAGCAGTTTCAAATGAAGGATATGGGAGAAGCATCGTACATTCTTGGTATTAAGGTCATTCGTGATCGGAAAAAGAGAATGTTGTGTTTATCTCAAGCGTCTTACATTGATAATGTGGTTGCTCGTTTCAGCATGCAAAACTCCAAGAAGGGCTTACTACCTTTCAGACATGGAGTTCCCCTATCTAAGGATATGTGTCCTGAGACACAGAAGGAGATAGAGGAAATGGCTAAGGTTCCTTATGCATTAGCTGTAGGAAGCCTTATATATGCAATGCTGTGTACGAGGCCTGATATTTACTATGCAGTTGGCATGGTAGCGAGATATCAGTCTAACCCTGGTCAAGGGCATTGGATAGCTGTCAAGCACATTCTCAAGTATTTGAAAAGGACTCGAGATTATGCGTTGGTATACCAGTCAGACAGCATGATTCCTTTGGGTTATACCGATTCAGATTTCCAAGCTGATCGAGATGAACGGAAGTCTACCTCGGGTTATATGTTTATGCTGGGAGGCGAAGCCATATCTTGGAGAAGTGTAAAGCAGAAATACATTGCGGACTCCACTATGGAAGCCAAGTACGTAGCTGCCTCAGAAGCTGCTAAGGAGGTTGTTTGGCTACGTAGTTTCTTACTGGAATTAGGGGTTTCTAAGAGTGTGCCGAGGTGTATCACCATTTATTGTGATAACGCTGGTGCAGTGGCAAACTCGAAAGAACCTAGAGCCCACAAAGCGAGTAAACTCATAGAGCGAAAGTACCACATTATACGAGACATCGTAAATCGAGGAGACGTGGCTGTGGCTAAGATTGCATCGTTGGACAACCTGGCTGATCCTTTCATAAAGACCCTGGCAATAAAAGTTTTTGAGAAACATGTAGAGGGTCTTGGTTTACGATGTATTACAACTAGACTTTAGTATAAGTGGGAGAATTGTTATGGCTTCATGTGTATACTAAAAGTTTAGCTTTAGTATAAGTGGGAGATTGTTGGTGTATACTATAAAGCAGACTTTTAGTGAGCTTTTGTGGGTGTATATTCAATTTCCTTATTATCTGAAATAAATAGTTTTTCACATTATTGCATTCTTATAAATTGCTTATGTGTCTGCTTATCTTATATTGTAGACTATGTGGTGGGTTTGTAGTCACAAAGAAGATCACATTGTCAAGTTTCTTATAATATATAAGCAGTATTCACAACTGAGATAGTTCTGGACATAACTATTGGTTTAAGTTGTAGTATAAACTTGTTGGTGGCTTGTCTTGGCCATTAGTTTATACTAGTGCGCTGTGTCGTATTGAATGGGTCACAGATAAGACATGTTCTTCTATTCTGACTGTTATGAAGAACTAGGGGTCTTGGTGACTTTTGTAATTCTCAACCCTAAGTGTGGTATTTAGATATTCGGGGTGCTTGTTCACTGCTTTGATTTACTATAAGTGAGAATCTTGGTAGATCTCTCACACTTCGTATTTTGGGTAGTGACATCGCTCGCATGATATCTATTTATTGCCATTGGGGCACCGTGTCCTGGACATCCAGGATGATGACGTCCCCTTGAAGAAACTCATAAAGGATTGTCGTATTAAACCCTGCAGGTGGATTTAATCCGTATGACAACAAGGTTGAGTGGTACTACTCAAGGAATAATGGATATTAATTAATTAAAGCAGTCATAAGCTTTAATAATTAATGGACGTACGATATCTTCAACACAGGGAATTATAAAGTCTAATAGAAGCCCTGATTCGGTATGGGATAGGACGGGAGTGCAACATTAATTCTCTAGTGGGATGAATTAATGTTCTCGGGCCAAATTAATGTTCTGGGCTGAACATAAAAGTATTTAAGCCCAAACCCTATACCTTCTAGTGTATCCCTAGTCTGGCCCACGAAAACCTATGGAGCATATAAAAAGGGCCTTGTTTTCATCAAGAACCCTAAGGCACACGAAATCTAACCACAAACGTAGCAGCCAGCGAACTAGGGTTTTGGGAGACGAAACTGTAGGCTTTTCTCCACGTTCGACAGACTGCTGTCCACCCGGCATTCGAACGAGGTTGGGAAATAGATTAGAAGATCTGCAGTGGAATCAACACCTCGATCTTCAAGTGTAATGAAATCTGACCTTTTACTTTAGATGTGTTTAGGTTTTATTTTGTTACGTATTCGTTTGGCATCCAATATCGATCCTGGAAACGGACCACCCTCACCGGTGCGTTCCATCACCTTGTAGTGACCCCCGGTTTTCTTGGAGCCTTTCCTTGTATCTACGACCTCCTTATTATCGGAGAATTGAGATTCCAGCAGTTCTGATGTATGGATCAAGTCGTTAGCTCGCCTTCGAAAGTCGGCATAGCTAGTCGGATATTCGGCGGTCATGCGCCGCCAGAGCTTAGTTCCCTTCCTGAGGCCAGAGATGGCCCCAAGCAGTTTCGCCTCATCCCCTATGGGGTCTCCTTCAAGTATGCGTTTGTTGATCCTTTCAATGTAAGATCGATCCGACTTCGTATCCCCTTGTTGAGTGTTCTTCAGGTGCTGCCTGGTCGCAGGTTCAGGGTGACAGAGCCGTGAAATGGGTCAAGAACAGCCTGGCGAGCTGTTCAAACGTGTCTACCGAGAATAGGGGTAGCGAGGTAAACCATTGATGAGCTTGGTCGCTCAGAGTCAAAGAAAAGAGCCGACACTTAGTTGCATCGGATGCGCCCATAGAGGCCATGTAGGAAATATACTTCGTCACATGGACCCTTAGGTCTGTATTTCCACTATAGCGATTTAGGGCCGCTATACTGATCTTTCTCTGGGTAGGCGCAAGAGTAACTATGGCTCCGAGTGGAGAATCTGGGATGGTGAGGTTATTGTCTACCCCTACTGACCCATTCTGATTTTCCACTCATTCAAGAAGTCGTTGGACCATTCGGACCAGTGCCGCAACCTGTATATCGCGATGGTCCTTGGCAAGGGGTGCCACCCGTGTGTCTCCATGGTGGATAGTCGAGCCCCTCGGCAATTCCTCATGGTGCATGTTCAGGGCCAGCGCGAGGTCGCGTTCCACCAGGTCAGCATGTCGAGGCTAAGATTGAGCCTCATCCTCAATGACCATCGGAGCCTTTTGAGCCCCCAGGTCTCCAAGACGGTTGAACACATTGTCTGATCCCGCCGGTTTTTCCAGGAGTAGGTGATTTCGTATGATAGCATGCTTCGCCGGGTCATACGCTAGTTGGCCCATTGACTGCCCCTTCCCGACAAGGGCAGCCTTGCCCTTAGAGGTTCGGTGTCATGAGCAGTCTTCTTGATCGGAGGTTGCTCCTCCTCGCCGTCGAAGGCGAGGCATTTCTTGTTGAGGATGGCCATTATGGCCTTAGCGTCCTCTGGTGTCCGTACCAGGTTCCACCAATCGGGAGTGGTTGCCGGAATCGCGTGGCGGGTACGCTGGGAGCTCAGGGAGGCTTCGACACCATCACGGGCATCCGCTTCATGTCCAGTAGTGTTACCTTGGTTGATCGCCATTGCTTGATCCGTTTTTTTTTTGAAAGGTGAGTCTTCTCAAGAATTTGCATAATTCTTCAAGAAAATGTTCCTACAGATGGCGCCAATTGTTGTGCACGGCTTACAATTTCCGGCCAAAAAATAATAATAAAACAAGAATAAAAAAATGGACGATCAATGTGATGAAACAACACTCAAGTTTGATTACCTAGTTCGTCTTTTAACTAAGACTACTTCTGGGGGCGCCCAAGCTAGGAATATTTTATTATCTTTTATGCTTAAGAAACTAAGATTTTCCCACCTTTTACAAGTGTGGCCCTAAAGGCCAATTTATACTGTGATTCCCACCTCTTGGGCGGGAATTTTCAAAAGGAAAGGAGCACTAACATAGGCTTTGATCTCGGAGCCCGCTAAATCTGCCTTACCACGTCAGACATCGTCGCCTTTATTGTGCGCCAATCGCGGAGCGGACTTCGTGGCTTGATGGATGCCTCCTTTGACTATCGTGATACGCGACTTATTCGGACGTAAGTCGCTTCCGACCTGAGGATTTAGAGTACAAGTCGCCCCGCGATTTGTATAAATCTTTTAAGTTGATTAGCGGCCTGCAACCTAAGTTGCTCGAGTCAGGGCGAACTTAGTTCATACTCGGATAGTTTGGCAAGGTGTCCTTTAATTCCAGGTCGCTTTAAATGGTATAGGGGAGGTCAATCACTGCTCATGTGATTAAGCCAGAGGTCGGGTTAATCCATGTTACAATAAAATATAATCAATATGGTACCTCTTATGTGCTCGACTTTGTGCATGCTCATTCCTCTTACATCGGTCGTCGTCAGCTTTGGGCCGATCTTTCGCCTCTTGCTGCTGAGAACCTCTATGTCATTGGTAATATGAATGTTGCGATGGGCACACATGAACGGTCTTTCGGCTCTGCTTCTTCACAACGGTCTACTTTAGATTTTCACGAATTCCTGACTTCGTCGGATATGCTTGATATTGAATCCTCTGGTGCCCGCTTTACATGGATATCGAGACACCCCAATCTTGTCATGGCTAAACTGGATAGAGCCATTGCTAATAGGGATTTCTTAAACCTGACATTTGGTCTCGTTGGTGGTTCTTCCTCGCCTTTTGTCCGATCACCACCCTCTCCACCTCACTCTCTCCATTGACAACCAAACTCATGCAAAACCGTTCCGATTCCAGTCAATGTGGACTCTGCATGAGGGTTTCCTCGACCTGGTTAGGCAATCCTGGTCTCCTTACATTCATGGTGACTCGACCTCTATGGTTATCAATAAGCTTCGCCGGTTAAAATCCCACCTCAAGACTTGGAATGTGGAGACCTTCGGCAACGTTTATCATGATATTGAAAGGCCACTCTCCACCTTCAAGAGGTCCAGGCAGATATTGAACTTAATGGTAACTCTGAACTCAAGCTTAATTGAAAGGCTACTTCGACTCTTAATGGTCTGCTTTTACGCCGTAACACCATGATAACGCAGAAGAATCGACTCACTTGGTTACGAGACAGAGATCACAACTCCGCCTTCTTTCATAAAATACATAGTGCCAGCAAAGCTCACAACTCCATCCCGGCTTTACTTATAAATGGTACTCTTACCACGGACGTTGAATCCATTGGAACCCAAGTTATTTCATTCTACTCTGACCTGTTCAGTGCCCCGGTGTTCACTCTAGCTCGAACGCCAGGGAGCGTGACATCCTTCGTCGCCTTGGCCTCCATGCGTCCGTTCATCCTTCTCGACGTCTCATCAATTTTCGTTGGATCCCTCCCTTCCCTGGTTGGTACAAAGTGAATACTGATGGGAGTGCTACGGGATCCCCAGGTACTCTTCACACCGGGGTGATCTTCAGAATCTCTCGGGGTTTCTTTACTGCTGCTTTCTCATAGGCCTTTGGTGTTGGTTTTCCTTTTGAGGCCGAATTAGCGGCGTGTTTCCTTGCTATTCGTCTGGCTGCTGAACAAGGTTGGTTTAACCTTTGGATTGAAACATATTCTGAGTTGGTTGTTCGTGCTCTTCGGCAGGGTCCCACCTCCATCCCCTGGCGACTTCATGCTCTTTGGAGCACGGTTGAGGATTTTCGCCATGTTTTGAATATCAAGATCACCCATATTTACTGGGAAGGCAACTCTGTTGCGGATCGTCTGGCCAAGCTTCGTTCGGATCACATTTGGGTTGGTGGCCCTCCCCCGGATTTTCTCTCTGATGTTCTTTTTTCTGATATGAATACGGAATACTTCCATCTCTGATTCTTTCATTCCCTTGGAGATTACCTTCGTGCTACGGGGTAATTCTCTGTAGAGGGGTCGCCTTTTTCCTTTGACTAGGGATTTTGCCCTAAGGAGGGTTTTTCCCTAGCAAGGTTTTTTGGGGCCCCGGTCTGTGGACCGACCTGTGGTCTTATGGCTCTAGGTTTTTTCTTTTTATTTTATAGACTCGCCCTTAATGAATTTAATAATAAAATTTGGTTAAATTTTTTCTGATTAATAAACTTAATTCTTAAAACAAGTTTATTGGTTGGACCAATATTAATATTAAATTAATTTTATTAATTGTTTTAATAGTTGGAATTAGTAATTGTCGAATTTAAATTTTAAAATTGGATTTTAAAATTTTAATTTGATCATTTTAATTAATTATTAAATTCCAATTGGTTAACTTGTTTTATTGAATTAGTTAACGCAATTTAAGTACGCATTATAATTATTTGGGTAGGCGGCGCCCAATAATTGTCGGACCGTATTATTGTTTGGGTAGACGGCGCCCATATAAATGTTAATCCGTGTAAATCATGTTTGGGTAGGCGGGGCCCAATAATTGCTCAAATGTGATGTAGATTTACATGTTGGATCTCGATTAAGCAATTAATACCCCGCCTTAAAATGTTCCTCACTAAAATATGGTTTTCTCATTAATTTGATAAGATGTCTTCCATCAAAATTAAAAGTAAACCGGAGATTTCGTTCCAATGAGTACTTAAAGACCCTCATCTTTTGCTCGGATCTACATCTAACGGGACTTTTATAGGCACATGTAATGTCGCCGCTTGATGGTTGTAAATCAACTTAACTTTGTTTCTCTAGCCCTCGCGGGGAACAAGGGGTAAGGGACATCAGTCGAACTAGGTTCGACAAACTAGGAATTGCAGTTTTACAATTGGTTTGGAGACCTACAGTTATGTTATTATAATGATCAGCCCTCGCTGGGATTATGATAGTAGTAATGTGGATCCTAGTCCATTATAATTTATATTTGATATACATTCGTACTTTTTCGATGAGGTCGTTAAGTATGTGAAAATAATGGAGACAAAATAAATACAAAAGAAAGGTCATGTTTATTTTGATTGTTGAATATTGATCATAGGAATTATGTGTTTAATTCCCGTTTTATTTTATTTCTCTTGGTTAGTTGAAATGTGTAACTGTTATTGAGATATTTTTTGGAAACAAACTAAATTGGCTAGGCTAGATTTTCTGGACTGGCACCGAAACATGTGCTAAGGCAAGAAAAGATTGAGTACGTGTTGGACACGCCAATCCCGGTTACCCCTACATCTGGTTCCCTGAGACAGCCACGTTTGACGTAGCAGCTCAGAAGAAGTATCGAAAGGATGCTTCCCAGACTCAGTGTGTGATGTTGTTCGGCATGACTCCCGAATTGCATAGGCAACATGAAAAAATGGGTTCCTTCTATATGCACAAGCATCTGAAGGATCTCTTTGATTCTGAATCTCATTCTAAGATTTATGAAGTGATGAGAGATCTGTTCAGATGTCGGTTAGCTAAAGAAGGGAAGATTTCATCTCATGTGCTAATGATGATAGGCCTAATTTAGAAACTTGGTAATTTAGGCATTGAGCTAAAAGACCAATGTTTTCATTTATGCTATCCTCCAGTCGCTCCCGGATTCATATTCTGGCTTCATTGTGAACTACAATATGAATAAGAAGGATGCGACCATGCCTGAACTTCACAACGTGCTCAAGACTTTTGAGTTCACTATCACTAAGATGGTGTTCAAAGGAAGGAGCGAGTAGAAAAGGATGTGTGCCTCTACTATAAGTAGAAGAGGGCATTGGAAGAAGGACTGTAAGGTTCTGGCTGCTGAAACGAAGGCACTAGGTGCTTCTGGCACTAGAACATGTATGTTTGTTATTAAGATAGACATGTCCACGAATAGCGCTAACTGCTGGGTATTAGATACCCGATGTGGCTCACACATTTGTACGAATGTGAAGGGGCACATGTGTCTTAGGGCAGTTAGGCCGGGTAAAGTCGTCTTACATGTGGAAATGAAGCAAGAGTTGCTAACTGAACGTGTGGGGACTTATGTGTTAGACTTACCCTTTGTTTTTAGATTAGAACTTAATGATTGTCATCTAGTTCTTTCTATTACTCGCAACATGTATTTGTTGCATTATGGATATGATGTTCTTAATATATAAAATAAAAGACTCAAACTTAGTAATCATGAAAACCCGACTTACTTATGGCATTGTAGAACTTGATCATGTAAATGAAAAAGAATTGCAAGCTTAAGAAAGTTAGACTACTTAACCCCATTCGACTGTGGGTCTTATGGAGACTGTAAATCTTATCTCATGGGCAAGATGATCAACAGACCCTTTTCTGGGAAAGGGGTGCATGCCAAAGAAGTTCTAGAGTTGATCTACAATGATCTTTGTGGACCATTGCCCACTCTAGCTAGGGGTCACTTCGGATACTTCATCACTTTTACTGATGATTTCTCAAGATACGGATACGTGTATCTTATGAAACACAAATTCGAATCTTTTGAGAAATTCAAAGAGTTTTAAGGCTGAAGTATAGAAGCAACTTGGTAAGAGTATCAGGACTCTTCGATCAGATCGATGAGGTGAATACCTTAGCCATGAATTCACTGATTACTTGAAGTTACATGGAATCCAGTCACAATGGACCCCTCCCGGAACACCTCAGACGAACCTTGTTAGACATGGTGAGGTCCATGATGATTGATGAGCTTATCCTTTCTTCTGACATTCTTATGGGGATACGCGTTATAAACCTCAATCCACATTCCGAATAGGATTCCATCTAAATCGGTTAAGCATACACCATATGAATTATGGTGTGGCAAGAAGCCAACTTTTACACATATCAAACATGGGGTTACCCCGTGATTGTAAAAGGAATGCTTACCGACAAGTTGGAATCCAAAGGTGACAATGGTTACTTTGTGGGATATCCTAAGAAAACTAAAGGATATTACTTATATCCACCTGAGAAACAATCAGTGATTATTTCTAGGCAGACCAAGTTCCTCGAAGAAGACTATGTCTTTAAGAAACAAGGTCGTAAGCTGATAGAACTTGAAGAAATTCAAGAACCACAAATTAACAAAGAGACTGATATCCTGTCAAAGCAACATGATAAGGAATCAGTGGGAGCATTCAACAACTTTCACGGTGGGAGTCTTTCACTAGGTGATCGTCTTTCAGCCAGTGGGAGTGTAGTTGGAGTATGCTTGCCAGTGCAAGAACCTCCAAGTGGGCTGAATGAGAACAACATAGTTCAAACTCCCGGCCAAGAGGCATCTGAAAGTGTAGCTCTTGAGGACTCTCCGGACATTGATGAAATCAATGCACCACAAAATTTTCACGATCAGAATGTACAGCCTGCACAACCACAACTATGTAAGTCAATTAGGAATCGTAATCCACCCATTAGATACGGTTACCTCTTGGAGGAACTCGATAATATGGACATACCGGATAAGGATGATCCTAATACTTATTCTGAAGCAATATCAGATATTGATTCAGGGAAGTGGCATGAAGCTATGAAATCCGAGACGAACTCGATGTACGCCAATCAAGACTGGGACTTGGTTGAGTTGCCTAAAGGGGTTAGACCCATATGTTGCGATTGAGTCTTCAAGCGTAAGACTGATGCAAATGGCAAAGTACAAACCTACAAAGCTAGGTTGGTAACGAAGGGTTATAGTCAATGCGAAAGCACTGACTGTGACGAGACCTTCTCACCAGTTGCAAAGATCAAGTCCATTCGAATTTTACTTGCGATAGCAGCACACTTGATAATGAGATTTGGCAGATAGATGTCAAAACAGTTTTTCTCAATGGAAACATTGATAAGGAATTGTTTATGACTCAATGATTAGTGTGAAAATTGCTCGAAATTCTTGCTCTTTATTAGCTTAATTTGATAGGATTTCATGCATTTTTTATATTAAATTGACCAATTGCATTTGATTTGGAGAAATGTGGTGTTTTGTTTCTTTTGTAGGAAATTGGGAATATTTGGAGCAAAACACGAGCCTATATTTTATTGAGGTCAATCGAAGAAATAAATCGAGAGTCCAGTCGAGAACAAGGAGAAAAGAAGCCCAAAACTCAAGGATCAGCTGCAATTAACTCACGGCCCATTTATTTAAGTTGGAAGCAAGCAGATGCCAATATATTTGAGGCCCAAAAGCCCAGCTAATTTGCTGCACAAGTCAGCCGCCAAAATGGATTAAGCAAGCAGCTGAAGCCAATCATTTTTTCAAAACTAATGCTGCAAAATGGATTAAGATAGCATAATGGGCCATTCTCCATTTGGGCCCATTAATATTTTCGGCCCCTCTTAAAAAATGAATTTCATGGTATTAAAGAGGGCAGCAGCGCAACGGCCAAGGTACATTCTTCATCCCATACCAGAAACTTTTTTTTTTTTTTTTTTTGACATTTTCACATTTTGAGAGTTTTTTTTTTAGAAGCTAGGTTTGAGAGTCTCCTCACAAATTCCCACCCACCCACTATGTGGGGTTGTGGGGGGAATGAGGAAGGACTATTTTGGCTTCAAGATTCAAGAATTTCAGCCTCAAAATATCTTCTAAGGTTTGATTTCTCTTTTATTTTGAATTTCAATTAATAGTTCTATTTGATTTCTTGAGCTTTATCTTGCAAGATTTTGAGTTGTAATTGATGGGCTAGTACTCTTAGCGTTCTTTTGTGTTGAGATTTTATGAATATTGAACTCATGTTTTGATTAGTTATTCTTAAATTATTTCTTAGTTGATGTTGATTCTATTATAGGTTTTATGATGCTTGATTGGTTCTCTTCTATTAGTTTTTGTGTGAAATCATACTTGTTACAAACGAGAATTGTGTGAGTGTGATTAAGTGCAAATTTGGAAGTTGAGAATTGATTAAATGCGTTAA
Organism: Stenogyne calaminthoides; assembly: GCA_037126765.1. Lineage (NCBI taxonomy): Eukaryota > Viridiplantae > Streptophyta > Magnoliopsida > Lamiales > Lamiaceae > Stenogyne > Stenogyne calaminthoides. The sequence continues at coordinate 18,212,557 of JBBCBC010000002.1, forward strand.
TTACATTTCTTATCCATTCGAGAGAGGGTATTTAGTGTTAGAACCCCCATAGTTAGACACTTGAGCTTAAAATTAAGGCGAAAAGTGAGGGATAGGAGGAGACTTTACTTCTAGGGCTTAGGAACACCTCATTGCTATATTATATTTAGAAGAAACATTGACCTCTATAACTTTTTACTCTATCGTGCTTATTAGTAGCCTTGAGTATTGAGTCCCTATCACACGATTGAGAATTAAATTAGGATAATTTTATTGATTCGTTTGTTTAATTTTTGCAATTTGATCATTACCTTAGTTCACATTCCTCTTTCCTTTATCCTACCTAGTTGGGTGCCACCTTTATTGTTTTTGTTTCTTTATTTTCTTGTTTGTTTTTATTTTCTTCAAGATCTTGTTCGCGAATTCACAATAGCATCCGACCACATAAGCACTAGGGCCACACCGTACTCCTAAATTCCGTGGTTCGATACTACTTGGTCCCTATACTCCGTTTTCTACTACGACGATCCCGTGCACTTGCGGGGGAGTAGCAAGAAGAAAAATTCGTTTTTGCTCGCTGAAAATCCGACCAAGTCAATGGCGCCGTTGCCGGGGATTTAGTTGAGTACACTAGGTGTGACTTCGTTGAGTGTTATTGCTAGTTGCATTTTAATTGCTTTGTTTTTGTTTTTGTATAGTTCTTGTGTTTTGGGTACTTTGATGCTTTTTGTAGGTATATGCATAAGAGGTCATGGAAGGTACCCCTTGAATCCTTGGATTTGGAGATCAACGTTACGTCAAGATGCTATCCTTTGCTCAATTCCCCTTCTTTTGGAACAAATCGGTTACGGTGGCTTGCACTTTCGTGGTTCACTTGGTGAAAAATTCTTAGGTAACACTCTTTTCCCCAAACTTTGCATTCAACTAGATAGTTTCATTTAAGTTTGGGGGGAGATTTTTGTGTGTTTACCTTCATTTATATTGCACCGTTGTTCCTCTTTTCTTAGTTAATTTTTGTAGTGGAGATGTCTTGTGGTTGGAGAGATGATTGAGGCTTAATTCTTGGTGGTTGTTGGTTCTTGAAATTTGGTTGAGTTTGATGGTATTGATTGATGCTTTATGGTTTACTTGCTTATGTGAAGATTGTGCTTGATTTTGTGCTCATAATTCATGATTAGACAAGCCCGTGAGCTTTTGAGCCTTTAGACTTTCATATATTTTGGTCTAATTTCCTTCTTGTGAGTATCATTTATGTTTGCGTGCTCTAGAACTTGTCAATTGTCTTGTTTGAGGCTACTTTTAGTGTGAAATTTTTGAAAATGATACGAGGCCATCTTTGTTTTGAAAAGTCACTTGGCCAAATTTTCCATACCAAATGAAATATTTTCGTAGTTAGCCACTTTGAGTCTTTTATCCTATATTCTTTTGTAACCTACAAATTTAGCCTATTTGTCCATCTTGTGAGCCTATTTTTCCTATGAACTAGTGGAGCTTCATTGTTGACAAATGTGATTAAATTGAGCTTTAATGTACATTTGGTGGAATAGTTTGGTTCATAAGTGAAAAGATTGAGAAAGAAAGAAAGAAAGAAAAATGAGGAAAAAAATGAGAAAAAAAAAAGAAAGAGAAAAAGATGAATTGTTGAGTTGAAAAAAAGAAAAGAAAAAGTGAGTTGGTTTGTGAAGAAATGAAAATTTAGAAAAAAAACTCACTTTTGTATAACTATTTGGTAGATCTTCAAGTTTCTTGAGTGTTTAATAGTTTTGTGGTGAAGAACATGCTTAAAAGAGAACAAGTAAATTGTTGGAGTTAATTTTTGAGTTGCAATCTGATCAATTGCAAATTTCTCTTAAGAGTTTTAGAGGTATTCTAGGCGTCTCTACTTCTCACTCCACTAGTTTATGAGTCACATTATCCAAATCATCCCACCTTAACCAAAGAGTCTGCATTACAACCAAATGAAAAGTCCTTATTGATTCTTGAATTGAAACCCTTAACTTGTGGTGGAGAACGTAGACTTTTGGCAAGCTTATGGTAGTGCATTTGTGTGAATTGATTTTGAGTGCATGCACATCTTTATATACACTTTGAGTGATGAGTGATGCACTTAGTGGAGAGGAATTGTGAATTGAACACTTGATCTTGCATTGATTTGAACATAACTTGTGAATTTGCATGTTGAGATTTCTACCTAATGACTTGATTAGATTGATAGAACTTGACAATTGCTTATTCTTTGTTTGAGTGAATTTCTTCGCAATCCTCTCACTTGTTCTATTTTCTTTGGTTGCTCGGCGACGAGCAACACTTTAAGTTTGGGGGGATGATTAGTGTGAAAATTGATCGAAATTCTTGCTCTTTATTAGCTTAATTTGATAGGATTTCATGCATTTTTTATATTAAATTGACCAATTGCATTTGATTTGGTGAAAGGTGTGTTTTGTTTATTTTGTAGGAAATTGAGAATATTTGGAGCAAAACACGAGCCTATATTTTATTGAGGTCAATCGAAGAAATAAATCGAGAGTCGAGTCGAGAACAAGGAGAAAAGAAGCCCAAAACTCAAGGCGCAGCTGCAATTAACTCACTGCCCATTTATTTAACTTGGAAGCAAGCAGCGCTCAAAAAAAAAAAAAAAGTTGGAACCAAGCAGATGCCAACATATTTGAGGCCCAAAAGCCCAGCTCATTTGCTGCACAAGTCAGCCGCCAAAATGGATTAAGCAAGCAGCTGACGCCAATCATTTTTTCAAATCTAATGCTGCAAAGTGGATTAAGATAGCATAATGGGCCATTCTCCATTTGGGCCCATTAATATTTTCGGCCCCTCTTAAAAAATGAATTTCATGGTATTAATGAGGGCAGCAGCGCAGCGGCCAAGGGACATTCTTCATCCCATACCAGAAACATTTTTTTTTTTTTTTTACATTTTCACATTTTGAGAGTTTTTTTTTTAGAAGCTAGGTTTGAGAGTCTCCCCACAAATTCCCACCCACTAGGTGGGGGGGAATGAGGAAGGAGTATTTTGGCTTCAAGATTCAAGAATTTCAACCTCAAAATGTCTTCTAGGGTTTGATTTCTCTTTTATTTTGAATTTCAATTAATAGTCCCGTTTGATTTCTTGAGCTTTATCTTGCAAGATTTTGAGTTGTAATTGATGGACTAGTACTCTTAGCGTTCTTTTGTGTTGAGATTTTGTGAATATTGAACTCATGTTTTGATTTAGTTATTCTTAAATTATTTCTTAGTTGATGTTGATTCTATTATAGGCTTTATGGTGCTTTGTTTGGTTCTCTTCTATTAGTTTTTGTGTGAAATCATACTTGCTACAAACGAGAGTTGCGTGAGTGTGATTGAGTGCAAATTTGTGAGTTGAGAATTGATTAAATGCGTTAATTACACTTCTTATCCATTCGAGAGAGGGTATTTAGTGTTAGAACCCTCATAGTTAGACACTTGAGCTTAAAATTAAGTAGCGAAAAGTGAGGGATAGGAGGGAGACTTTACTACCGGGCTTGGGAACACCTCATTGCAAGATTATATTACCCGAAGGGAAACGACTGACCTCTATAGCTTTTTACTCTATCGTGCTTATTAGTAGTCTTGAGTATTGAGTCCCTATCACACGATTGAGAATTAAATTAGGATAATTTTATTGATTCGTTTGTTTAATTTTTGCAATTTGATCATCACCTTAGTTCACGTTCCTCTTTCCTTTATCCTACCTAGTTGGGTGCCACCTTTATTGTTTTTGTTTCTTTATTTTCTTGCTTGTTTTTATTTTCTCGCATCTTGTTCGCAACTACAATAGCATTCCGACACATAGCACTAGGGCCACACCGTACTCCTAAATTCCGTGGTTCGATACTACTTGGTCCCTATACTCCGTTTTCTACTACGACGATCCCGTGCACTTGAGGGGGAGTAGCAAGAAGAAAAATTCGTTTTTGCTCGCTAAAAATCCGACCAAGTCACTCAACCGGAAGGTTTTATATCTAAGCCGAATTCTAATCCAGTATGCAAGCTAAAGAGATCCATCTATGGATTGAAGCAAGTTTCTAGGAGTTGGAATATCCGATTTGATGAAGCCATCAAGTCTTTTGACTTCATCAGAAACTCGGAAGATCCTTGCGTTTATCGTAAACGCAGCGGGAAGAATATTGTTTTCATAATTGTGTATGTCAATGACATATTGATTTTTGGAAACAATATCCCGCTAATGCATTCCGTTAAAGATTGATTGTTAAAGACCTTCATGATGAAGGATCTTGGTGAAGCATGTTACATCCTAAGGATCATGATCCACAGGGATAGATCCAAGAGGATGTTGGGGCTGTCACAGTCCACCTATGTAGACAAGGTGTTGAAGCGTTTTGCGATGGAGATCTCTAAGAGAGGGTCTCCACCGGCAAATCATGGGATAAAGCTGTCAAAGATGGATTGTCCTTCTAGTGAAGCTGATATCAAACACATTAATGATGTCCCATATGCATCTGCAATTGGATCAATCATGTACCCCATGACTTGCACTAGGCCCGATGTGGACCTACACTGTCAACATCACTGGTAGATACCAACAGAATCCGAATGACTCTCACTGGATTGCTGTCAAGACCATTCTGAAGTATCTTAGACGAACTAAAGAATGTTTCCTTGTCTATGGTGGACAGTCAAAACTAGTAGTGACTGGTTATGCTGACACAAGTTTCCAATCCGACTGTAAGGATTACAAATCACAATCAAGTTACGTTTCACTCTCAATGATGAGGCGGTCAGTTGGAATAGTTCTAAGCAAGTCGACCGCAGATTCAACAACCGAAGTTGAGTACATTTCTATATCAGAGGCCTCAAGGAGGCTGTCTAGATTTTATAGTTCTAAAGAGAACTAGGGGTAGTTCCGAGTGCCCGTTGTCTAATAAAGTTGTATTGAGACAACGCTGGTGCGATTACGCAAGCAAAGGAACCGAGATCAACAAGCATAAACGAGCATGTACCTAGACTTATCATTTGATCCGGGAGATCATAACGATAGGAGAAATATAATTAAAATGTATTCCCACATATTTAATTTGGCAGATCATTTCACCAAAACACTGAGTGTTCATGTACACACTAGACATTTGATGGTCTAGGGGTTAGACATGTAGGTGATTGACTCTAGTCCAAGTGGGAGATTGTTAGTGTTAGTGTACTAGAGACAATCTATTGTAAGGACATAATACTCGATGATATTCAGTTTGATTTAATATTATAGTTCACTTAATATTAATGTATGCTAATACACTGTTGGGTTGTGGAGCCTGAGTCGGAGAAGGGATCCAGCAAGGGCGAGGCGCTCGACCATGGTGTTAGGTCGAGCACTTCTGCTTGACCAAAGGAGGTTGAGCGCGACGGGAGACCAGAGCATTGGAGGTGCTCGAGATGGCGATCTGATCGAGCAGAACCGCTCGACCAAGGCCCGTGGTCGAGCGAGTTCCGCAGCTGTGCGCGTGAATTAGGGCTTTGGCCCATGTCTCATTTAAATACCTTGACTCATTGTATTTGCCTCTTTGTACGAAAATAACACACGAAAAGAGTGAATCTCCTGGCTTGGTAGTGCCCCCAGACGTAGTCATTCCTGACGAACTGGGTAACCAAATTGTTTGTCTCTTAATCCATAGTTCCATTATTTTCTCCCATAATTGCTTGCTTTAATTCCTAACATACACTTGTTTGAATATTATGTTTGATTGTTTGCATTTATTCATACAAGTGTTCCCATGAGTCATTGTTGTCATTGAGGTTTTGAGAACTCAGATGACTTAAGCATGATTCTCAAATAGCCCCGATCAAGGATCATCAAGAATGGGATATTGATGATGCAATGGAGATTGGTGTGCGATCTGCATCATATTCTTAGAGAGTGTAGTAAGATCTCACTTACTACGAGATACTAGGTATCTCACGATGGATGCACAAATACCTTAGAGGGTATTGGTATACCCATTCGAGAAACCGTTTGATGTATTTCCACTATATGTGTCTACGGGTGTCTCGATTAGTGGGAGTGATGCGATACTCCTTTGACTTGAGGTCAATACGCATGACATGTGTGGAGTGATGAACTTTGACCATGACCAACGCATCAAAGTCATCGGCCGATGCACGTCAACTTAGACTTTGTGGCTAAGTGTGAAATACATGATCAATTAGTGATTAGAGATAATTTGATTAAGTTATTTGAATATACACTTCATCATGTTCAAGACTTAATCGAGTATGTGCGAATGAAAGGAGGAAATCGTAATAGCCCATGTTTCAGTTACAGGTAGTTGCACGTTTCTCGCAACGTACCTCATATATTGAGAATGTCTGATTTATTGTCTAGGGTTCAATTAAGACCGTTAGTTTGACTAATCGCTCGATATATGAGGGTCTATGGGTCACACAACAAGTACTTCCCTTTTACGGATTAGAGTTGGTTGATTAAATGTTAAATTGGATTTAATATTTAATTTATGGAGAATTAATTAATAATAGATTAATTTGGAATTAACTATTATTAATATTTAATTAAATTTGATTTAATTAAATAAGAATTCCCAATAATAATATATAGAATATTATTGTAGGATTTAATATATATTGAATCAAATCCGTAGAGATTTGATATACATGAGAATTAAATATGTGGCCCCCTCCCCATTCCCCCTTTTAATTGTATTTGTTAACATGTGTAGTATCTTTTCTTTATTTTTTTTTCAGCTTTTTTTTTTAGTTACACCTAGTATTTAATTTATACGAATTTGATCACATGCCCGCAGGTGGACACAAACTTATATGTCCACCGCTTATGTAGCGCGCCACATATGCAAGGTCCCCACCATAATTTAATTAGTTTTTTTAATTAATTCAATCTTCTCATTTATAAATATTCCATATTTTACCCAATTTTATTAATTATATTAATTTTTTTTACCCGACCCGAACCTGAACCCGGCCCGAGTGGTTCATGGTTATACTGGCCCGAATGGTTCATGGTTTAGGGTTCATAGTTTAGGTTTCAGGTTTATATAATTAATGAGAAAATTGAATTAATTAAAGAAATTAATTAAATAATGATGGGGCCTTGCATATGTGGCACACCACATAAGCGGTGGGCATATAAGTTTGTGTCCACCTGCGGGCATATGATCAAAACCGTTAATTTATATTAGCACTAAAATTATATATTAATAAGTAATCGCATTTATCTTTGATATGTATTGTTGGAAGATGAATTTAATAAAGAAGTTTTGATTAGATCCCAAAAACCCTGAGTATGACATGTTCAGGATAATCTTGATAGAACTGAGTTAGGTTTCAGTATAGATTGTTCAGGAAGTTATCTGCACCATGTATAGTCAGCAGATATAGATCAGGTTAGATTCTGAAGACTCAGTAAGTAACTGAAGACACTGAATACTCAAAGATGTCCTTCGAAGACGCCAAGAATCAAGATGTCATCAAGACATCAAGACTCGATAAAAGTAAATCAAGACACTAAAGACTCAGTAAGTAAATCAAGACATCAAGACTCAAAAATAATCGAAGACATCAAGACTCGATGATGTCATGAAAGTCATCAAGACTCAAAAGATGTCATCAAGACACTAAAGATTCAGAAGATACTGAAGACCCAATAGTTACTGAAAACTCAGTAAGATACTGAAAACTCAGTATAACCTGAATGTTCAGAGGCACTGAATAATATCTATCTGAAGACTACAAAACTGAGGAAAACGCAAATATTCAGAAAAGTAGATATTGCCCAAAACATTCATATGCAGACAAAAGGAACTAAGTCTAAGTGTTGTTTAAGGTTATCTCATTCAGAGAGATTGACCAAAAAGAATCGTTTTGTTTGTCTACATTCACTGAAGACAAGAACCAATCAGAGGAAGACAACACTGTACTTTACAGCTGAGGCAAACTCTTAATCTATCAACCAATGGGGAACAAATGTCTCTGACAATGTTCTGAATGGAATTTCCCCTGAGGAAGATGATTCTCTTTCTCCTTTTCGTTGTTCCCTGAATTTAATGAACTATCCGAACCTAACATTTTCGATTTTGAGGATACTCTTCAAGGGGAACATCGAGGAGAAAATGGTTGGATAGTCATCCCGCAAGTCGATTGTGGGTGATCTATCGATGGTGTCAAAACAAGAAGGTTCCATGGAGAAAGTGCTTTGTTTCTGCTTCCCTATCAAAAAAAAGAACCCATCGAGATCTGAAGAAGCTCTACAAGATTCATTTTGGATTATCGCTATGCAAGAAGAGTGAATGGGTTCTCAAGGAATGAAGTTTGGGAGCTAGTGGATGACCTTCCAAGAGGCACAATGTGATTGGAACTAAGTGGGTGTTCAAGAATAAAGAGATGAAAACAACAACATTGTGAGAAACAAGGCAAGGCTAGTTGCACAAGGTTATTCCCAAGAAGAAGGCTTGGATTATGATGAAACCTTTGCACTGTTGCAAGACTAGAAGCCATCGATTGTTTCTTGCATATCTTTGCCCACATGAAATTCACGGTCCATCGATGGATGTGAAAAGTGCATTTCGAATGGTGTGCTTAAGGAAGAGGTTTATGTGGAACAACCTCACGGTTTCAGATAGAATGACCAAGTTTCTGAGGTTCAAGCAAAATACACCGTAGATCCGATTGGAAAGTATGGTGTACAGATTGCAATGCGGTTAGAATTCCTATGAATACTAACTACAAGATGGATCGATCTCGAAGGCAAATCAATAAATCACACCGATTATAGAGGGATCATTGGATCATCGCTATATCTCATGCAAGTAGGCTCGATATAACATTTCTTTGTTGGGATATGTGCAAGATACCAAGCTAATACTAAGGCTAGTCACATGGAGGTCGCCAAAAAGATTCTCAAATATCTTAAAGGCAATTGTGAATAGAGGATTATGGTATCCGGTGATGATAACCTTGAATTAAGCGGTTATTCAGATGTCGATTATGGAGGATGTAGAATTGACAGAAGTCTACCACAGAACTTGTCAATTTCTTGGAAGTAAACCGATATCATGGTTTTCAAAGAAATAAAGCTCAAGAGTAACCAGTCTTATCTATTGAAATTTGAATACATGGTTGCAGAGGGAAGTCAAGCAGCATGCATTCTTTGGCTCGAGACAACAATTGATGGATTATAAGATTATAGCCAATGAAGTACCTATATTTTGTGATAATAATAGTGCAATTGCTATTACACAAAATCCTGTATTGCACACCAGATGTAAGCATGTTGATATCAGACATCTCTTCATCGAGATCATGTTGAGAAGAAAGAAATCAGAATGGAGAAAATTTCATACTGATAAACAAAGAGCCGATATCTTGACTAAACCTTTAATTTGAATCAAGATTTCAGAACTATCGATTGAATTAGGTATGTTGGATCCGGTGAATAAAGCAAATCGAAAAATTGAAGGTTTTCGGATGCATGGAGTTTTTCGTGTTTTTCTTGAAAAAACTCGGGATAAAATTGAAATCTTGAACACCGAAGTCTTGGGAAACTCGGTTATCTCGAAGATCAAGATTTCGAAGATTATATCGATTTTTTATCAAGGTCAAAACTCAGTAAGACTGATGGAGAAAATTAGTCTGAAGAAGTATTGACTCATGCAACACATTTATTGTCTAACTGAATCTCAGTAATCATTAGCAATAAATGACAAAACACCTGAAGGAATATTTGGGCGGGACCTTTGAAATACACGAGGAAAGTCAATGGTATGCAGGAATAGTAATTAAATGCACTGTTCATTAATCACCAATAGGGATAAATTGGCGGCTTAGTATTTGCGAAATCATCCTTTCATATACCCAATTTAGTCGGTTTTTAATCTCAACCATCGATTTCTTCATCTACGCGATTTTCCATAAATCAAAATCCTATATCCATTGGAAAATTTTCCTTCAAAGCCCTATTCCAAAAAGCCTTCATCTTCACAAATACTCTGCTTCAAAACTCTCGATTGCCCAGAAATTTTAACCTATCTCAAAACCTTTCACCAGAAATTCTCCAAAAATGACATTTTCTGTATACGACAATCTCGTCATTTCCAATAAACCTTGGTACGAATATGTCATTTCTCTAGAAAGCTCGTCCAATGCAACTCACGAGGAGGAGGCATTGCATATGATTCGTTTGGCAAAGCTTACATGCCTGGTCGCGAATCAACCAGAGGCCGAATATGCGAAAGAGGTAATTGAGTTTATCTCTAATATGCAGTTAGATGATGAGAAGTGCATAGAATCTCAGATTACAGTATCGTATTTGGAGCATGGTTCAAAATATGTGGATTTTGTTAGGGAATTATATATTATTCCTAAGAATCTCAGATTAGGGAATTATATATGAGTTAAGTGATAGAGGCGAAGACCCTACGGTATACATGATGGGTAGGGAACAAGAATATTTGGATAAAACTACTGAGCATCCAGTAAAGTTTGAAGCTACTCTGAATAAGAGGCATTTGAAGCCTAAATATCGAGTATTGTTGGATATTGTAAGCAAATGCATCATGAGTAGATCTGGTAGCTTCGAACAGATAAGCACGCCTAAGTTAAGGCTAATGGCGGCAATTGAAGATTCACCTTCCACGGCATTCAACTGGCTGCACTATTTGATCAAGGTGGTAAGTGATCAAGCTAAACAAATTCAGAAGGTGAATGGCTCTGTAGTTGTCAAAGGAAAGATTCTACATGCAACCAAGATTGCATTTATCTTAGAAATGTGCAGAGAAGAGGAGGACATCTTTGCAAATTCCACTTCCTTTCCAAAGTCAAAAATCTTGTTCAAACCACCAACAAAGAAGACTTTGAGAGGAAAGAAAGAGAAAAACTCTGAGTCTCAGGAGGAGACTACTGTTGAAGAAGCCAGACAAGCCAGGGGGAAAGCCCTGATGCGAGTTAAAAGAGAAAAAGGAGAGAAATGAAAAAAAGAAAGCACGGCTCCTCGTAAGCCTTGAAGGCTTCAATCTATTATCGAGGAGGAGGTCGGTGAAATCAAGAAACTCAACTCAAGGCCAAACAAAGGTTGAAATCTCCACTTCAGGTTCTTGCTCAGGTTGTGACAAATGTGCAAGAGCAAGAAACTGAGGAACAAGTTTTCTCTGAGGTACTCGAAACCTCTCTGAGCTCAGATAAAATTTCTCATGAAATCTTCAAGGGACCTCGATTCCTCATTGAAGAGAGACTGTTCGGACTTTAGATCACCGAACCTCGTGAATTCTTGAACTTGGATGCGCTTCTAAATGAACCATTTCTTGATCCATCAGCACTGTAACTCATACAATCCGATCCTCTCGTCCCCTCGAGAGCCCAAAGTTGAAGAAGGGAGAGGCAAAAGAAACTGAATGGCGAAGCAAGGGGGAACGGTTCATCCTGGACAGATACCCTGAGCTTAATCCATATCTTGACCTTCGAACCTCTTCTTTCGACTCGGAACCACGGGTCTACATCACGAATCGAAGACTCTTAGGAGATCTTTGAATATAGCCTCCTTCAGAGGAGAAGATTGGTGGAATCTTTGAGGCTAGCATTGTTTTGATAGAGTTCTCGGTACAGGAAGACCAAGCTCATAATGAAAATTGTTGACTTTGATGAGCTAGTAAAAGAGAAATTTAATTTGAGAAAAGGAAAGTCGATGTTGATGCCTCAGGTTCTATGAATCCGAAGGAGATGAGGATCAAGATAAAGAGGGTGACAAACAAGATGATCTCGAAAAAAACAACTCGAGGGGGATAAGGAACCTCGACAGACATCGAGAAAGAAAAAGAGATCGAAAAGTCGATGGAGAAGGATATCGATCAAGATGACCGATATCACACATCCTCGACCGAAGTTAAGACTCTTTCGTATCTTTTGGCACTATTATACATTATGCCAAAGCTCTTTGAAGTTCATATCTTTAAATCTGTTATGTATGATATGCAGATCGAGACTCGATTGGAGCAAAAATTTCGATTGGAGACAATTATTTTGCCTCGTAAATTTATTCGATCCTATCCCGGATAAATTGGAGAAGGTGGTGCCAATGGTGGAGAAAGTGACTCAAATTGAAGAAACCTTGGCAAGCCAATCTCAAAAATTTGGAAAATCTGAAGTTCATCTTCGTAACATACGCCGCAACTACAAACAACTCTTGGAAATAAAATGATTACTTTTGAAGGAAAGATTGATGTAGTCAAAACTGAGCTCAATGCAGAGATGGAGCAAAGGTATCAAACCAGAACTGCCTATCTTGAAGCCAAGCTGGTTGAGAAGAATGATCTGATGATCAAAACAGTTTTTGAGGAAATGGGCTCTATGCTCATGACCAAGATGACAGAGATGATGCATGATGTCTTCTCAAATCAGTTTGTACCTCTTTCAGAAGAGTTCTCAATGGCTAAGAATTACATGAGAAGGCTAGAGGATGAGCATGATCAGTTGGCAGGGGAAGTGCGAAGTATAAGCAAAGAGCAATACCATATGGATACTGCACTGACTCAACTACTCCCAAGGTATGGTGCCAAAAAGGGGGAAAGTCCTGGTGGCAAATTAAGTGAGTTGTTGGCACAAACCTTGGAAAGAAAGGCTCTGAAAGAAGCTGAAAGAAAGAAAATTTCTGATGCCTTAAGAGAAATTGAAGCCAGTGAGAAACTAAAATTCAAAGAAGCTGAGAAACCTACCTTCACTCAGACAAATGATCAAACCGTTCAGGAAGTAATTTCTGAGAAACAGAGTGATAGAAGGATGATTGAGACAAGCAAAGCCGGTGAAGATCAAGTCAAACCTGAAAAGAGAAAGGTTGTTGCATTTGTAGAGCAAGAAAAGAAGAAAAGAGCTAAAACTTCTAACCTACTCAGAGGAAATTGGTAATGGATTTTGAAGAATCTGAGGAAGAAACTGAAATTCAGAAAGAAGTCTTCAATACCAAGAAAACTCTGAAAACCCTTCAAATCGAAAAAGAGAAGAAGACTGCTACTTCTGTGTCAGGTGTTCCTTTGATCAGGAAAAAGAAAGAAGAAGAGCAGAAAAGAAGAAGTGGTTTTAAAAAGTTTTTGAGCAAAAGGAGGGGTACAGAAAAAACTCAGAAATGGCCGCACATTGACAAGTGGATGCCTATTCAGTTCAATGATGCATGGGAGGAGATCAAGAGAACCTTCTGGTTCTATTATGAGATTTTGAGAGAATGGAGGGGGAGCAGCACGGATATGAATGAAGCCTTCATTGAATACTTACTGACATTCTATCCTAAGTACCTCTAAAGTTGGCTCAACTTGGCAGATGAAGGAAATACTCAGATAGTAGCCCCTGGTCCATACACTTACCCAGCTCCTAGGTTTGAGAATGGCTATGTAAATGAGGCAACCATTTCTCAGGAAATAGCCCAGTATGCCATCCAGCTAGGCCTAACAGGAAACAACCCTGAAATCATCAAGGCAAGAGATGAACTGAAGAAGAGATACTACGGGATGTTCAACCTGGAAGTGCCAGAGGATGAAGTGGAAGAAGACTAAAGACTTTGTTCTTCTGTTTTTGTTTTTTATTTTCATTGTAATCTGTAACTCTTATCTTACATCAATGAAAATTTTATCTTTATGCTCAAAGATAATATCTCATTATCTTTTTACATGTCTTTTATGTTTGATATGACTTATGTTTTGAAATTGTTGGGAGAATTACCATGTTGGATTGTAATAGATAAACTGAAACCTGAGGATAGGTTAGGTTTTCTTAAATGTAACAAGATGGTTTTGACATCATCAAAAAGGGGGAAATTGTTGGGAGATGAATTTAATAAAGAAGTTTTGATTAGATCCCAAAAAACCCTGAGTATGACATGTTCAGGATAATCTTGATAGAATCGAGTCGGGGTTTCAAGATAGATTGTTCGGGGAAGTTATCTCGCACCATGTATAGTCAGCAGATATAGATCGGGTTAGATTTCAAGACTCGGTAAATAATCGAAGACATCAAGACTCAAAAGATGTCATGAAGACATCAAGAATCAAGATGTCATCAAGACATCAAGACTTCGTAAGTAAATCAAGACACCTTTGAAAAACTCAATAAGTAATCAAGACATCAAGACTCGTTAAATAACTAAAGACACTGAAGACTCAGTATGTCACTGAAGTCACTGAAGACTTAGTATGTCATCAAGACATCAAGATTCGAGAAGATATCAAGACCCAATAGTTCTGAGAAGACTCAAGAAGATATCAAAACTAAGTATAACCTGAATGTTCAGAGGCACTGAATAATATCTATCTGGAGACTACAAAACTGAGGAAAACGCAAATATTCAGAAAAGTAGATATTGTCCAAAACATTCATATGCAGACAAAAGGAACTAAGTCTAAGTGTTGTTTAAGGTTATCTCATTCAGAGAGATTGACCAAAAAGAGCCGTTTTGTTTGTCAACATTCACTGAAGACAAGAACCAATCGAGGAAGACAACATCTGCATTTTTATCGACACCGAAAAGCGACAGGACCCTGAATCATGTCAGTAGTACTAGACTGCAAAAATTGGTGATTGGCTACATGACTGCATATTTCCAAAAACATGCAAGGGAGTGTTCAAACCCTAAATATAGCCGTTCATCAAACACCATAAGAGGAAACTCATGAAGCTATCTCTTCCAACTGATAGTTTTTCAAGAGTGACCTTGGTGAAGTTGCCTATAAATACCAATGACCCTTTACATTGAGAGGGTACAGGAAATTTCAAAGCAACTCAAGAGCTCATTCGTATTATTGCAAATTGAAGCACTCGAAAAACCTAGAATTTCCCAAGTGTTTCATATTGAAGAGAGCTCACTATTCTAAGCCTAGAGTGATAGATATATCCAAAGCTTAGAAGAGATATCCTAGCCTTTGCATTTGTTCTTATTGTAAAGGATATCTCACCCTAGTTGGAAACCAACCCAAAACCCAAACCTTTTGTTAAGGTAGTTTGTGTGTGTTTTGTTGGTAAGTTGGAGTTGTAAAGAGTTAGTAAGCTACAAAGTGAGTTATTTTAAAAACTCTAGAGAGAAAAGTTAGTAAGCTACTTGTGGTAGTCCGAACACTTGTGTGTGTTTGAGTTAGTAAGGCTGCAGTGAGTCACCCGAAGTAAAACTCAAGGTAGAAAAGTGAGTAAGCTACATGGTGAGTTAGCCGTAAAGCTTTAGGAAGTGGTTAAGGAATTTTTACGAAGATCGAGAGAGTGGACGTAGGAGCTTGAGTCTACGAACCACTATAATTCTTTGTGTTGTTTTTTTTGCTTTACAGACTACATTATTATCATTGCATGTTTTTCATCGAAAAGCATTGTTCATCGATATTGATTGGAACCAATCCAATTGAACTTGCATCAAATTAATCACAACCTTAATCACTGTTTTATTTAAGGGAAGATTTTCAGCAAAGCTAAAACGGGTATAAACTTAGGGCCAACCATTCCGCACACTTGAGTAGCTAAAACATATATTTACCAAACTGAACTAACTCTACTGAGGGTTCAGTAAGATAATTATCTGATCCAAGCGCCTCAGGCTCAGTTGGGCTAATCTGAAGCTTCTGAAAGCAGCTCAGGATCATTGTCTCAGTAGACTTTGACTCAGGGCAATCCGTGCTTCTCAGGGCAAAATCATCAAGATAACCTAACCCATCTAACCTCAGTGAAAGAAAAGTTTTAAAAATCACTGAACACGTAAATTCCCCCCATACACGTGTGAGACTCGTTAGCACCGGGACCAACATGTATATTAATATGGGATAACGTAACTAAAAAAGATTTTGACTTAGTTTAATTATTGAGTTCAAAAAATTGTTGTAAAATATTTTAATTGTTAAAATTAATTTTAATATTACTCGTTCCGTCTTAAACTCAATTGAACATCTGCACGTCTCAAATTCAATTGAACATTTTTATAGATGGCAAGAAAATAATTTTTTCACTTTTATTTATACCCCTCAAATATCTTAATATTATACCCAATGTCAACACTAAAGTCAACTTTTTCTTCATAAAATACGAGATCTTTTGTGAAATGATCTCAACTTGAGACAAAATATAAATTGAGAATGACGATTTAATATTTTGGAACGGGTGAGTGTCAAATATATATTGCTATACTTTTACTATAAAAAAAATACAAAAGTTTATATGAAGGAAATTATTTGGGCAAATAATAGAACAA
The DNA here is from genome assembly GCA_037126765.1 of Stenogyne calaminthoides. Classification (NCBI taxonomy): domain Eukaryota; kingdom Viridiplantae; phylum Streptophyta; class Magnoliopsida; order Lamiales; family Lamiaceae; genus Stenogyne; species Stenogyne calaminthoides. The sequence goes on from JBBCBC010000002.1 coordinate 18,228,754, forward strand.
GTGACAGAATTGATACTTATATATGTCTGATTTAAAACTTGTTAATAAATTTACTTTTTAATGGAAAGTTTGTTCTCGACTAAACATAAATAATTATGGTTTGATTGAATTAATTAAACAAACGTTAAAAAAAAACTGAAAAGAAAATAAATAAATAAAGGATACTGCATATGTTAAGTGTTAACAAATAAAAGGGGGGAATGGGGAGGGGGCACGTGTCAGCAAATTGGGGGTGCTGGGCATAGGCATGCTAAAAAAAAACCGGAACCGGCGGTTCGAATCGGAACCGCCGGTTTTTGAACCCTTGGTTCCGCGGTTCCATGTTTCGGTTCGAACCGAACCGAAACCGTAAATCCCACGGTTCGGTTCCGGTTCTAGCAAAACCAGAACCGGGAACCGCCGGTTCGAACCGGAACCGTCGGTCCAGAACCGGAATCGCTGGTTCGAACCGGAACCGCCGGTTCGAACCGGAACCGCCCCAAAATTTGAAAATTCTAGCGTTGAGATCCAACGCCCAGATTAAAAGACGTTGAGATCCAACGGCTGAGATCAAAGAGTTGAAGGAACCGCCGGTTCGAACTGGTGGAACCGCCCGGTTCGGTTTGAACCGGGCGGTTTTGACGGTTTTTTTTTTTTTTTCAATATTTCATCTATAAATACCAACTCATTCCACTCCAAAATTCACACCAAAGTTTATTCATCTCTCTCTCAACTCTCACTCAATTCTCAAAGTTTATTATTTACATTACATATTATATTTATACTACACTATATATCATACTATAGTAACTATACTCTATACACTACATATTATATTTATACTACACTATATATTATATACACTATATATTACACTATACTAATACTAGTATACTACTATAGTACTATACTACATATTAGTATATTACACTACACTTACATAGTTACATACATATTACATTACACTACACTTACATACATATATTATTTACATATACTTACATACATATTATTATTATGGCAAGCCATCAAAGCAAGGGTAAGGGTAAAGGCAAAGCTTCTTCCACCTCTTCCGTTCGTCTTCCACATCCACCGGCACCGATCGAGTGGAGTTTAGATGATATTGAGGCCACACTTGGTCCCGGTTATGAGAATCCTCTTGAAGATGATGCTATACCGCGACGTCCTACTCAAGAAAGCCAAAACCACCCAACCGAGTCCAATGCCGAGCCAACTCCAACTCGAGCTCAACTTAAGTCGGATATTTTTGCACGTCACTTTAATAAAGTGATCAACGAGGATGGTACTATTAAAGTTCATTGCAACTATTGTGACAAAATATATTCTTTTGTCAAAGGAGGAGGATATGGAACATTCGAGAAGCATTTGAAAAAAATTCATCCGGATAGAGTTGGAATTAGTTCAAACCAAGCACAACTTCATGGATTTACGTCAACCGGTGGCGGTGGTGGAGTTCAAGGCGAGGTAAGTAACCCCACTTCTCTATTTACATTTGATCAAATGAAATATAGAAAATTGTTAGCTAAATTTGTGTGCACACAACACCTTCCTTTTCAATTTGCCGATAATTCGTATTGGAATGATTTTGTTAACCTTGGTCTTCAACCTGCGGCAAAAAAAGTTTCACGTCATACTACTACTCGTGATGTTGCTAAAGTTGTTTATGAGTATAAATATGCTTTGATTAATCTATTTGCCGATTTAAATGTTAAAGTTTGTACATGTGCGGATATTTGGAGTGATAATTTTCAAAAGCATAGTTATATAGGAGTTACATGCACTTGGATTGATGATTCGTGGACTCTTAACAAAAGATTGATTGCTTATAGAGATTTTGATACGGAACACAATGCCGTTAATATTAGAGATAAATTGCATGATATTTTAAATGAGTATGCTCTTACTAAAAAAATATTTTCTATTGGTTTTGATAATGTTAGTGCAAATACAGCTACTATTGAAGATCTTACAAATATTTGTCAACCATATCTTGGTGGAAAAAATTTTCATGTTAGATGTATGTGTCATATTTTAAATTTATGTGTTCAAGATGGTTTAGATGCTTTGAAAGAACAAGTTGGTCCTATTAGATCCGCTATTTATTATATGTCGAGACATTCAAAATTGTTGAAAAAATGGATAGTTTTTTGTAGAACATACAATATGCATCCCAAAACATTTTCTCTTGATGTGTTAACTCGTTGGAATTCCACGTATAAATTGTTAAAGGAGTCTATGGATTATAAAGAAGTTTTATGTACATTTTTTACTCAAGAAAATTGTGGTATTCGTTTATATCCTCAATATTGGGATTCATGCACTTCTTTGTGTAAAATTTTGGGAATTTTTAATGATTCCACAAAAGTGTTATCCAGTGTTTATTATCCTACGTGTAATTTAGCGCTTGATTATTGTATTAAAGTTGCTCATGTGTTAAATGAAAATATTACAAATCCTTTATTAAGTGGTGCTACTTTCTCTATGATGCAAAAATGGAAAAAATATTTTACAAATATTCCCGATCTATTCTTGGTTGCTAAAGTGTTTGATCCTAGAGTAAGATTGGATGGATTAATAATGATGTTAAATATGTATTATAATTATTTATTTCCTAATAGACATATGGTCATGGCGGGTGAAGATGATGTATATCCTAATCCGGAAGAGATTGGTAATCGGATTAAAGTTACTTTAATGTCTTTATTTAGAGAAATATAGTGGTCGGGTTTTTGAAGAAAATTTTTGGTGGTGGGGGGTGGCTCTTCTATGAGTCAAGAAGAAGAAGATATATTAACAGTTTTTTATGATGAGCGTTCTCAAAACGCGTCCAAGGTCTACTTCTAACCCTTATTACTTAACTTGATCATTATTTATCCTCTTCATTTGCTCGGCTTTTGATGAAGATGAAGACAAATTTACTTTTAATATACTAAAGTGGTGGTCGAGGATGAAAAATATCTATCCAATATTGTCAATGCTAGCAAGAGAAATTTTTGCATCTCCCGCCTCAACCGTTGCCGTTGAACAAGCTTTTAGTTTGGGAGGCTACACTTTGGATGCAACGAGATCGAATATGACCGTTGAAAACGTGGAAAACCAATGCTTGCTTGATGATTGGGTAAGAGCCGAAAAGAGAAGTCAAGAATTTGTTGATAATGATGATCAAGATAGCTCCGAAGAAACTACCACCGGAAGTGATGCACGAAGAATCAAATCGATCCAAATCAACGAGGTAAGTTTGAGGTAAGAGAACTACGTGGACTTTGATTCCTATTTGGATACGTAGGCAACTTAATTTTAAGTTTCAAACTTAGAATTTCTAAGTTTATTTCTTAAATTTAAGCTCAAGTCCAATTTCTTTAAATCCCCCCTTCCCCAAATTTATTTTGTAAAGTTTAAAATTTTAAGTTGTAATTGTAATTACTAATTCGATATAGTTCACTTTGTAATTTGAAAATTTGTAATAGTTCAATTAATTTGTAATAGTAGATTACTAGCTTATTTTAAGTTAAAATTACTATTTTGTAATAGTTCAATTACTTTGTAATAAATTAGGCTACTAATTTATAATAGTTCAATTATTAATGTAATCTTCAATTTAAATCCTCATATTAACAATAACAATGTCCAATTTCATGATCTATCTATACATTCCTTCAAATTTTAGATCCAAAAAACTAAGAAACACAAGAAAAAATATATGAAAAAAAAAAAAACCGGCGGAACCGGCGGTTCAGAACCGCCGGTTCGAGAACCGAACCGAAACCGCCTTGGCCACGGTTCGGTTCCGGTTCCCCCTCCCAGACTTTTGGAACCGCCGGTTCGGAACCGGAACCGCCGGTTCCGGAACCGTGAGCATGCCTAGCTGGGCAATGCCCAGCACCCCAGCATAGACGAAACCACATTTCCTGCTGGCAAAAGGATTGCTTCTTGACTTTGGTTAAATGCAGAGCCAGTCCTAAAATTTGTGGGGTTCCATGCCAAAAAAGTATTTGGCCATTATATATTCAAGGACATAATCGACAAATTTTCTCATAAAAATACGTACATAAAATGCCTAAAAATCATTTTTTAAATAAAAAAAATTAGAAGAAGTGGAGAATTTGAAAGGAGGAGAAAAAATTTGACGTGGAAACTTAGCAGGAGAAGAAAAAAGAGAGAATGATTTTCCACTCCATTTTATAGGGTTATGTTACTTGTAGGTCCAAACATATATATTTAGAACTCTTAGGTCCAAATTTAATAGTTAAAAGACATTAATACCCCCTCCAAACACTCCTACAAACAGTCCAACCTCCACAACCTGCAACAACATTGAGTTGACGTCTTCTTTAATTTCACCCGTGCAAACTGCTGCCTTTTCCTTTTTTCAATTTTTTATTTTATCTTCGTAAAAACCTACAACTTTTACTATCTTCATCTTCATTATAAAAACCTGCAACTTTTTACCAGTTTATACACTCCAACCTCCACAACCCCTCCACCAATTTATTTTTTGATACATCCATCTTCCATTTTTTTGTTCTTATATTGATGATAAACGAAAATTAGGGAGATAATTGTTTCATTTTTTTTTCTCTCTTTCTTCTTTCATAATTCATAATTGATTCTGTGGGGAAAGCTTCAATCCAGTCCAGAAAAAAGGGAGAAATAATTGATTCATCTTTGTTTCATTTACAATTTGAATTTTCATATATGAAAATCTACAAATTACATATCCAAAATCTCAAAAATTACATATCTTCGTCTGTATTCATCATGCACATATGCATAAATAAGATGAACATATTCACCAACACATGCACGAAACATGCATATGTTCATCAATTGATGAACATATGCACAAAAAAAAGATAAAAAAACTGATCCAGAAATCTGAAATATAATCAAATCCAAACAGAAAACCATTTCTCTTCTCATAGCCGTCTTCTTCCATCATCAAACCAACGGAAATTGCATAAAAACAAAAACAAAAAACTCTTCAAAAAATCATAACCAGATTCAAAAAATAAAAAATCAAATATTCTTAGATCTGGACGAATCAAACAAACTGTTTGTCCCTGTGAAAAACCCATGAAATGCGAAAAAATCATGTAGTGCATATAAAACAGGGGTAAAGGAATGGTGAATCCAAATTTTTGCGTTTTAAAGTCAATGTGTTGTGTTTTGCTTATAATCGAATGCATATGACAAGATAAGAACATAAAGCAATAAAGAACAAAACAAAGTATAGTGGTTCGGAGACTCAAGCTCCTACATATACTCTCCCTGTTCCTAGGGAAATTCCTTCAAACTGGACTTATCACCTTCTCGGGCTCGCCTCGGGACTTATCACCCTCCACGGGATTGCCTACAAGCTTTAAGGCTGACTCACTGCAGCTTACTCACTTTTCTACCTTGAGTTTTCTGGCTAACTCACTGCAGCTTACTAACTATTTACAACTCCAACAATCACACACAAACTACCTAACAATAGGGTTTGGGTTTGGTTGGTGTCTTCAACTAGGTTGAGATTTTCTCTTACATTTGTTTAGTCTCAATGCTAAGGTTGGGAAAATCTGTATAAGCTTAGGATATATCTTGGGTTGCTTAGATTGGGTTTAAGAACACTCTTGAATATATTTGTATATCTACAGACTTGTGTTCTATGGTGGGAATGCTTGAGTACATGGCTCTTAGCTCTATATCATTTTTCCACATTCTCCACACTTAATTTGATGGAAGATCTTGTATTTATAGTGTGGATTTGAATGTTACCGTTGGAGAGAATCACATTCAAATCCATACTATTCCGTAAGTCCTACAGCTTTTCAGGCTGGTTGTCTTCCTTTCATTGGTCCACGTCAGCTGAATCTAACGGCTATATTCTTCAGGATCTTCTGAGTCTTGGGTTTCTCTCGAGTCTTTGATTCTTTTCGAGTCTTCAAGATTCTTCTAAGTCCAAGGGATTCTTCGGAGTCTTGAGATTCTTTCCGAGTCTCGGGATTCTTCCGAGTCTCGAGGGATTCTTGATTCGGCCAGACTTCTCTTGGTGGACCTTATGCGATCAGGCATCTTGACACTCGAACTTCGAAGTTCGGCTCTTCGACCGGACATCGACCCTCAGTCACTTTTACTCAACGACCCACAGTCACTTTTTACTCCTTGACCCGGGTCGCTTGACTCGATCTATCGATTTCTTCCCGATCCGATTAGCTCAACTGATCAAATCAGCACATCTTCAGGTCAACATATCACTATAGCATCAGGTCATCTGAATCAGGTTAGCACATCTGATCTCAATCACGTCTGATCTCGATCAGTCTCATCTGCTCCTCTTCTGATCTGCAACCTTCTCTTCTCTTCTCTTCATATTTTGCACAGCTCATCAGTTAACTCTGGAACTCATCTTACTCATCTGATCTTGATCAGTCTCGTTCTCTGACCCTCGCCTCGATCTCGATCATCTTCTTCTGATTTCGTGAGTTCCCCCTCAACTTGTTCCCTCGTTCCCCCTCAACTTGTTATCTGTAAATTAGCTTCAATAACACAAGTTGATAATGTTTTGGCATAATTCATCAAAAACTAAAATATCCCAACAATTTCCCCCTTTTTGATAATGACGCCAAAACATTAAAATATATGCATCTTTAAAGAAACGGGTTTTCGTTTAAAAAGATCAGTTCAGGTGATCACATTAAAAGTGATCTTTTGAACTCTCGCTCGACGATACCCTTGTTTATCCTTTGAAAAAACCCATGAATTGCGGAAAAATCATGTAGTGCATATAAAACAGGGGTGAAGGAATGATGATTCCAAATTTTTGTGTTTTAAAGTCCATGTGTTTTGTTGTGCTTATAATCGAATGCGTATGACAAGATAAGAACATAAAGCAATAAAGAACACAACAAAGTATAGTGGTTCGAAGACTCAAGCTCCTACATCCACTCTCCCTGTTCCTAGGGAAATTCCTTCAAACTAGACTTATCACCCTCTCGGGCTCGCCTTGGGACTTATCACCCTCCACGGGATTGCCTACAAGCTTTCAGGTTGACTCACTGCAGCTTACTCACTTTTCTACCTTGAGTTTTCTGGCTGACTCACTGTAGCTTACTAACTCTTTACAACTCCAACAATCACACACAAACTACCTAACAATAGGGTTTGGGTTTGGTTGGTGTCTCCAACTAGGTTGAGATTTTCTCTTACATTTGTTTAGCCTCAATGCTAAGGTTGGGAAAATCTCTCTAAGTTTAGGATATATCTTGGGTTGCTTAGATTGAGTTTAAGAACACTCTTGAATATATTTGTATATCTACAGACTTGTGTTCTATGGTGGGAATGCTTGAGTATATGGCTCTTAGCTCTATAGCATTTTTTTCACATTCTCCACACTTAATTTGATGGAAGATCTTGTATTTATAGTGTGGATTTGAATGTTACCGTTGGAGAGAATCACATTCAAATCCATACTATTCTGTAAGTTCTACAGCTTTTTTAGGCTGGTTGTCTTCCAATCATTGGTCCACGTCAGCTGAATCTAACGGCTATATTCTTCAGGATCTTCTGAGTCTTCAGGTTTCTCTGAGTCTTCAGGATTCTTCTGAGTCTTCAGGATTCTTCTGAGTCTTCTAGATTCTTCTGAGTCTTCAGGATTCTTCTGAGTCTCAGGATTCTTGATTCAAAAGAGACTTCTCTTGTGGACCTTATACGATCAGCATACCGACACTTTCGAACTCTTGAGTTCGGCTCTTCCGACTTCGGACATCGACCCTCATGTCACTTTTACTCGGCGACCCACAGTCACTTGATTTCGATCTATCGATTTCTTCTTTTTCGATCGATCATTTCGACCGATCAAATCAAGACATCTTCAGTCAACATATCAATTATAGCATCAGTCATCGAATCAAAGTTAGCACATCGATCTCAATCACGTCGATCTCGTCGGATCTCATCCGCCTCCTCTTCCGATCGCAACCTTCTCTTCTCTTCTCTTCATATTTTGCCTGACTCATCGGGTTAACTCTAGAACTCATCCTACTCATTCGATCTTGATCGGTCTAAATCTCTGACCTCGCCCTCGATCTCGATCATCTTCTTACGATTTTCGTGAGTTCCCCCTCAACTTATTCCTCGTTCCCCTCAACTTGTTATCTGTAAATTAACTTCAATAACACAAGTTGATAATGTTTTGGCATAATTCATCAAAAACTAAAATATCCCAACAATTTCCCCCCTTTTGATAATGACGTCAAAACATTAAAATATATGCATCTTTAAAGAAACGGGTTTTTGTTTAAAAAGATCAGTTCAGGTGATCACATTAAAAGTGATCTTCTGAACTCCTGCTCTGATACCACTTGTTTATCCCGGTGAAAAACCCATGAAATGCGGAAAAATCATGTAGTGCATATAAAACAGGGGTGAAGGAATGATGATTCCAATTTTTTGTGTTTTAAAGTCCATGTGTTGTGTTTTGCTTATAATCGAATGCATATGACAAGATAAGAACATAAAGCAATAAAGAACACAACAAAGTATAGTGGTTCGGAGACTCAAGCTCCTACATCCACTCTCCCTGTTCCTAGGGAAATTCCTTCAAACTGGACTTATCACCCTCTCGGGCTCGCCTCGGGACTTATCACCCTCCACGGGATTGCCTACAAGCTTTGGTGACTTCATCGCCTTACTCACTTTTCTACCTTGAGTTTTCTGGCTGACTCACTGTAGCTTACTAACTCTTTACAACTTCAACAATCACACACAAACTACCTAACAATAGGGTTTGGGTTTGGTTGGTGTCTCCAACTAGGTTGAGATTTTCTCTTACATTTGTTTAGCCTCAATGCTAAGGTTGGGAAAATCTCTCTAAGCTTAGGATATATCTTGGGTTGCTTAGATTGGGTTTAAGAACACTCTTGAATATATTTGTATATCTACAGACTTGTGTTCTATGGTGGGAATGCTTGAGTATATGGCTCTTAGCTCTATAGCATTTTTCCACATTCTCCACACTTAATTTGATGGAAGATCTTGTATTTATAGTGTGGATTTGAATGTTACCGTTGGAGAGAATCACATTCAAATCCATACTATTTCAGTAAGTTCTCTGACTTTTTAAAATTTGGTTGTCTTCCTCTCATTGGTCCACGTCAGCTGAATCTAACGGCTATATTCTTCAGGTTTCTCTGAGTCTTCAGGATTCTTCTGAGTCTTTAGGATTCTTCTGAGTCTTCAGGATTCTTCTGAGTCTCAGGATTCTTCTGAGTCTCAGAATACAATTACTCAAGATTCTTGATTGGCCAGACTTCTCTTGGTTGAACTTATCGATCTGGCATAACGACACTCGAACTTCTTGAGTTTCACTCTTCCGACCAGATATCTTGACCCTCAGTCACTTATTTCGATATCTCGATTTCTTCTTACTGATTTGATCAGCTCGACTAATCAGATCAGCACATCTTCAGGTCAACATATCAGGATAGCATCAGGTTAACACATTTGATCTCAATCACGTCTGATCTCGATCAGTCTCATCTGCTCTTCTTCTGATCTGCAACCTTCTCTTCTCTTCATATTTTGTACAACTCATCAGTTAACTCTGGAACTCATCTTACTCATCTGATCTTGATCAGTCTCGTCTGCAGCCTCGTCTGATCACGATCATCTTCTTCTGATTTCGTGAGTTCCCCCTCAACTTGTTATCTGTAAATTAGCTTCAATAACACAAGTTGATAATGTTTTGGCATAATTCATCAAAAACTAAAATATCCCAATACAAACTTACCAGAACCCAAATGCGAATCTGACGCCTCCCCTTTTAGAGCCCAAAAAACTCAGAAATTTATGAACATATTCAAAAACCAAAAAACTCAGAAACCCATCTTCTTCCTCCTCAATCCATCAAATTTCCAAATTTCAAATCTGAAAAATCTAAAAAAAATACAACAATTCTGTAAATTAAAAATACGTTAATTCAAAAATACACAAACCCCCAAATTTAAATGAGACCCAACAGATTAAATATGTAAATTAAAAATACACATACCCCTAAATTTAAATGAGATCCAACGGATTTAAGAATGAGATCCGCAAAACAAATTCAAAAAACCATCTACAAACTCATATTTAAAAAAAAATCCAATGTCTAGTAGTCTTCAATCTAGCGTTTACCGCCGTCAAAATCACCACCGTTGCTTCATTTTCTTTTTCACATGGTCGTCGGATTCTGCAGTTGAGAAATTTTTCTTCCACCGTCGTCGACTGGCCGTCGTCGGCGTGTATGTGTGGGTGGTGCTGGTTTGGGCAGTGGAGGGGAGAGGTGGTGGTGATGGATTCAAGCAGCGGCGACGACATTTTTGGTAGGTTCAAGCAGCGGCGGCATATTTTTTCTGGAGAGAGAGAGAGAGAAAAATTTAGAAAAAGAATGTGTGTAAAGAGAAATAATAGAGAATGAGGGTGAGACGATTGATATTAGGGTAAGGGGGGTATTATGGGCTTTTCAATCCCCATTTTGGACCTCTTAGTTATTAAAAAACACTTTGGACCTAATAGTATTACCATGAGATTTTTTTTGACCCAAGAGTCTTTATTTCAAGAAAAAAAACTATAAAGATGTAGCTGGAAAAGTGTGATGAGTATCGCGATTTGGGAACAAGATAAGTTCGTCGCCCTAGCGCATGCTAGCAGGAGAACGAATATAAAATCGACGCTCTGGCTCAGGCCATTAGGAGAACGATTGGTTTTGACAAAGTTGTCAAAGAAAAATTATATTATTCATTTATTGATTCTCAAAACAACGTACCTAATCTATTTATATAGAAAAGGACTAAACCTAATAAAAAACGACTAAATCAAACAAAATCTAAAAGATATCCTATAATAAAATAAATAACCAAAAAGTTAAAAGGATAATAAGTAAATTTTGAGATTCTTGCCAATCTTGTAGAGATTTTCGTCAATCTTGATTAATCTTGAAAAATAGGATATTATCTTTGCTGAAGATAAAAGAAGGAAAATTTCCTGCCAAATAATCTTGCACGTATTATTGGGCCCAAAACCCTCATTCGCATCATTCCCGTCCCCTTTAAGATCGTCCTTGTCCTCAAGGACCAATTTTGGAAACGCTTTCTCATCGAGCCTAAATGCTCCCCTTCATCTAACAGTCGTTTGCTTGCCACCAAATAATTGAGCTCAAAATTATCAGTCGTTCGGGTGTGGCAAAAAATCTTAAGGCGATAGCGCATATTTTTACTGTCAACAAAATAACTATCATCAATTATAAAAAAATAATAATTATTCTGGGAGTTAAAACATTTATCTTCATCGAAGTAGAACTTGGCTAACATCACATCAAGACCCAAAAAAATTGTATCGTGAACGTCAAAGTTCGTTTCAAAATTTTGGCACGAAACATCTGCGAGCTCGGTATCATATATAGGAAGCACCAAATCGATTATGGGCTGCTCTTCATCATAAGTTGTTGGTGCCTCGTAATATTCATTATCTTCCTCATCATAAATAGGTGGTCCTTCATAATATGGGGATTCGGTAAAATTATATAATCCATCAGAAGTACAAGACCCAAAATTCTCCTTATAATTCCCAAACTCAAACTCTCCGAAAAATATGGCGGGCGCATTATCAAATAAATCATCAACGACATTCCCCGGCCCAAACTGACTACTTTTCTCATTAAAATTAGGAGGTCCAATTTTGTCCGCAGAATCAATTAAAGGCCCAAAGGAGTCAATTAACCCAAACTCAATTAAAGGCCTTTCGAAGTCAGGAATCCCAAGCATCGCAATCCGCGTCATCTCCAGAAGCGGGACTGAAAAACTGCAGAGCGGAACTTTTGTGTGCCTTCATAGGGGATGCAAAGAACTGGTGGTCGGAGGGGACTGTGGCGGCACCGAACGGTGGCGGCGGTCTCTCTGTAACAGAAACTTGTGGTGCGCAACATTGTTGTTCCAGTGGCTGTGCATGGGTGATGATGATCGAGGAAGGCGCTGTAGGTGAAGGCTGAATGATGCACGGGCTTGACGGTGGTTGATCGCGGCGGATCGGGGCCGACAGAGGCGCTAGTGCGTCTGTGTTGGTGAGGATCGGAGGTGTTGTCTTGGTGTTTGATTTGTGGTCACGCCATAAGGTTATCTTCTCTGGTGAAGATGAAGACCGATGCCGGGATGCTTTTGATTTCCTGGATGATGAATCCTTCATCTTGTTCTTTGTAAGTTGTCGAGACAATATCTCCAAATTACGTTCAATATTTTCCAGCATTTGATTCATCTGGTCAAACTAATCTCCCGTGGCGAAAAACTTAGTTTCCGGCAAATCAAGTCTCGTCTCCAACTCAATCTCACTCAACTCAAAGTCTGTTATTGACATGGTAGCAGAATTTCGATGGCGATTCTCAAATACTCTCAATGAAAGCACCAATTTGATGAGAACCGCAATTTAGGAACAAGATAAATTCGTCGCCCTAGCGCAGGCTAGCAGGAGAACGAATATAAAATTGACGCCCTAGCTCAGGCCAGTAGGAGAACGATTGGTTTCGACAAAGTTACCAAAGATTAGTTATATTATTCATTTATTGATTCTCAAAGCAACGTACCTAACCTATTTATAAGGAAAAAGACTAAACCTAATCAAAAAATGAATAAATCAAACCAAATCTAAAAGATATCCTAGAATAAAATAAATAACCGAAAAGTTAAAAGGATAATAAGTAAATTTTGAGATTCTTATCAATCTTGTAGCGATTCTCGTCAATCTTGATTAATATTGAAAAATGGGATCATATATTTGCTGAAGATACAAGAAGTGTTGGGAAATTTATAGTTTTGATGGAAGTTCCAAAACAGATGTAATAGAACCAGTCAGACCTGTTAGCTGACTGATGAATTCTATCAGAATAGGATGACCAGCTGAGATATATAGACAACTGATGTAACAGATAGGTCACATATTGAGGGGGAACTCAATATTGATAGGTTAAGTCTGGAAGAAGATCAGAAGATCAGAAGTACTGAAGATCGGAAGATCAGAAGCGATATCAAGCAAGAGACTCGGAAGACTTGAAGATCAGAAAACTAGACCATTGCAAGACTAGAGGACCTACGGAAGACCTGTTGGGGTTATACTGGAAAGTATGTTTTTTACTTTGTATAACCAGACTGAATTTCTGTCTTATTTACTGAAATTAAATTATTTATCACTGTTGCTTTAAATATGAATGAATGTTATATATATTTACTGCATATCTGTTCAATAAATAGAATGTGTTACATTGTAGTTAATTTGGTGATACCAGATCACAGAAGATCAAATTAACAGTTCCCTGTAACTAAGTACAAATTCACAACTTAGATGGAAATGAACAACCCATCCTGAAAGGTTGAAGTGTAAGGCTCAGATTGGCTTGTCTTGACCAAGAGATTACACTTGTGCATTATGATGCGCTGAATAAGACCTACAAGAGGATAAATTCTTCAGTACTGAATATAGAAGAATTAGACCTCAGTGGTTCGTTATTTCTTAATCTCCGTTACTTAAATAGGATCGTGTGAAATTAATAATTATTGCTTTGACTTTATGTTGGGTAGAGAATCAATGAGATTCAATACTTTGTATCTTGGGCAATATTATTAGTTACATGACGATTGCTAAGATTTAATACGGAGAATCGTGTGCAAGTACGTCTTGCGTGATTTGTCCCCTTGGGAGGCTCAGAAGTTTTATCATACTAAATCTTGCAAGTGGAATTAGTTTCCGGTATGGATAATAATGTTGAGTTGTTCTTAATCCAAGGAAAAAAATATTAATTAATATAAAACTTTTTTAGTAGCCTAAATTAATTAATGGACTAGATAATCTTAAACACGGGAAATAATAATCGGGACTCATATTACAGTAATATGGGTTAAGATGGATAGTGCAATATTAATTATGTAGTGGGATTAATTAATATTTATGGGCTTGAATAATATTGTGGGTCAATATTGATAATTAAAGGTCCATTGGAAGATCCAATCTTAATTCTCCTAAAGGCCCCTTTAGTAGACCAAAGAGAAAGTCCAATAACTGAAAAAGATGTTTAAAATAAAAGAAATATTGTTGCCTAATTAATTCCTATTTTTTCAAAAATAATAAGGAGGAGAGAGAAAAGATTTTCTTGATTTTCTTGGAAAGATTTTATGGAATAACTATTCTTGGAGTACAAGTTTATCCCATAAATTCAAGAAAAGTCAAAGATCTTATTCCTTTTTTTAGTGAGATTTTCAAAAATAATATAGATTGGGGAAGAAAATATATTTTGTGAATATTATGGAAATAGAATACATGAGATATGTTCAAGATTGTATCTTGGGAAGATACAAAGAAATTTCCTAACCCTAATATATCACAAAATTTTCGCTCCCCATAGCCTCTATATATAGGGGATGAATTTTTCATCCCCAACATAATTCCATGTGTTGGAAAAATTAGAAATTCACAAAGGTGGTGCTACAATTTTTTCTCATTTCCTTTTGTTAATTATTTGAAGGAGATTCCTCCACCGGGATATCAAATAAGGACGTGGGAATACTAGAGAAGGTCGTTGGGTTTGTGCATCCATATTCCTCCGTTGAATCCGCCAAAAGGTACGCCTTACGTAACTCCTAGAAATCCACATGTGTAGGATTTACGTGGCTTTTTGTAAGAATGATATGTTGTTGTGATTTAATTGTTATTTGAATTAATATAAGATTAATTTATGCTAGTAATAATTAAATTAATTTAAATTTGTATTTAAATTGCACCTCGAATAGATCCGGGCACCCTATTTCCCAACAACTGGTATCAGAGCCTCGGTTTGGAGCTCTGTGATTTAGATTGTAATTTAAATTGTTGTTCATTAAATTTTGAAATTAGATAGTAGAATTGCTAGATCTTTTTTGCAGGTATCCAATTGTCATGGTTATTTAATGTTTATTTAATTCATGCGTATGATTGTATGGTTTTTAATTCAACTCGTTCGGATTCATTTTTCTCGTGAGAAAATCCACGAGTAGATTAGACTATTTGATTTGTTCAATGTAATAGACTAGTCTAGATCATAGGTTTTTTTTGTTAAATAAATTATAACCAGATCGAAGACGGGAGCGAGGAATTGAAGATGGATCCAAAACCGTGGCGTGGGCAATGTGCATCGCGCGAGACGTGCCAAGTGAGGCACGCGCGCGATGCGGACACTGCCGAACACGCGGACACGAGAGGAACTGGTCGCGCGCGCGGGGAAGGCCCCTGGCGTGCCCGCTGGGATTGGGCGGACAAGATCAAGCGGACGCGCATAGGCGCGCGCGGGACCGTGCGCGATCGGGCGAATGAGAGCTAGGTGGGCGCACGCGTGTGCGCGCACAGGGACGCACGACATCGGGCGAGGCAGGCGAAAGTGGGCGCGTGGGTACGTGCGGCGCCTTGTCGGATGCTTCCGAGGCTATCGAGCGAGCCCTGGCGACGTGCGCTGGGCGCTAAGGCGTGCGCGCACGGGCGCCGATCGACACTGTCGGGTCAGATGCAAGGCGTGCATCCCGACCCACGAGCTGGTCGATGAACGAGACGTGACTTGACGTGACAGATTTTTTTTCGAGATATTCGAGTGGGAGAAATTTGAAGATGAATGATTTCTCAAGTTTTAAGACAAAGAAGAAATTAAATCATGACAATTGAATATATGTGCCCAATATGCATTTAATTTTTTGTTTTGATGTTTGTTGTTTATTTTCTTATGCTTTATTTAATTTGTTTAAATATGCTTGCATGAGAATTGTTCAATGAAATGTGTTTGCATGAGAATTGCTCAACGAAAATTCTCAAATTCAAAAATTACTAAGTATGTTTTAAACAATTAATTTGGTTTTGAATCAAATTAATTTTGACCTCCATGATTTATATATTTGTGAAATCTTTTGGAGAAATTCCCCTAAGGGACGGCCAAAAGAAAGCTTTCACATGAATAAATTCTCAAAAGGATGATTGTGAATTATTATTAGTGGCGACGATTACCCTCCCAAGAGGCTCGATCAAAACGAAGTAGTAATTCTGTATTTAATCATGGTTATTTAATCATGGAAACTATGTTGATTGGAAATGAAAAATTATGATTGTCCTCACCGCACAACATCACAACTAGGTTCTTACTACACCCAAACCAGAAAAGCCAACTGATGAGTCTAGTAAAACGGAAAAGAAAGAGTATGCTGACTGGGAACGTTCCAACCAAATGGCAAAGTATACCATCTTGGCTTCTATGTCAGATATGTTGCAACACCAGCACCAAAATGTTGAAACTGTTGCAGGCATCATGGTCAATCTTAAAGCGATGTTCCAACATCAGAACTGTGTGGCTCGCCAAATCACCATGAGAGACATGCTCTCAATGAAAATGGTGGAGGGAACGCCCGTAAGGGAACACATTCTCCAGATGATGGCTCACCTTAACAAACTTGAGGTACTTGGTGTTGAATATGATATCGAGACCCAGATCGATTTCATACTCCATTCCCTGCCCAAAAGCTTCGAGCAGTTCAAGCTCAACTACCAAATGAACAATCAGAAGTTCTCCTTGCCTGATCTGCTACAAGCTCTAGTCTCGGCTAAAGGAATATTGGGAGAGAGCAGCCAAGCCTTAGCGGCAGCTGGTCCATCTTCCCCTTCTAGACCAAAAGGAGGTAAGAAGAAGAAGAAGGCCAAAAGTGAAGCTAACTCAAGCATTGTCAAGGGCAAAGGAAAGGTGAAGAGGGAGGGAGGAGTAAAGAAACCGGCTAAGGGGAAGTGTTTTAACTGCGGTGAAAAGGGACATTGGAAATCAGCATGTTCCAATCCCAAAAGGAATGGAAAGAAAGGTAATTCTCATGCACTAGTTGTTGAAACTTGTTTAGCGGCGTATGCTGCCCATTCGTGGGTAATGGATACAGGATCCACTGATCATGTTTTCTTCACAGGTTCAAACGGACCCAACAGCTAAGTGGAAGTGAGATCCCCATCACGTTTGGCGATGCTACGAGAGTGGCAACTGACGCACTGGGAGATGTGCAGCTGTCTTTTGAAGACAGAAGTTTAATTTTAAGAGATGTTCTTTATGTTCCTGTTTTTTGCAAAAACCTTATTTTCCAAACTATTTGCTGATGGTTATTCTGTTCGTTACTGTTTTTCATAACGATGTGGTTATCTGTCATGGAACTTTACAGAACAATCTCTATATTATTAATTGTGCACATCACTCACAAAATGCATCATATAACACATCTACTATTTCAAGTAATAAAAGAAAACGTTCGATTAACGTGAACGAGACACTTCTTTGGCACCTAAGATTAGGTCATATTAATCCAAAAAGGATCCAAAGGTTGGTCCAAGATGGTTCATTGGAGTCCCTCCTGATTGAGCCATTTCCAACTTGCAAATCATGCTTGGAGGGTAAGATGACCAAGAGGGCATTTGGAGCCAACGGGCTTAGAGCTAAAGAAGTGTTGGAGATTGTTCACACCGATGTATGTGGTCTAATGTAAATCAAAGCAAGAGGTGGCTACGAGAATTTCATTACGTTTATCGATGATTACTCACGCTATGGGTACGTTTTCCTAATGAAGCATAAATCTGAGACCTTTGATAAATTCAAAGAATTTAAGGCTAAAGTAGAGAATCATAAGGAAAAGAGTATCAAGTTTCTACGATCTGATCGCGGAAGCGAATACCTCAGCGATGAATTCTTGAACTACCTGTCGGATGAAGGGATTGCATCCCAGTTGACTGCACCCGGTACCCCTCAACAAAACGGGGTTGCAGAACGAAGAAATAGAACTCTTCTAGAAATGGTAAGGTCAATGATGAGTTATGCGGATTTACCAAAATCGTTCTGGGGTTATGCCTTGCAAACAACGACTTATATTCTGAACTTAGTGCCATCCAAATCGGTTCCCAAAACCCCTAGGGAATTGTGGACGGGGCGCAAGCCCAACTTAGGACACATGAGGATCTGGGGGTGTCCGGCATACGTGTTGGATAAGGAAGCTAGTAAATTGGATGCACGTTCAGAATTAAGGTTGTTTATAGGGTACCCCAAAGGGACAAAGGGATGCATGTTCTATGGTCCCGAAGATCAAAAGGTCGTAATTAGTATGCACTTTAGATTTTTGGAAGAAGACTATTTGAACGATAAAAAGCCTAGAAGCGAGATTACCTTAGAAGAACTTAGGGGGCCAACTCCCTTACCAACTGTACAAGACGACATACCAAGCGTCACACCTACACAACCGAAACCTCGTCGTAGTGGGAGGGTTGTTAGGCAACCCGAGCAATTCTTGAGGATAGGAGAGTCCTCGGACTTGATCTCAGGAGAAGAATTAGATCCATGGTCCTACAACGAAGCAATCCAAGACAAGAATGCAACTTCTTGGCAAACCACAATGGAAGCCGAGATGGGTTCAATGGATCACAATAAAGTGTGGGAGCTAGTCAAACCACCTAGTGGGGTAAAACTCATTGGATGCAAGTGGGTATACAAGAGATAAATGGGACCGGACGGAAAGGTTGAAACCTTTAAAACGAGACTCGTGGCGAAAGGGTACACTCAGAAAGAAGGGATCGACTATGAGGAAACCTTTTCGCCCGTAGCCATGCTCAAGTCCATCTGCATTCTCTTGTCGATTGCTGCGCACCTAGACTTTGAGAACTGGCAAATGGATGTCAAGACCGCTTTCCTTAATGGAAGTCTTGACGAAGAGATTTATATGCAACAACCTGAAGGCTTCATTGAAAAAGGCCAAGAGCATTTGGTTTGCAAGCTAAAGAAGTCCATTTATGGGCTAAAGCAAGCATCCCGTGCTTGGAATCAGTGTTTTGATCAGGTTATAAAATCCTACGGTTTTGATCAAAATAATTTCGAAAGTTGTGTTTATAAAAAGCGTGACGGAACTGCCTTAGTATTCTTGGTACTATATGTAGATGATATTCTGCTCATCGGGAACGATGTAAAGATGTTGTAAGACGTAAGGACATGGCTGTCAAAATAGTTTGATATGAAGGACTTAGGGGAAGCCGGTCACGTCCTAGGGATCAAGATCACTCGAGATCGCAAGAAAAGAATGACCGGGCTTTCGCAAACCTCATATATAGACACAGTTTTGAAGTGATTCAGCATGCAAGATTCCAAGAAAGGTTTTGTACCTTTCAGATACGGAATCCATCTTGTAGGTCCCGAACGGGTTTTGTGAGGGTGGAAGTCTAGAGGGGAGGGGTGAATAGACTTCCAAAATTTTTTATGCGGATCAGGTGTGAACTGCAGATTACCCTATCAGAGTGCTAGTGTATCAGTTTAGACTGATGTTCAATCTTACTGAGTGCCTAAGGGCAGATCAGCTTGATATCTGTCAGTTTAACTGAATGGTGCGGAAGCTTGTTTTTACCCGTGTGAAAAACAAGTTTTATCAATTCAGATTCTTAAGTCAGTTTTCAATCAGCTGACTAAGGTGTCAACCTGATCAGATCAGTTGCTTAGTGCAGACTGAGCTTAACTTAGAATATGTATGCGCTTTTAAACTCAGTTGTGTGAATAGTGTAAAGCAATAAGAAAGCAAGTAAATGCACACAAGACTTTTTATAGTGGTTCAGACGAAACCCGTCCTACGTCCAATCTTCCCTTAACATAGGGGAATCTTAACCGAACTTAACCTGTGGGACTTTTACCCCTCACGGGATGGCCGAGATGTTTACCGAGATCTCACTCTACAAACTTAACCTGCGGGGCTTATATCCTTCAAAGGATGGCCGAGATGTTTATTGAGTCCACACTCTACAGATGTTTATCGAGTTCACACTCAACCGAACTAGAAATCAGAAAACTAGAATCCCTAGTCTGAAATCTTCCGGGAACAAACTTAACCTAACTTGCGTTTGGGTAAAGAATGTTTGAGGGTTCCAACTGGAAATCTATCCTGGTGTTTTAGGTAGCCAAAATGCTAGTGGATAGGATTTCTTGCTAAGAACTAATGGGATGAACACTCTAAGAATAATCTTCAAATGTAGTGTTCTTTGAGCGGAGATTTTGTTGTAGCTTTTGCTTCTTTTGCGGTGTCTCCGTGTTCGTTCTTTGCTAGTTGTCTCTCTTGTCTTCAATTGACAAGCAATCCCATTTTATAGACCTCAAAATCAAAGAGCCGTTGGAGAACAATTTGAATTTCGGGCTATATTAGGTAGGTTGTAGGATATGATTGTGACGTGCTCCGATTATCGGCGTGGCCCTAGGCATCATTAGTGCCGTTTTTGTCCGTAGTGTCGTATCCCGCAATGTCAGCTCTTTTTGTGCACGTGTCGCTTTCTCCTTGGCTTCGCGAGGTGGCACTTCAGAAATTTGTCCGTTAGACGATTGATATTCCTTTTGTAGAAGATTCATCTTGTCTGGTGTATCTTTTAGATTGTTATCAGGTGTGAGCTGACTTGATCGAATGGCCCGATCGATCTACCTTGTTGAGTCTTGGATGCACATTGTCTTAGCTCATCACGCAGATTTCTGGCGATATAGGTCTTGAGCCTTTTGATCTTCAGTGTCTCTCGAGCCTCGGTGTATTCAAATCATCTTGAGTCTTGAGTTTTTTCTTGAGTCTTGAGTTCATCCGAGTTTTCGGTGTCTATCCGAGTCTTGAGTTCATCTGAGTCTTGAGTTCATCCGAGTCTTGATGTCTTCTTGTCTTCACCGATCTTGACTTCTTGTCTTCGATTTGTGCTTAGTCTTGATCATCCGACCTTATCTGGGTCATCCGATACTTGACGACCTATACATATTGAGTTCCCTCAATATGTGACCTATCTTTACATCACCTATCTATACATTTCATTTGGTCATCTTAATCGATTCTAAGTCATCGGTCGACCTAACAGTCATTTGGTCCTATTACAACTTTGTTTTGGAACTTCCATCAAAACCAATTATGATTTCCCAACAATTTCCCCTTTTTGATGGAACCAAAACACTTAATCACACTTAATCGTAAAAAACAGATACCATGAATGGAAATGTAGATAATGTAAACAAAGACATACCTCGAAAGACAATGAGATGTTGTCTTAGAATCAGTGAGATGGAAAGTTTCATTCAGATAGGTGTGTGCATTGTAGAATACATGTAAAGCGAAACTATCATCTGATTCCAAGTTGTCTTCTTCAGGTGTACTTGAACATTTGTAGTTCTTTGGGGATGCCAAACATCCCAGACATCCTTTGCATTAGCTTGTCCAAACTCTTCTCTTCTATGGATCCCTCTTTTCAAAAAGAAGTCCATTGTAGATATTCTTGAATTTAACATGATCTAGCTTGTTGTCTGGACGTAAAGGTGGAAGGAATACTTCAAAGGGTGGAGCTTCTGGTATTAGTTACATGATCTTGCCTTCTTTCATCACTGTCTGGTAGAAGTCTGGATACTTTGTTTCTAACCGGTTTAAAATTCATCATCATTTTGACCGATCTTGATGAATTGGAATCTTCTCTAGAGATGTAGGCGTCACATAACTATTCTCCTACGATCCGATCCCATTCGGAAGCAGATCTTGCCGTCTGTGAAGGATGCCTTTAACAGTGTCGGAAGGGCATTCTTCTCCCAAGCAATCTCCTCTCTGCTGCGGCTTCGTTCTTCCTCTTCGCCCGGATGTAAGTGATGTTCAGTCCCTTAGCCTCTGCTAACCGCTTCTTGATTGTGGTTGAGAGTCATCGGCTTTTGGTGGAGAATAGTGGCCTTGTCTACGATCTTCATGATTCTTTCATCATCTTGCCTTTACCTTTCTTTTCTCCTCGAGTCCGCTTTCAGGTTCATCTTGTTCGTCTTCTTGGCTAATTTCTTAGCGAGTTCAAGGCTCTTGGCACGATCATCGATTTTCATTCTTTTTACGAGCGAGCGAAGAAAAGTCTTCAATCTTGTCGACTCTGGCAAAGAACCTCGAAAAAGAGCACTTTTACGTTCGGCGATCTCTTTGCTATGTTGCTCCACGGTTTCTTTCATTTCCGCAACGAGATCGGTAGATGGAGTATTTGGCAAGTCGGAATCTGATGGTTTTGGTAGAGATGAAAAAGTTACCAAGCGTATGCGAAGTCTATTTTTTTTTTCTCTTTATTCTCTTTTCCTTCCCCTTTTGGTTTCATCAAAGAGGTTGGACATCTTCTTGGTTGAAGCGGTTAATTTCGTGAGATCTCCTCTCCGAGTTCCTCGACAACAAGAGGAGCGACGGTGGCGAAGGTGCGAGGAGTGTAGAAGCGTCCGAGAGCGGTTTCGATTTCCTATCTTGCTCATTCTGTAGAGAAGTTAGAAAATGTTTCAACCCATATCCAAGTGGTTGTTGGTTTTGTCAGGATGCCTGGACACTTTCCAAAAGTACACAGGGTTCCGATTGAGCATCTCTGTTTGAATTGAGAGTTTGTCGATCGAGTTTGAGCTTCTCGGCAAGAGGATATACTAGTTGCATTACTTGAAAGAAGGATGGCATTGTGCATCCTAACCGTGTGACTTCGTTCCTTGTCAACTAGTTTTGCTTTTGCTCATCTTCAAATCGTTTCATCGATCTCGCTGTGGAGCGCTTCAATTTGTCTTCTAATGCGGCCTTGATCCCATCCCGAATCTTCCGAGTATGATGATCTAGGGTATCGAGCTCATCGAAAGCGATCTGTTCGGATGTTGAAGCCTTGCCAAGTCGGGTCTCATCTGCAAAGACCCATTCTTGGTTCATCGGCTTCCTCATGATCTGTAGGAGGTTGAACGGTTTCCTCCCTGTTATCAGCAATACCGAACCTTTTGTGAATTAACCATATGATATCATCGTCAGATGCCAATTCAACAGCACTTTCAATCCCAGCATTGCTTAGACATTTCAACTCCAAGTCTACAAAGAAATCTGATCCCAGAGTTGTCATTAGAATCAGAAATTCTTCAATGCTCTTCAATCTGATATCCCTCCATAACACTATCTCTTCTATCTGTTGCTGGATGCCAGGATGTTGATCCAATTCAGGGCATAGATCCAGCAGATACTCCTTGGTCTGTTGCTTCATTATCCTTATGATGGGGCTTTCTGGAGCAGGTGAAGCAAACACGGTTCTGGTATTAAAGGGATTATGAGAGACGGACACTCGCATGTCGGATCTCTCAGGTTCTTGAGACTTGATTGGGGATTGGGATGTTTGTAGTTCAGGTTCATTTTCAGCGTGTTGAGGGTGTTCAGTTTCCTGAACGGTTTGATTGATTGGTTGTGTGGGAGATGTTGGTGATCTGATAGGCGAGGGTGAGGGTGAGAAGATTTTGTGGGGAGAGGATGGTGGTGATGACTTTTGAGGAGAGGGTGATGGTGATTTGGAAGGGGGCGTTGGCGATCTTTCTTTCTGGAAGTTCTTGGTAAGAGGCAGATAATCAGATGGTGATTCTTCCTCAGATTGCTCCACTTCTGTCCCTCTGAAAGATTTCTCTCCTTCTGCTGCGATCATCTGTTCTTCCCTTACTTCTCTGATAGTTGGCTCAGAGCGGACTGCTATCTCTTCTTCTGATCTTACTTGCATCAGATCCTTCATTCTACTGACTTGCTGGGCAGAACTTGGAGCAGTTTTCAGAGGAGATGAGACTCTTTTCTGACGTTTCTGCTGAGCATCTGGTTTCTTGGTCAGATCCTTCCTCTTCATCCTCTTCTCTGGATCGGCCTTTTCCTGCACTTCAGACGATGCAGTTGCCTTATCTTTTCCCTTCTTTTCTCCCTTGGGTTTGGGCACATAAGGAGTTGGATCCTCATCAGATTGTCCAGGTAGGGACTTATGTGCTTTGCTTTGTATATCTTTGCTCCATTCTCGATCCATTTATAATTCTGTGGTAGCTTATCTGACATAATGATAGAGATTTTGTGTATGAATGAGCACTTGGAAGATAAGCACACTTCATTGCTCTGGGTCTGTTCGAACTTCCCGGAGTATTTTCTCAGTCTTGCTTTGACCATACCCAACCAATCGATATCTGAAGCCTTCTTGATTAGTGCAGCCATGACACTTATCTTGTACGAAGTGACTGCATCAAGACTGTAGGTTGAGCACGTGATCACATTCTGAACAATTTCAAGAAGAAGGCGATATTTTCTCTTCAGATAGGAGGCTTTGACGTTCGTCGTGTTCTCCTTATTTGCTGGTCTCAACAGCTCGGCTTCAAGAAATTCCTTTTCTCCTACATCAGTCGTGTAGGTCTCTGGATTGATGCTTCCTCGAGTTAGGCCGAATATCCTCTGGAGATCGTCATTCGACACTCGCACTTCCAGTCCTCCAACGGAAGAAATCAGGTCAGCATCAATGTCTTGATCCCTCTGTAGATTGTAGAGAACTCCAGAGCTTCATGTGCGTGGACGATGTTCTGATGTGTAGAGCAATAGCGTTCAAGTCCACACGCTCGCAAGCACTCCAGAATTTCCAGCGATTCAGGGTCTGAGGTGATGGTGAAGACTACGTACATTTCATCAATGATGTCTTTCTTTATCGATGAAAAATTGTTGTACGATATGCAAATTGATGTTTAGTTTGAGTAAGATATTTCAATAAATTCAGTCAAACTAGTAATTTTAGCATCAATTTAGCAAATAAGCATTTAGATCTAATAAAGATTACAGAAATATATCATCATGAGTTGTAAACCTAGGTACCAGAGAGAAAATGAGATCATGTAATTAATTAAAACAAGAAATTACCAGAAATTGATTCGAAAGATTTTAGAAAACGGAAGAGTATAATCAATTGATCTCGAAAGTAATTCTCTGAAGTTTTTGAAAAAATTTGATCTTTTAAGAACTTTGAGAAGACGAAGTAGTGGAAAGCGGTTTTCTGAGAGGGATTTGGATTTTATAGAATACGAGGGAAAACCTTTTTGCACAACTTTCCAAAGTACTCAAGTATCCGTGTTTTGAAATCAGTGGCTGAGATTAGTCGGCCAAAAAGTATTTTGATTGCACGGTTGAGAAAAGTAGTCTTCTCGTTTTCCGGACTCGAAAAATTGTAATAAAACGTTTTGAAAACATTTTCCCAAGTCCGCATTAAAAGCTTTGCAGAGCATGTGTCATGAACAGAGTAAAATAAATCAATTATTTAAATAACGCATGTAAGGTATTCAGAAAGAGATAAATAAGAGAGTGTATCTGACTGATTGATATTGTAATCAATCAGTTACCACGGTGATCTGATATGGTACTTTGTTGACTTATCTGATAGTTGCCTCATGCATTTCCCAACAATATCTCACTTATCTGATCAGATTCTTGCTTGAATTACTTCGCTACTTATTTGATCCACTTATCTGATACACTTCATCCTTCAGTCTTCTTCTAATTAGCCCGTACTCCTGCCAAAAATTTTACTTCGGGGAGTCCAAAAGTCGCCTCGATTCCAAAATAGGCACGATTTGACATTCCGTAATAATGGCATAGATACGCTGTGATTTAATCACACCGTTAACTCATCAAACCATTAGCCGCGTGTTCCTGACGCGTTGTTGATGCAAATTTCTCTTACGATCTTTTGAGAAGATAAAATTTGCATTTATACCCCTAATTTCCTTCTATAAATTAGCCTGGGGTGTTAGGCAAACAACATAAATCATTTCATCTTCTTTAGCATATCCTTCATGCTTTTCCGATGAGTTCCTTATTTCCGGTAAAACTTCCAGTGGGAACCTTTAGCCCTTTTCCAATGAATTCAGCTTCTCAAATCAACCCTGTGTGTTCCTTCACACTGTTTTCGTCGTCATCTAAGATTTCACATACGATCAATGCTAAGCTTCTTTACCACCATGGAGGTGGATCTGCTAAGGCAAATGAGAAGGCACTTCTCCTAACCGTATGCACCTTGTGCGCCTATCGAGATGACAGAATAAGCATCAACAGACTCGAACGAAACAAAACATGAGTTTGGTATATGGTGCGCATCACTCAACGGTGATCTCCATATATCAAGCTCAATTTTGCATCGCGACACTAGTGTCCGTTTGATCCTCAGGACCAAACACGCGGGCATCTTGTGCCCCATTTAACAATTGGAGAGCCCATTGATTTTACGTCTGAGGGCTCCTGGCTTGGACATCCTTCAAAGCCTCTCTCACTACTCTCTTCGAAGCTTTTGAGATTGGCTCAGGATTCTAGAAGCCTCTCTGACGCCTCTGGGTCGGAGAGTCTAAGAGCATCAGCTCTTTAAAATCTCTCTCTCTCCTTCTCTGCCTAGGGTTGTCTTAGGGCTTATGGTTTATGTATCGACCTCGTGTCTTCTTGTACTTGTAATACCACTTGACGATAGCTTGTAGCATTTGTAGCTTGTGATATCACTTGTAACTTGTAATCGACCTCGGGGTCCTTATCAATGAAAAACTCTATTATTCCATTCTTTGTGTTGTTTCTTCCGACTTATGCGATCTGAGCTTTACTCTTGACTTGCTTTGTTGATCGCAGACTTTAATCGACGATAAAGTAATCTTCCAATCGACCGGTTCCCCTTAACTGATGTGCCTTGAATCGACCGCTCCTTGTCCGAACTTCAAATCGGCTACTTATCCGACTTTTCGATCCGCTTCCTTATATGAACTTCAGATCGGCTCGTTCGGGTCGTTCGATCAATTGAGATTCCTAACTCAATCGATTCCACTTAAACTCGGGTTAGTCTTTTAACCAACCGGTTCTCGAGATCCGCCCTTCAACTATATATCGTGCATTTTTCCAAGATCCGAAGTCTCCCTTTCGTTGCAGATAACTCTCTCGAATCTGATCTCGCTAAGCGGCGTAGTTAAGATATCGACTTTCGCTTGTCAAGATGGATCTTTTTCCATCCCGATATTCTTCTTTTCAACGTGATCTCTCGATAAAATGGTGTCCGACATCCACATGCTTGCATCTTGTATGTAGAATAGGATTCGAGTGATTGCAATAAAGACTATTATCGCCACAAAATATAGGCACGTTCTTAGCTACGGTGTTGTAATCCTCACCGCCGACTTAGCCGAGCAGGTTGGGAACAACAACTTCCTCGCCCATATATTTCGCTTCAAAGAGTAGATGTCGAATCGATGTCTACTTCTGAAAAAAACCAAGAGAGCGGTTTATTTCCCAGAACCCGATATGAACCCGAGGTTGACTTCGTCGATTCTCGCAACCTCCGTAATCGAATCGTAATACCCACTAAGCGCTTAGATTGTCATCCGATGGGTAAAAATAAACCAAGGTTTACGGTCCCCTTCAGATACTTGAGAATCCGCTTACCGCTTCTCTAGTGGCTTTCAGATTGCATTTGCTTGAAATTGGCGATACACCTACCGCCAAAAAGTAATGTCCGGGTTGGCAGTTAGGTATAGTAGTGATCCAATCAGAGCTCTATATTTTTTCTGATTAACATTCTGACCATCTTCATCTGGATCCATCTTGAACCCGGTCATCATGGGAATTTCGCTTCCTTGCAATGTTGAACTCCAAACTTTGCCAAGAGATTCCTTGTGTCTTTCGGCTTGGATGAATATCCCTTCACTCTGCCTTGACTTGTAAACCCGTAAAAGTAATTCATCCGATCCATCATGGACATCTCGAACTTCCCTTGCATCAATTTTTTTGAACTTCTCACATAGCTTCTTGTTGGGAGATCCGAAGATGATGTCATCCACGAATCGAACCATCGTAATATCTTCTCCATCTTCTATTCTGAATAAGGTTATGTCCACTATTCCTTTAGTAAACCCGCTGTCTATCAAGAACTGAGAGAGTGTATCATACCAAGCTCGAGGCGAGCAACTGGTGCAAAGGTCTCATCATAATCAATTCCTTCTGATTGTGAATACCCCTTAGCAACAAGTCTTGCCTTATTCCTGGTTATGACATTTTTCTCATCTCTCTTGTTCTTGAATACCCACTTCGTGCCAATTACGTCTTGATGAGTTGGTTTGTCCACCAATTTCCAAACTTGATTCCTCTCAAACTGTTCCAGCTCCTCCTGCATGGCTAGAATCCAGCTTGCGTCTTGTAGAGCTTCCTCTACTATAGTTGGTTCCTTCAAAGACGATAACAAAGATATGGCACTTTCACCAATCGATGTCTAGTTTTGACTCTATCGATGGGTCTTCGATAATCGATCAGGTTGGATGACCGTAATCCAGTCCTTCATTCGATGTGCGTCTGTTTGGAAAACATCATCCATATCTGATAGTAGTTCATTACTAGTGATTGGGAGTGGTGCGGAATTATGATCCACTTGATAAGAACATGTCTCAGCTGATGTTAGACTCATCATGTGCTGATGTATGTTCATAGGAACTTCAGGAGTTCCCCCGAACCGAGATGGTTGGGGATTGATCTTATCTCAAACCGTAATGCCTTCTTCAATCGGCGGCCAGCGTACCTTTTGGGTCTGATTGACCTGTTGAATCAGCAAGATCAAGTTATGGGATGTACACTGTTACGTGTTCAGGTTCTTTCTCCTTGATGCTTAGCTGATCCATTTTTTGCGTGTCAGGTAACGGTTGATCCAGTACGGCTTGTTCTGAGGCAGCTTTCTCTTGTTCAAAAGATGTCTCATCAAAGACCACATGGGGTGTTTCTTCCACAACTAGGGTTTGTTTGTTGTAAACTCTGAAAGCCTTGCTGGATGAGGAATATCCTAAGAATATGCCCTCATCTGACTTGGCCTCAAAAGTCTTCAACTGACTTTTCTCATTGTTGTGTATGAAACACATGCACCTAAAAACA
This sequence comes from Stenogyne calaminthoides, assembly GCA_037126765.1. Taxonomy (NCBI): domain Eukaryota; kingdom Viridiplantae; phylum Streptophyta; class Magnoliopsida; order Lamiales; family Lamiaceae; genus Stenogyne; species Stenogyne calaminthoides. The sequence goes on from JBBCBC010000002.1 coordinate 18,257,499, forward strand.
TGGAAGTATGAAACACGAGGTTTTCTGCCCTTCCACAGTTCATAAGGTGTTTTGAAGTGAGTCTTAGTCAGAGAACATCTGTTCTGAGTATGGCATGCAGTGTTGATTGCTTCTGCCCAGAAACGGCTTGGTGTGGCATGTTCAGCTAACATAGTGCGAGCAACTTCCTTGAGAGTTCTGTTTCTCCGTTCTGCTACTCCATTTTGTTGTGGTGTTCTTGCGGTGACGTCTCATCTTGTCAGGTACAAAACTTCGGTTGCAAAAAATCAAGAATAAAGGAATTCGTGAACTCTGTACCTTTATCCGATCCGATTTTTACTATCTCGACACCCTTCTCGTTTTGTAACTTCTTGAGCAGCTCAGGTATCTTTGTCGTTGTCTCGTTCTTCTTGTATAAGAATACAACCCAAGTAAACTTGGAATAATCATCCACGATTACTAGAGTATATTTGCGTCCACTGAGACTGACTGGTGTAACTGGTCCGAATAGATCCATATGGAGCAATTGCAAAGATTTCTCTTGAATCTTTGGTCCGTATTCCCTTGAATGAGGCTTTAACTTGTTTTCCCTTCTGACATGCGGCACATGTCTGATCTTTGGAGAATATCTCATTCGGAAGTCCCTCAACCAAAGACATCCTAGCTATCTTGTTAAGAGTTTTGAAGTTCAGATGGCTCATTCTTTTGTGCCAGAGCCAAAAGCTACTTTTGGAGCTCTTAACAATTAAGCATGTATTCTTTGGGCAACTGTTCCATTCTGCTGTGTAGATTGTGCCTTTCCTTGAACCAGTTAGCAAGGTTTGTTAAGTGGCTCAATTCCTAATCCTACACTTGTCGCTCGAGAACTCAACGCTGAATCCGTTGTCGCAGAATTGTGATATTGATAGTAGATTGTGCTTTAATCCTTCGACATACGAGACTCCAGTTACTTGTACATCATCATTCTCTAAGGTTCCGAATGGGCATTCTTGTTCTTTGTAAGAGTTAAGGAGATGTTTGCTTCCCGTCATGTGCCTTGAGCATCCACTATCGATGTACCAGATAGTTGCTTGTACACCTCCTTTGTTGGTCAGTCCCACGCGAACCTGCAATCAAATCAGGCTTTAGGTACTGGGGGGTTAGTGGTGGATTTAGGGATCCACACAAACAGAGCACTTCTATGAAAATCAGATAGATTAGAAGGTCTGATTTGTCTCCCATACATATCAACATAATCATAAGTCTCTTTATATGCTTTCTGATTAGTATGATTATTCGTGTGAGCCTTGGATGACTTAGAAGACTTGGGATTTTTCTTTATATTTTATCTTCTTTTAATCCAGTGTGGCTCAGGTGCAGTAGCCCTAGATCTCTGGTTATAAGGGTAGTTACGACTGCTACCATCAAAAGATTTATATCTTTTTGGCATATGTGGTCTTTGCAGTTTACCTATAGCTTGCTTATTAGGCAGCTGACCTTGATTGGGTCTCAGATTAGATTTCCTTCTTACAGGTTGTCTCTTCTGATACCTAATCTGCTGATCAGGTTGAAGTTCCTTCAGAAGAACTGGGTTCTTCTGTTGATTCATCGGCTGATGCTTTATCAGTTGGGGTCCATTTCTGTTCCCTTTCTGATTAGGCACCTGCCTTACTTGCTCAGCAGGTCTTTTTCCCTTATCAGATACAAGTTTAGCTTTTAGTGTATCTTTGTCAGAGACTCGCTTGATTACACCCTTCTGAAGTGAATCAAACGGGGCTTTTGAGGATGTAGAAGGGTTCTCATACCCAATTCCCTTCATGTTAGTCGGCGTTCAAAAATAGGTGTTCATATCTTGAACGGTTTTTGATGAATTCGTGAAAACCTCTATTTTCTTGCGCAAACTGTCCTCAGTAGATTTTAGACTCTCATGTAGTCGGAATAGCTCATCAAATTTAGCTTGAAGGATTTTGAAATCATCAGCTTGTTGTTCGTTGATTGCTAGCTGATCTTTGATCTGCTTCTCCTGATCAGAAGATTTATCTTTCAGAACGTTAAGTTCCTCAGTTACCTTCTGAGCAGTTTCAGCGGATTTCAGTTCAGTAGCTTTACTGACAGCGTTCTCTTTAACAAGCTGATTATTTCTGATCCTTAGCTTGTCATTTTCAGCTTCCACTATTGTATAAGTGTCTACTGTATCAGAGAGATCATCAAGCAATTGCTCAGAGTAGAGCTGGAAGTCAATCTCTCCAGCAGGTGTGCTAATGATAGCAGGTGTGGAAATTGAAAATGCAGAAGGTTTGGAGGTTACCTCAGATTGGTTCTCCTTGGCCATCAGGCAGACTTCATCGTCATCTGAAGAGAATATCAGATCTTCATGCTCGTGGAAGTCAACAGCACTGCTTATCAGACAGAGTCCTCAGAAGGTAGATAGGAATCATCAATTCTAGATGTGTCAGCGACCAGGGCTTTCCTATCTCTGAGGCGTTGTTCTCTTCTGTTCCGTTTCTCTTCTCTTTCTATGGGAGTCAGGTCAGGGCAGTCGGTGCTGTAGTGACCTGGTTTCTCACAGTTGAAGTATGATCCTCGATCTACGGAACTTCCTCTACCAGGTGAGTCACTCCGTCTGTAGGATCTGTCAGGTGACTTCCCTTTCTGATGGTAATCTGAACTTCTTCTGTCAGATCTGTTATCTCTTCTCTCATCTGTCAGATCATCTCTTTTCTTTTCTTCTCTGTGATCTCTTCGATCATCAGATCTGGTTCTTTCTAGTGATCTGTCAATTGGCCTCCTGTTTCTTCTGTTGTCTTGATAGTCACTGTAGAATCTCCGATACTTACCAACCTGAGTATTTGTTCTTTCAAGTTTCCTGGTAAGCAGAGCGATTTGTTCTGCTTGACTCATTATGTTTCCAACAAGTTCAGTGGCCTTCGATCTGCTGCTAGTTGCTTTAAATGCAACTGATTTAGACGTTGAGGCCTCAGCAGGCGTCTCGTCTTCATCTGCTTGTCCTCTTTCGATTAAATCGAACTCGTGAGCTTTGAGGCTTTGGAACAAGCTACTCGGCTTCATCTTTGAAATGTCTTGGCAATCCTTGATTACCGTGACTTTCATGTCCCATTTCTTGGTGAGAGATCTTAAGATCTTGTAGTTGATATCTTTGTGTGACATCTCTCTTCCAAGATCTCGTAGTTTATTCACTGACATGGTGATCCTCCCATCGAGCTCGTTGATGGTCTCGTTGGGTAACATCTTTAGCTCTTCGAACTTCACCAGTTCAGCTTGTAGTCGGCTATCTTTGACCTGATCATTTCTTCAAGATATCTCGGCAAAGAGTATCCCACATTGCTTTCGCGGTTTTGAGATACTTTATCTTCTCCTTTGTGACTTTATCCATCGTCTTCATGATTATATGCCTGACGATTGTATCTAGAGTATACAACTTTCTTTCTTCTGCATCCATCAGGGCTGGGCTTTTTCGTACAAGACTTCCAGGTGCAAAGTCTGGATCTCCTCCAACTGCTGGGTTGTATATAATGATGGGTCCTCGTTTAATGACTTCCATCATTCTGCCGCTTATCGATCCTAGATGGTTGCACATATATATGGGCCCAATCTGCATACTCATCAATTGAAAACTTAGGCAAATCATGGTACATGCGGAGGTATTATCCATCTTTGAGTGATTTTGAAAACGAATGAGTTTTGAAAAACGGTTTTTCAAGATCTGTTCAAATGACCACAAAGATTCTTCCTCAAGAATCGATGATACTCAAAGCCGATTGGTGCAGAGAACCACCGCCTCGATACCACTTGTAGGTCGAACGGGTTTTGTGAGGGTGGAAGTCTAGAGGGAGGGTGAATAGACTTCCAAAACTTTTTTCTTGCGGATCGGTGTGAAGCGTAGATTACCCGATTAGAGTCTTAGTGTATCGGTTTAGATCGATGTTCAATCTTCTTGAGTGCCTGAGGCGATCGCTTGATATCTGTCAGTTTAACTGAATGGTGCGGAAGCTTGTTTTTACCCGTGTGAAAAACCAGTTTTATCAATTCAGATTCTTATGTCAGTTTTTCAACGGTGAGTAAGGTGTCAACTCGATCGTAAAGCGATTGCTTAGTGCGCATCGAGCTTAACTTAGAATATGTATCGCTTTTTAAACTCGGTTTTGTGAATAGTGTAAAGCAATAAGAAAACAAGTAAATGCACACAAGACTTTTTATAGTGGTTCAGACGAAACCCGTCCTACGTCCACTCTTCCCTTAACACAGGGGAATCTTAACCGAACTTAACCTGTGGGACTTATACCCCTCACGGGATAGCCGAGATGTTTACCAAGTTCTCACTCTACAAACTTAACCTGCGGGACTTATATCCTTCAAAAGATGGCCGAGATGTTTATTGAGTTCACACTCTACAGATGTTTATCGAGTTCACACTCAACCGAACTAGAAATCGTAAAACTAGAATCCCTAGATCCGAAATCTTAGGGAACAAACTTAACCTAACTTGCGTTTGGGTAAAGAATGTTTGAGGGTTCCAACTGGAAATCTATCCTGGTGTTTTAGGTAGCCAAAATGCTAGTGGATAGGATTTCTTGCTAAGAACTAATGGGATGAACACTCTAAGAATAATCTTCAAATATAGTGTTCTTTGAGCGGAGATTTTGCTGTAGCTTTTGCTTCTTTTGCGGTGTCACCGTGTTCATTCTTTGCTAGTTGTCTCTCTTGTCTTCAATTGACAAGCAATCCCATTTTATAGACCTCGAAATCAAAGAGCCGTTGGAGAGCAATTTGAATTTTGGGCTATATTAGGTAGGTTGTAGGATATGATTGTGACGTGCTCCGATTATCGGCGTGGCCGTAGGCATCATTAGCACCATTTTTGTCCGCAGCGTCGTATCCCGCATTGTCAGCTCTTTTTTGTGCGTGTCGCTTTCTCCTTGGCCATGGAGGCAAGACTTCGTAAATTTGTCCGTTAGACGATTGATATTCCTTTTGTAGAAGATTCATCTTGTCTGGTGTATCTTTTAGATTGTTATCAGGTGTGAGCTAACTTGATCTGGTAACTGATCAGTCTACCTTGTTGAGTCTTCAGATGTACATTGTCTTAGCTCAATATGCAGACTCTGCTGATATAGGTCTTCAGGCCTTTTGATCTTCAGGTGTCTCTCGAGCCTCGGTGTATTCAAATCATCTTGAGTCTTAAGGTTTATTCTTGAGTCTTGAGGTTTATCCGAGTCTTGAGTTCATCCGAGTCTTCGAGTTCATCCGAGTCTTGAAAGGTCTATCCGAAGTCTTCGTGTTCATCCGAGTCTTGATGTCTTCTTGTCTTCACCTGATCTTCTGACTTCTTGTCTTCTGATTTGTGTTAGTCTTCTGATCATCTGACCTTATCTGGGTCATCTGATACTTCGACCTGACCTATACATATTGAGTTCCCCCTCAATATGTGACCTATCTTTTACATCAGCTATCTATACATTTCAGCTGGTCATCTTAATCTGATTCTAAGTCATCAGTCAGCTAATAGGTCTGACTGATCCTATTACAACCTGTTTTGGAACTTCCATCAAAACTAAATTAGAGATTTCCCAACACATCTATCCAAGGAAATGTATCCCAAGACACAAAAGGAAATAGATGACATGAAGGGCATTCTTTATGCTTCGGCTGTAGGAAGCCTCATGTATACAATGTTGTACAAGAGACCAGATATCTGCTTTGCCGTAGGCATGGTGGCAAGATATCAAAGCAACTCCGGGAAAGAGCATTGGACTGCAGTTAAAAACATTCTGAAGTATCTGAAGAGGACACGTGGCAGAATGTTAGTTTACCAGTCAGACGGTCTAATCCCCGTCTGTTACACGGACTTGAATTTCCAATCAGACATAGACTCTAGAAAGTCAACCTCGGGTAATGTGTTTCGCATGGGGGGAGGAACCATGACATGGAGAAGCGTTAAGCAGAAATGCATCGCCGATTCTACCATGGAAGCCGAATATGTAGCTGCTTGTGAAGAAGCGAAAGAAGTGGTTTGACTCAAGAACTTCCTGGTGGACTTGGACGTCGTTCCGGATTTACCCAGCACGATCACGGTTTACTGTGATAACGCCGGAGCAGTTGCAAATTCTACGGAACCGAGAGCCCACAAGGCCAGCAAACACATAGAAAGAAAATACCATCTTATACGAGAAATCGGTAAGAGAGGAGATATAGAGGTGGAAAAGATTGCATCTGAAGACAACCTAGCATATCCATTCACAAAGGGTCTGTCTCAGAATACATTCGAGAGACATTTGGAAGGAATGGGTGTCAAGACCGTTGCCAATCTGCTTTGAGTATAAGTGGGGAGAAATATTATTAGGTTCGTGTAGGTGACATTAGATGTCACATAGAACACGAGACATGCTGTAGTATACTTAAAAGCATACTTCGAGTATAAGTGGGAGGTTGTTGGGGTTATACTGAAAAGCATGCTTTTACTTTGTATAACCAAACTGAATTTCTTATTTATTTACTGAAATAAATTATTTATCACATGTTGAATTAAATATGAATGAAGGTTATATATATTTACTGCATATCTGTTCGATAAGTCAGTACGTGTTACATTGTAGTTAATTTGGTGATACCAGATCACAGAAGATCAAATTAACAGTTCCTCGTGACTAAGTACAAATTCACAACCCAGATGGAAATGAACAATCCATCATGAAAGGTTGAAGTGTAAGGCTCAGATTGACTTATCTTGACCAAGAGATTACACTAGTGCATTATAATGCACTGAATAGGACCAACAAGAGGATAAATTCTTCAGTACTGAATATACAAGAATTAGACCTTAGTGGTTTGTTATTTCTTATTCTTCATTCCTTAAATAGGATCGTGTGAAATTAATAACTATTGCTTTGACTTATGATGGGAAGAGAATCAATGATATTCGATACCTTGTATCTTGGACAATATTATTGATTACATGACGATTGCTAAGATTTAATACGGAGAATCGCGTGCAAGTACGTCTTGTTTGATTTGTCCCCTTGGTGGGCTCGAAATCTTTATCATACCAAATCTTGCAAGTGGAAATTTATTTCTGGTATGGATAATAACGTTGAGTTATCTTTACTCCAAGAACAAAGATATTAATTAATATAAAGTTTGTTCAGTGACTTAATTAAATAATGGACTAAGATAATCTTAAACGCGGGAAATAATGATCGGGAGCCATATTATTATGAAGTTGTAATATGTGTTAAGATGGATAGTTCAATATTAATTTTATAGTGGAGTAAATTAATATTAATGGGCTTGAATAATATTTTGGCTAAATATTAAAGTTCCATAGCCCATTGGAGGTCCAATCTTAATTCTCCTAAAGGCCCCTCAAATAGCCTAAATTAAAGTCCAATTAATGAAAAGGAGAAGAAAATATTATTGTCTATCTTTCCTAATTATTTTCGAAAAATATGAGTAGGAGAGAGAAAAAGATTTTCTTGATTTTATTGGAAATATTTTATGGAATAAGTATTTTTGAGATACAATTATATCCCATAAATTCAAGAAAAGTCAAAGAGATTTTTTCTTCCTTATTTCATTGAAATTTTCGAAAATAATGCAAGGCAAGGAGGAGAAGATTTTATTGGGAGATATTTTGGGAAATAGAATATATTGGATATATTCTAGATTGTATCTTGAGGAAGAAGTAAGGAAATTTCCCAATGACCCAACTAGGTCAAATTTTCGTCCACCTCCTTGCTCTATAAATAGGGGATGAATTTTTCATCCCCAACGCAATTCCATGTGTTGGAAAAATTAGAAATTCACAAAGGTGGTGGCAAATATTTTATATTTTCTCCTTTAAATTAAAATCGTTCGTTGACAATCCTCCCATCGGATTACGTTCGTGGACTTGAGATATATTTGAGAAGGCACTTTGGGTTGATCCATCTTCTCAACGGTTGTCTCTACAAGAGGTATGTAATATCGTAACTCCTAGATTCCGCATGCTTAGGATTTACGTGGATTATGTGTACGCATGTTGTTTATTTGCTTATTAATTATTATGTTGAATTGATTTAAGATCAATTCATGTTAGTAATTAATTAATTAATTTAAATATGTATTTAAATACACCTCGAACAGATCCGGGCACCCCTATTTTTCCAACATTGACCACCTCTAATTGGTCCACGTTAGCCTCAGCCTTCTGAACTCAGGCCTTCTGACATTCAGCGGTCTTGGACTCAGCCTTTTTCCATTCAGGTCACATGTCTTCAGCCTTCGAGAAACTCAGCCTTCTTGTCCTCAGTCTTCTAGCACTCACGTTACTTGGACTCAGGCCACTTGGACTCAGCCATTTTGCACTCAGCCCACTTGGACTCAGGCTGCTTGGACTCAGGTCACTTGTACTCAGGCCACTTTGTCCTCAGGCCTATTTTCCCTTCAGACCACTTTTCTTCAGGTCTATTTTCTCAGGAAACTTCAAATCAGTTCCCCCTCAACTTGTTCACTTCCCCCTCACCTTGTTACCTGTAGAAATGAACTTAAACAATACAAGTTGACGAATACAAAATGTTTTGGCATAAATAATCAAAACTAAAATGTTCCAACAATTTCCCCCTTTTTGATAATGATGCCAAAACCATTAAAACAACTTCCAAAAAAAAAATTCTTCCCCCTTTTTAAAAAAAGAATATGTTCAGGTGACCACAAAATTTTTCTTAAAAGAAATCAATAATTATCAAAATCAGTGGTCTTTAGAACATCTGCTTTGATACCAGTTGTTGGTCCCAAAAAATATAATTTAAATTTTATGAAAAATGGGTGGGGGAGAAATGGTGATTTTAAATTTTTTATAAAACTGAAATCAGTGGGTCAGGTTGTCCTGAGAAACAGTCCTGAGAAGCACAAATTACTATGAGTCAAAGTCTACTGAGACAATAACACTGAGCAGCTTTCAGTAACTTTAAATTAGCCCAACTGATCTGAGACTTAAAACAGAGTCCTGAGAAGCTTGGATCAGATAACTATCTTACTGAATACTCAGTTGAGTTTGTTCAGTTTGATAACTATCTATTCTAGCTTAACAAGAATGTGCGGAATGTGTAGGCCCTAACTTTATACTCGTTTTATCTTGCTAAAAATCTTTATCACTTCGTAAATCAGTGGTTAAGGCTGTGATTAGTTCAATTCAGACTCAATGGATTGATTCCAACTGAATATCAAAAAACTCAATGCTTTCAGTGAAAATATGCAACATATATAATGCAATGCAAAAAACAAATAACACAACAAAGTATAGTGGTTCAGAGACTCAAGATCCTACGTCCACTCTCCCATATCCGCAGGGAAATTCCTTACGACGATGACTCAAGCTTTCAAACTGAACTTCTGCAGCTTACTAACTTTCATCTATGAGTTTTCAGGCTAAACTTCACCGCAACTTACTAACTCAACTCACACAAGTTTTCAGACCGTCTCAAACAGCTTACTAACTTCTTCTCTAGAGCTTTCTGGCTGAACTCAACCGCAACTTACTAACTCTTTACAACTCCAACAATCACACACAAACTACCTAACAAGAGGGTTTGGGTTTGGTTGGTGTCTCCAACTAAGTTGAGATTTTCCCTTACAATGGTTTAGCCTTTATGCTAAGGTTGGGAAAATATCTCTAGGCTTAGGATATATCATGTGTTGCTTAGATTGGGTTTTAGAACACTCATGGATGTATTTTGCATATCTACAGATTTGTGTTCTATGGTGGGAATGCTTGAGTATATGGCTCTTAGCTCTTTAGCATTTTTCCACACTTAAAATGATGGAAGAGCTTGTATTTATAGTGTGGATTTGAATGTTACCGTTTGTTGGTCCCGGTGAAAACGAGTCTCACACGTGTATACACGTGTACAGTGATTTTTAAAACTTTTCTTTTACTGAGATCAGAGGGTCAGGATGTCCTGAGACTTTTGTCCTGAGAAGCACAATTTGCCCTGAGTCAAAGTCTACTGGGACAGTGATCCTGAGCAGCTTTCAGAAGCTTCAGATTAGCCCAACTGATCCTGAGTTTTATCAGAGAACCTGAGAAGCTTGGATCAAATAATTATCTTACTGAATACTCAGTAGAGTTTGTTCAGTTTGGTAACTATCTGTTCTAGCTTATCAAGAGCGCGGAAAGATCCTAAGTTTATACTCGTTTTAGCTTGCTGAAAATCTCTTCCTTTAATAAAATCATGGTTAAGGCTGTGATCAATTAATGCACATTCAGTGGATTGATTCCAACTGAGTATCAACAAAACAGTATGCTTTCATTGAAAATATGCAACAGATAGAATGCAAAACAGAAAGCAAACAACACAGCAAATTATAGTGGTTCAGAGACTCAAGCTCCTACGTCCACTCTCTCTGATCTTCAGGGAAATTCCTTAACACACTTCTTCTAAAGTTTTCAGGCTGACTCACTGCAGCTTACTAACTTTTCTACCTTGAGTTTTCTGGCCGACTCACTGCAGCTTACTAACTCAACACACACAAGCTTTCTGACTATCTAAAACAGTTTACTCGCTTCTTCTCTAGAGTTTTCTGGCTAACTAACCTACAGCTTACTCACTCTTTACAACTCTAACTCACCAACAAATCACACACACTCAAACTACCTTATCAAAGTGTTTGTGTTTGGGTTGGTTTCCAACTAGGGTGAGATATCCTTTTACAATAAGTACAAATGCAAAGGCTAGGATATCTCTACTAAGCTTTGGATATATCTGTCAAATCTAGGCTTAGTGAATGAGCTCTCTTCAATGTGAAACACTTGGGAAATCTTAGGTTTTTTGAGTGCTTCAATTTGCAAGAATACGAATGAGCTATTGAGTTGCTTTGATTTCCCGTAACCTTTCAATGTTGAAGATTACTGGTATTTATAGGCAATTTTACCAAAGTCACTCTTGAAAAACTATCCGTTGGAAGAGATAGTATCAAGGGTTTCCTCTTCTGGTTATTGATGAACGGCTATTTTAGGGTTTGAACGCACCCTTACATGTTTTAGGAAATATGCAGCCATGTAGCCAATCACCTATCTTTGCAGCCTGGAACATAGTACTACTGACAAAGTTCAGTGCCCTGTCGCTTTCAGTGTCAGTAAAGTACAGTGTTGTCTTTCTTTGATTGGTTCTTGTCTTCAGTGAATGTAGACAAACAAAATGGCTCTTTTTAGGTCAATCTCTCTGAATGAGACAACCTTAAACAACACTTAGTCTTAGTTCCTTTGTCTGCACTTGAATATTTTGGGCAACATTTAATTTTTATAAATGTGCATCTTCCTCAGTTTTGTATGTACTCAGATAGATATTCTTTAGTCCCTCTGAACATTCAGGTCTACCTGAGTTCTTCAGTAACTACTGAGTCTTCAGTAACTTCTGAGTCTTCAGTAACTTTTGAGTCTTCAGTAACTTCAGAGTCTTCAGTATCTTCTGAGTCTTCAGTACATATGTGCTTAATATTCAAACGTGATTAATATCTGCTGACTATACATGGTGCAGATATCTTCCTTAACTATTCTATACTGAAACCTGACTCAGACTATCAAGATCATCATGAACATGTCATACTCAGGGGTTTATGGATCTAATCAAAATCTTTATTAAATTCATCTCCCAACAATTTCCCCCTTTTTGATGATGCCAAAACCATCTTGTTACATTTAAGAAAACCTAACCTATACTCAGGTTTCAGTTGTCTATTATAATCCAAAATGGCATATCAAATAATTAAAGACATGTAAAAAGATAATGAGATATTATCTTTCAGCATAAAAAGATAAACTTTTCATTGATAAGAGATGAGAATTACAGATTACAATGAAAATTCAAAATAGAAGACATACACATAGAATTAAAGAGCCTTCAATCTTCTTCCCCTTCATCATCAGGGACTTCAAGATTGAACATCCCATAGTATCTCTTCTTCAACTCATCCCTGTTCTTGATAATCTCTGGGTGACTCCCTGTCAGTCCCAACTGAGCAGCATACTCGGCAACTTCTTTGGAAATAGCAGCTTCATTTATGACTCCATTGCTAAATCTAGGAGTTGGGTACTTATACAGACCTGGTGCCTTTAGAGATACATTGTTTTCATCAGCTATATTTATCCACTTCTGTAAGTATTCAGGATAGAAGGTCAGAAGATATTCTAGAAAGGCTTTATTGCGGTCCGGGCATCCTCCTCTCCATTCCTGCAGAACATCATGATTGAACCAGAAGGTTCTCTTGACTTCTTCCCAAGCATCATTGATCTGGATTGGCATCCATTTATCAATGTGTGGCCATTTCTACACTTTGGTCTGAACTCTGGACTTGCCCCATCTTTTACCCATGAAATTCTTGAAGCTTCCTCTCTTGTTCTACTCTTCTTCCCTCTTTTTCCTGGTCAGCTCTGCTCCTGATACAGACATGGCTTGTCTCTTCTCTTTCTCAGCACGCAGAGCAATTAGCTTATTGTGCCAGTCAAAGTCCTTGATCTGAGTACTTGTATCATAGGTTCCAAAACCTTCTTGAAGCAGTTTCTCAGATTCAGTTTCTATCTCTTTCTGAGTTTTGAACTATTCAGGTTCAGAGAAATCAATAACCAGTTTTCTCTGAACTGGTTTGGCAGAGACGTTCTTCTTCTTTCTCTCAGCTTCTATGAATGCCACTGACTTTCTTTTCTCAGCTCTCTTTGGGTCAGCTATCTGAACCACAGCATGTGCTTCAGCTGTCAGACTTGTTTCAGCATTTCTTCTCTTTGATCTCCTCAAGATCATTGCTTCCTGAGCTGTCTGTCTGTCTGTTTGAAAGAACTCAGTATCTCCAGGCTCAACTAACTTTAACTTTTCAGTTGTTTTGATTTCTTGCAGAGTTTTCAGAACATGCTTAGCTTTTAGTTCCTACCGAGCTTTCCTCTCAAGGGTTTTCTTCAAATGTTCATCTAACTTACCCTTTGTTGAGTGAGAAGTCATTTCCCCCCTTTTTGGCATCATATGTAGGAAGAATCCGGGAAAGAGTAGCATCCATATGGAATTGTTCTTTGTTAATGGCTCTTATTTCTCCAGCCAGTACATCTAACTAATCATCCATGCGCCGAAGGACATTCTTGCCAACTGATACTTCTTCAGAAAGTGGAGCAAGCTGTTGGGCAAGAACTCCATGCATCAGGTCTGTCATCTTGGTCATGAGTAATGAACTCATTTCCTCCACAACTAACTTGATCATTTCCTCATTCTTTTCAGTCAACTTCTTTTCTAGATAGGTTATCCTCTCATTGTACATTGCAGTAAGTTCTTCAGACACTTTCTTGGACATATCTCCCATCTTTGTATCTAGATCAAATATCTTCGTAGCCACTTCCACCTGAACTGCTTGAACTTCAGTAGATGTGCTCATCTTAATCATGGTCTGAGCTTGTTCATGCATAGCAACATCCATCTTCTTTGATTGATCAGCCATCATCATCTCCACTTGTGTCAGTTTGGTTGTCAAAGGCTCAACTTTCTTCAGTTCATCCAAGATTGGAGCCAGATCAATCATTTGAACATGAGAAGTGTAGCTTGACTGAGCCTCAATCTGCATACCAAAATCAGCAAACTTAATGATAGGTTCTTCAGTAATTTTGGCATAATGAGTAATAGTGCCAAAAGGTACCTGAATGATTCTGTCTTCAGTCTGAGGAATTTCAGTATCAGCAGCTGGAATGATCTTTTCAGCTTGAGTGTCCTTGTTCTCAGGTTCAGGACCTTTTTCTCCATCTTCTCCATCTTTATCCTTTTCAGGTTCAGTGTTCCCACTACTTTCTCCTGTCCCACTTGGCCTCCTTTCAGCAATCTTTCTTTTCACCAGTTCATCAAAATCTGAGACTTTCATCCTGAGTTTAGATTTTCTGAATCCTGAAAACTCAGTGAGAATAGTTGTATCCTCAGACCACCATTCCTCTCCTCTGAATGCAGCAATGTTTAGCATCTCAGGCAAAGTTTGATTCAGGATATATACTGTTGTTCTCAGTCGGATGAACAGATCCTGAAGGTCATGAAATGCTGTGAGTTCAGGATATTTATCCAGGACAAATCTTTCTCCCTTGCTCCTCCATTCAGCTTCCTCAGCTTCTCCTTTCTGTAGTGGTGGAGGAATTGTTTTTTCTGTTTGGATAATTTGTAGGGCAGATGGATCAAGAAATGGTTCAGTAAGTAGTGTATCAAGATTCAGAATTTCTTGTGGTTCATTTGGCTCTGAGAAGTTTAAGGGTGGGATCTGTATTTGGCTATCTTTAGCAGGTTGTTGGGAACCTGTAAAGATTTCTTGAGAAATTTTATCTTGGGCAATGGAGGTTTCCATCACCTCAGAAAACACATTTTCCTCCTCAGCAACCTCTTTTTCCTCTATATTCTTTACCACCTGAGCCAAAACCTGGAGTGGTGATTTCAGTCCTTGCTGAGCTTCAGTCTGACTTTCTTCAGTTTCACTGGCTTCCTTCTCAGCAATTGTCTGAAGCCTTTTTCTTTTCTGAGGAGCTAAGGCTTTTGTTTTCAGTTTTTCTCCGACCTCCCTTTTGATTTTCAGAAGGGTTTTCCCCCTAGCTTGTTTATCCTCTTCCACACTTGGCTCAGTGGATGGCTGAATAGATTTTCTGGTCTCCCTTACAGACTCAACTACTGGAACATCTTCCTCAGCCTCTTCTTCTACAGTCTCCTCCTGAGACTCAGTAGGCTTTCTTTCCTGCCTCTTATCCCCTTCTTGGTTGATCTAAACATTATCTTGGATACAGGAAAGGCCCTTGAATCTGCAAAAATATCTTCCTCTTCCATGCAGGTTTCCAAGATGAAAGCAATCTTGGTGGCGTGCAAGATCCTTCTTTTAATTACTATAGTGTCGTTTTCCTTTTTAACGTGATCGGCTTGATCACTGACCACTGTTATCAGGTGTTGTAACCAATTAAATGCCCTTGAAGGAGAGTCTTCAATGGCCGCCATCAACCTTGGCTTGGGCTTACTGATTTGCTCAAGACTTCCAGTCCCGCTCATGAGGCATCTGCTCACAATGTCAAGAAGCACCCGATATTTTGGTTTTAAATGCTTCTTGTTCAATGTGGCCTCAAATTTAACATGGGCTTCCACAATTCTATCTAAAAACACTTGCTCCCTTCCCATCATGTACAATGTAGGGTCCTCCCCCTTATCATTCAACACATATACAACATTCAAATTTTTAGGGATTATGAAGAGCTCCCTAACAAAATCCATATACTTTTCACCATGAACCAAATGTGAGACGGTAATCCTAGAATCTATGCAGTTATCTTCATCAAGTTGCATATTAGCTATGAATTCGATTACCTCTCGTGAGTATTCGGCATCTGGACGATTTGCACCCAGACAGGTGAGTTTGGCCAATCGGATCATATGCAGCGCCTCCTCCTCGTGTGCCACATTTGCTATATCATCCAGAGAAAAAACATTCTCGTAACAGGGTTTGTTGGAGATAGCAAGTTTGTCAAAGATTGTGAACGTCATTTTGGAGAAATTTTGTGAAGGTTTTTTGATATAGAAGCGAACTCTGGGTAAACGGAGGTTTTTGAAAGCAGAGTATTTTGAAAATACGAAGGTTTTTGAAATAGAGTATAATGGAGGTTTGAAAAGGGGTATATATTTTGGAAAGGTTTTGATCCAAGGATAATCGTGTAGATTTGAAGAATCAACGGTTAGGATTAATTTAGGCTAAAAATGGGTAGTTGAAAGGACAACTAGCTAGTACAAGCCGCCAATTTTTATCCTTATTGGTGATTAATGAACAGTGCTTTTAATCATTGTTTCTGCAGACTGTTGACCTTTCTCGAGAATTTCAGATGTCCCGCCCATTTATTTCCTCAGGTGTTTTATCATTTATGGACAATGATTTCTGAGTTTCAGTTAGACAATAAATGAAGTGCATGAGTTAATAACTTCTTCAGACTAATTTTAACCATCAGTCTTACTGAGTTTTGACCTTGATAAAAAGTCAGTGTATTTTTGATAGCTGAACTAAGGTTACTGAGTTTCCCAATACTCAGTGACGGAAACCTTATTTTATCCTTAGTTTTTCAGTGAACTCTGAAAAACTTCATACATCTAAAAACCTTCAATTTTTCAGATTACTTCATTAACCTAGATCCAACATACCTAATTCAACTGATAGTTCCTAAAATCTTGATTCAGCCAAAGGTTTAGTCAAGATGTCAGCTCTCTGTTTATCAGTATGAATTTTCTCCATTCTGATATCCTTCTTCTCAACATGATCTCTGATGAAGTGATGTCTGATATCAACATGCTTACATCTGGTGTGCAATACCGGATTTTGTGTAATAGCAATTGCACTATTATTGTCACAAAATATGGGTACGTCATTGGCTATAATCTTATAATCCCTCGATTGTTGTCTGAGCCCAAGTATCTATTCACAACAACTTCCTGCAGTCATATATTCAGCTTCAGTAGTTCTAGTTGCTACTGAGGTCTGTTTCTTTGAAAACCATGATATCAGTTTACTTCCAAGAAATTGACAAGTTCCTGTAGTAGACTTCCTGTCAATTCTACATCCACCATAATCAGAATCTGAATAACCAGTTAATTCAAGGTTATCATCAGTTGGATACCATAATCTTCTATGCACAGCGCGTTTAAGATACTTCAAAATCTTTTTGGCAGCTTCCATGTGACTAGCCTTAGGATTAGCTTGGTATCTTGCACATATCTAGGGGTGAAAACGGATCGGATATTTTCCAACCGATCCGGAGCCGAATCCGGTCGGTATCGAATTCGGTATAAAAAACTGGTATCCGGGCAGATACGGATTCGGATACGGATAGTTGACTTCGGATTCGGAATACATAATATCCGACCGTATTCGAGTTTTACCATATTTTATCGGATATTATCCAGATATATTATCCGGATATCCAAATTTTTTTATTATTATTTTTTAATATTAATTTTATTAAGACATTAATTATTACTTATTAGACATTTGAATTGATAATTTCCCGAAACCCTTCCTGGCCTTCCACTCTCCTACGCCGCCACTCTCCTTCTCCCTTTCGTTTTCACTTTTCACCGGTCGGCCACTGCACCCCCAGCCGGCTAGCCCCTTCGTCAATCGGCCGCCACTCTCCTTCTCCCTTTCGTTTTCACTTTTCACCGGCCGGCCACTGCACCCCCACCCGGCAATTGCTCTACGATCCTCCACCGCCTTCTCCGCCGCCTCAACCACCTCCTCCACTACAAGAATCACCACCACAGCCTCCGCAGCCGCCGACGCCACCGCCCTTATCTCAGGAAGAAATCGTCCAGAGGTGGAGGAGCCAAGAGGAAATTCGCAATGTTTTCGAGTCCTATAAAAGAATAAAATTCTGCG
The DNA here is from genome assembly GCA_037126765.1 of Stenogyne calaminthoides. Taxonomy (NCBI): domain Eukaryota; kingdom Viridiplantae; phylum Streptophyta; class Magnoliopsida; order Lamiales; family Lamiaceae; genus Stenogyne; species Stenogyne calaminthoides. The sequence continues at coordinate 18,274,863 of JBBCBC010000002.1, forward strand.
TCAATCAGAAGGATAAGCGTATCTTGTCGGAACTTGAAGAAGCATATCTCGCTCTGATTACTGCCTCTAGAGGTTAGTAGAGTTCAATTCCCAAATTATTTTTTAGGTATAATAATTGGAAATAAATTATTTGAAGAGCATTAGCATTTGACTATTATAGCAGATTTAGTGGCGAATTTTGATTATCTCTTGGGGGTTTATGATTAATAGTTCTCTGCAAAAGATGCTATGTTGTTTGAGTAGAATTGTGAATATGGTTGAGCTGCGGATGTTGATTGGGGCGTGTTGAATTGAAAGCCACAAACTGGATCTATTAATATATATGCTGAATTAATAGATGTATCTATTAATATATAAGGCTGAAATTAATAGATGTATATAGTATATATGCTGAATTAATAGATGTATAGTTTAGGATTTGGATATTTACTACAATGAGTATGTTTGTGGCTGAATGAGCATATTATTAATAGATGTATTGCTGAATGAGTATGTTTGTGGCTTTGCATAAATGAATTAGTATGGTATTTACTACAATTAGGATTGCTGAATTAATAGATGCATAGTTTAGGATTTTGATATTTACTACATGTCCACCACCCCTTCTTTTCCTTGCATGCTTCTCAAACAACCTTTGTTAAATTACTTGGCCCAACAACCCTAATCACATAAATCTGAAGATTATTATTATTAAAGACGTATAATTTTTTTCTTAATGTAGGAAAAAGAAAAATTGTGGACAAATGGAAGGAGATCCACCGCTGTCGATCAACCTTGCTGCTTAAATTTAGATGTCCGACGCCTCTTTCTTCCGATCTCTGAATGTCCTTCCCAAACCTAGCACATCCATCCAAGAAATTATGTTAGATCTCCACTTTAATTTAATCTGAATTAATTCAAGAACTCATTAATTTTTCTACTTTGTTTCATATTATTTACCATTAATTCAAGAATATTCTTTGAAAATTGTTTATGTAGGGAAAGCGCAAAAAGTGTGGATGTATCATCTACATCAGAAAATCCTATTGATGTTGATGCATGTGATAAAGAAATGCATGACGAGCCTCAAGCAAAGAAACAAAAGAAGACTACATCGGAGGTTTGGAAGCACTTTGCTAGGGCCAAGGAAATCATAGAGGAGGATGGCAAGAAGACTGAGATAGTTTGGGCACACTTTCACTAGATGCAAACACAAAGCTAGAGGTGAGAGTACAAATGGAACAACAGCATTATGGAACCACTTGAAGAACAAACACAATATTTTGCCGGGTCAACAACTGCTGAAAGTGGAAAAGAAAGACAGTGTCACAACTGTTGAACCTTATAGGTACGATCAAGAAGCTAGCTTGAGAAAATTTTATATAGCAATAATCATGCATGAGTATCCTTTCAATATAGTTGAACATGAATACTTTGTTGAGTTCATCAAGTCTTTGCGTCCAAGTTTTCCAATGAAGAGCCGCATCACCGTTAGGAAAGAACTAATGGAGATCTTTACACAAGAAAAGGAAAAGCTCTATGAATATTTCAAAACCGTGAAATGTCACTTTAGCACAACTATGGACATGTGGACATCAAATCAAAACAAAGGCTATATGTGTGTCACTGTACACTGGATTGATGAAGATTGGCACATTCAGAAGAGAATCATCAAATTCATGCATGTAGGAGGACGACATACAGGTGCTAAGTTGTCGGAAGCATTCGTTGCTAGTGTTGTGAGATGGTTTATTGAGAAGAAGTTGTTTTCTCTAACTCTTGATAACGCATCTGCAAATGACGTTTGTGTTAAAGATGTTATTTCTGGGCTTGGAAAAATATGCCCCCTCATTTGTGATGGTATGTTCTTTCATGTGAGATGTGCTAATCACATACTCAATCTTGTTGCTAGAGATGGTCTTGCTGTAATTGCAAGTGCAATCAAGAATATTCGTGCTTTTGTTGTAGCTATAAAGAGCTCTCCATCACAGTGGGAGGAGTTTATGAAGTGTGCAACCGAATGTCAATTGGATACAAAGAAAGGTGTTGCACTAGATGTAGCTACAAGATGGAACTCCACCTATCTCATGTTGATGGATGCTTTATATTACAAGAATGTTTTTCATAGGCTTCTTGTCTTGGAGCGCCACAGGTATGAAAAGATTGCACCATCAAATGAAGAATGGGATAAAGCTTTATCTCTTTGCAAATGCTTGAAGAAATTCAATGATATTACTGAGCTTTTGTCTGGCACGTTGTATCCAACTGCAAATCTGTTTTATCGGAACTTTTGTGAGATTAAGCTTTTGTTAGGAGAGTGGCTTGTTAGAGATGATATCATTAAGACAATGGCAATGCCCATGTCTGTCAAGTTTGATAAGTATTGGAAGAAGTCAAATGTTGCTCTTGCTGTGGCTAGTTTTCTTGATCCTAGATTCAATAAAAAGATCATAGAATATTTCATGAGGAAGTTCAATGGTGAGCTCGCATATCAAGCTGAAACTGAAAAGATAATGAAGATTGTGAGACAAGTATATCAACATTATGCTTGTGATGCATCGGATGTCACAAAGAGCTCTGTTATTGTTGCTAGCCATGGTGAAACTTGTGAAGCAAGTTCTATATTTATGGAAAAAGAAAACGATGAACTTGAGAGTTACTTATACGACAGCGAGGTGGCTGGTGCAACAACTAATGACTTGGAGAAATACATGGTAGAACCTCCGTTAAAGGTGCCTAAATCTGAAATTTTTGATATTTTGTCTTGGTGGAAGGGTCATCAACAAGAATACCCTATTCTCTCACGATTTGCTCGTGATGTGTTAGCCATACAAGTATCATCCGTTGCTTCCGAATCTGCATTCAGTGCCGATGGTCGTGTTATAGATCCATTTCGTAGTCGTTTGGATCCTGATATGGTAGAAGCACTAGTTTGTACTAAGGATTGGATAGCTGCATCCAAACAAGGTTATTTTTTTAACTTCTTGTCATTTTATATTATAATTATGTATCTATAATCCTCTTATGCATTTTCTTATATAAATTTCAGGTTCTCAAAACAATATTGCATCCATTGTTGCTGATCTTGAAGTTTTGGAAACACTTGTTGCAAATATGGGAGATGAGGTTTATCATTATTACTTCTTAAATTATAATTGGTTTCCAAGTTAGTTGCAAACTTGAAATACTAACTGCTTATACAAAAAAAATGTAGGTTGAAGAAGAAATTGATAGTGATGAGGATTGATGAGGATCCGAGAGTTGAGGCCTACATGGATGTTCAATAACTATGTTTCCCCCCTGTCCCTCTTAAGTTTTCATTCAACCAATTTATGTTCCCTGCTTTGTTTTTTATTAAGGAATTATGTTTTAAACTTGTGTTTGATGGTGTGCTTTATTCTTCATTAGCATTAGTTAAAAGAAACGTATGTATGTTGCGTATAGTTTAATATTTTCATGAGTGGATAATTCTTTGGTTTAGGAGTAGTTTGTTGATTGCTTTATTCATGCTTGGGTATAATATTATATATGTCTTCTTAGGCGTTATGTTGTGCTGGAGTGGTGATGGTTAGGAATGATATAGCTTTTAGTTTTCATATTATCCAATTATAGTTATTCGAATTCGGCCCGGATTCGTCCGATATCCATCCCGTATCCGTATACCGAATATTCCGAATTCGTATCCGAATCCAGCTTTTCCGTATCCGACTCCGAATTCGAGAAAAAAATATGGTTTAGAATACGGTATAAGCACTATCCGTTCTTATTCGATCCGTTTTCACCCCTACACATATCCCAACAGCAAAGGTAACGTCAGGCCTACTTGCTCTGAGATATAGCAATGATCCGATGATCCCTCTATAATCAGTGTGATTTACTGATTTGCCTTCAGGATCAGGATCCATCTTGTAATTAGTATTCATAGGAATTCTAACTGCATTGCAATTCTGTACACCATATTTAACAATTAGATCTCTGGTGTATTTTGCTTGATTGATGAAAATTCCTTCCTTAGTTTGTTTCACCTGAAGTCCAAGAAAGAAATTCATCTCCCCAATCATAGACATCTCAAACTTTCCTTTCATCAGGGTAGAAAACTTCTCACACAACTGATGATTAGGAGATCCAAATATGATGTCATCCACATAAATCTGAACTAGTAAGATATCCTTCCCATCTTCTATCCTGAACAAAGTTCTATCAACAGTTCCTTTGATAAAACCATGGTCAGTAAGAAATTGAGAAAGGGTATCATACCATGCTTTGAGTGCTTGCTTCAGACCATACAAGGCTTTCCTGAGCCTGTAAACTTGGTCATTCTGACAAAATCCTGGAGGTTGTTCCACATAAACCTCTTCTTTAAGCACACCATTCAGAAATACACTTTTCACATCCATCTGATAGACTGTGAATTTCATATGGGCAGCATATGCAAGAAACAATTTGATGGCTTCTAGTCTTGCAACAGGTGCAAAGGTTTCATCATAATCCAAGCCTTCTTCTTGGGAATAACCTTGTGCAACTAGCCTTGCCTTGTTTCTTACAATGTTGTTGTTTTCATCTCTCTTGTTCTTGAACACCCATTTAGTTCCAATCACATTGTGCCTCTTAGGTCTGTTCACTAGCTCCCAAACTTCATTTCTTGTGAACTGATTCAACTCTTCTTGAATAGCAGTAATCCAGAAAGAATCTTGAAGAGCTTCTTCAATCTCAGTAGGTTCTTTTTCAGATAGGAAACATCATAACAAAGCACTTTCTCCAAGGAACCTTCTTGTTTTAACACCTTCTGATAGATCACCCACAATCTGGCTTGTAGGATGACTATCCAACCATCTTCTCCTTGATGTTCCCCCTTCAGTAGTATCCTCAACATCAGACATGTTAGGTTCAGGTAATTCATCAAACTCAGGGAACAACTGAAAAGGAGAGAGTGAATCATCTTCCTCATGGGAAATTCCATTCAGAACATTGTCAGTGACCTTTGTTCCCCCTTGGTTGATAGATTCAGAGTTTGCCCCAGCTGTGACCACATCTTCATCGGCATTACATACCTGAGTCTGAACTGGTGTATGTTCAGATTGATCAGCTTCAGTGTGTTGGCTTTCCTTTAGTGGAGAATATCATCCTGAGTTTCACCATCCTGAGTATTTCCATCCTGAGTTTCTTTATCTGAGTCTGATTCACTTCATTCATAGAAAGTGATTGACTTCTTCTTTTCAGGCTCAGGGGATGTTTTATCATTTTTCTTCATTCTCTTGATCCGATTTCTTGAATCATGTTCCTGTTTCTTCTGGACACAAGTAGATTCATCAAAAATAACATGTGGTGTTTCTTCCACAATAAGGGCCCTACAGTTGTAAACTCTGAAGGCTTTACTGACTTCAGAATATCCTAAGAATATTCCTTCATCAGCTTTGCTATCAAATGTTTTCAACTGATCTTTACCATTATTGTGTATGAAACACTTGCAACCAACACATGAAGGAAAGAAACAAGAGGCTTCCTTTCATTCCACAGCTCATAAGGTGTTTTGCCTTGATTCTTGGTCAGCATGGATTTGTTCTGAGAGTAGCATGCAGTGTTGATAACTTCGGTCCAAAGCCTCTTAGGTATATCAGCTTCAGTAATCATTGTTCTTGCAGCTTCTGTCAGAGTCCTATTTCTTCTTTCAGCAACACCATTTTGTTGTGGGGTCCTTGCAGCTGATGTTTCATGAGTTATTCCATTTGCTGCACAATAATCAGATATAATATGGTTAATAAATTCAGTGCCATTATCTGATCTGATTTTGACCACATTCAGGTTCTTTTCAGTACTGAGTCTTTTCAGTAATTCTAGCAATTTTGTCTGAGTCTCTTTCTTACTGAGTAAGAATATGACCCATGTGTATCTATAGTAGTCATCAACTACCACAAGTGTATATTTCCTGTCATTAGTACTCACAGGTGTTACTGGAACAAAGAGATGCATATGTAACAGTTGAAGTATTCTATCAGTAGAAATTTCTACTTTGTTTTTAAATGATGCTCTGATTTGTTTTCCTTTCTGACAAGCATCACATATATGATCTTTACTGAACACTTCATTGGGTAACCCCCTCACAAGTGCTAATCTTGCAAGTTTGTTCAGGGTTTTGAAGTTTAAGTGATTCAGTCTTTTGTGCCACAGCCAACTGGTATCAGTAGGACTTTTTGCAACCAAACATGTATCTTTAGGAGATAATTTCCAATCAGCAAGATACACATTTCTTTTTCTAGTACCAGTCTGTAATGTTTGCTGTGAAGCATTATCTTTTACATAACATAGGTTCTTTGAAAACTCAACACTGAATCCTTTGTCACAGAATTGACTGGTAGAAAGCAAATTATGCTTTAAACCAGACACATAAGAAACACCATGGATATGAACAGAATCCACTTCAAGAGTTCCATATCCTTCAGTCTGTCCTTTGGAGTTGTCTCCAAATGTAATCTGAGGGTCTGTTTGCTCAACATAGTTAGTGAGTAGATGCTTGTATCCTGTCATATGCCTTGAACATCCACTGTCCAAATACCATGCAGCAGGAGCTACTTCATTTCCACTCATCAGGGCTATGTTGTCTTCTATCAGCTCTGTGCCCTTTTCTTTCACCTGAAAAATAGATCAGGCCTTAGGTACCCATTTGGTGTAGGGTCCTACCAGGTTAGCTATACCTTTTGGAACCCAAATCTGCCTGATAACTCTAATTACTTTAGAGTGGTTGATTTGTCTCCCATAAACATCTACATACACATTCACCACCCTAGGTGCCTTGGCAGTACCCTGTGTATGAGTGCCAGCCTTAGCATGAACATGAGTCTTAGAGTTCTTCTTGGGTTCAGGCCTCTTGTTCCAATGCTTTGGTCTTGGTGCAGCTGATCTATGTCTCTGTTGACTTAGGTTCAGGAAACCTTTACCCTTAGGCAAGTGGGGTTTAGGTTGCCTGTACTGAAATTGTGGTCTTTCAGTAATCTGGGGACTTGGTCTTTTCAGTTGAGAATATCTCAACTGAGTGTTTCTCTTCTGAAAATTCCTCTGATGGTTCAGGCAGATCTCTTCAGGTTGTTATTCTTAGCCTGAGGCTTCGAAGTACTGGCCTGAGGATTTCCTACTGAGTGTTCAGGTTTTCTAGCTTTTTCCTGAGGTTTAGGCTTTCTATCTTGAACTTTCAGTTTTTCTGAAACCATAGGTCCTTTACCCTTGTCCAAAACACTGGGATGTTCTTCAGTAAGAAGATTAGTACATGCCACCGGTTTAACAAAGATAGTCTTAGTGCTACTAGAAGCAGCATTCAGAAGACCTTGTGAGGTTCCCCTTGGATTATATCCCAATCCAGCCTTTATAGTTGCAGGTCTTTCATAACTCTGAATTTCATCTATTACTTTAGATGCAGAATTCAATAGAGCTAACTTTCTCTGCGCACTATCCTCACTTTTTTTTAGAGTTTCATGCTTCTCAAAGAGGTCATTGAACTCAATTCTGATAAGCTGAATCTCCTCAGTGGACTTCTCTAATTTTCCATTCAGGATCTCTATCATCTGCTCTTTTTCTGAGATTTGTACTTTCACAACATCTAGTTCATCAGTAGTTCCCATTAATTGAGAAGTGATTTCAGCAGTATTAGAGTCTTTCCACTTTAGATTCTCAGCAGTCAGTTCCTTGTTCTTCTCTTGAGTTTTTATGAGCAGTTCTTGTAACACAGAATAGTCCTTCATAAGATTCTCAAAGGAATCCATCAGGTCAAAGTTACTGGTCACAGATGAACTTGATATCTCATGTGCTTGTGTAGGAGCAACAACAGAGATAGAAGAATTTACCTCCTCCATAGCAACAAGGCAGACATCATCACTGTCACTATCTGAGAATATATCTTCTGAAGAACTAGATCCTTCTTCAGACTGGTTTTCTTCTTCAGCAATCATAGCCTTCTTACTAGAGATCTTTATGTCTCTCTTGGCTTGTCTCTCCTTTCTTTCTTTGGTACTCAGTTCAGGACAGTCATACTGAAAGTGACCTTTTTTCTGGCAGTTGTAGCATCTGTTGGTATCATCATCCTGATCACTTTCCTCCTTGGTCTAGGAGTCCTTTTTCCTGGATGAAGATCCTTCAGTTTTGTGGTCCTTTCTTTCTTCAGTGGATCTGTCCTCAGCTTCTGAGTTATTCATGTTCCTGTACCTGTTGTTCTTATAATATTTCTTGTATTTTCCAAATATGCTATTGAGTCTTTCAAACCTCCTTGCCATCAGTACTAGTTTATCCTCTTGCTCATCCTGATTTTTGGCAAGTGAGTTCTCAGACTCTCTAGATTTACAGGATTTCTCTTTGGCTTTGAACGCCACATTTTTGCTAGATGAAGAATCATCTTTGCTGCCAGATTTCTTAGTTTTCTTATCAATCACAAACTCATAAGCTTTCAGTTTAGAGAAAACTTGTTGGTATGGCATAGAATCAATATTCTTGGTGTTTTCAATCACCACATCATGTATATCCCATTTCTAAGATAATCCTCAAAGAATTTTCAGTGCCACTTCTCTCTGTGGGTATCTTTTCCCAAGAGCATTCAGATCATTCATAATACTTGTGAATCTGACTTGCAGTTTGTTAATGGATTCACCATCTTCCATTTCAAAGCTGTCAAACTTTCCCATAGCAACAGAAAGTTTGTTCTCTTTAATATGATTTGTGCCTTGACACATTATAGTAAGTGTGTCCCATATTTCTTTGGCAGTTTCACAATGAGAAATCATTCCCATAACACCATCATCAATAGTGATATATAGAGTATCTTTAGCAATATAGTCCAAATTGACTAACTTTCTCTCATCAGGAGTAAGTTGGTCATCTGGTTTAGGAAATTCATCTCTGGGATCATCTCTCTCGGCATCAGTGATCCTGGGATTTACAACAGTGTACTTAAATGGTCCTTGAGAGACCACTCTCCACATTCTTTCATGCTTAGAATACAGATGTGCCTGCATTCTCAATCTCCATAGGTCATAGCTCTCAACAGAGAACATAGGAAGTTTCTTAGAAGGCATGATGACTGAGCCTTGTAAGATATCAGCAATAAGATCTATTCAGCTAGACCACCAAAGTCTTTCAGCAAATAGACTATGGCTACCAAAGCAAGTGGTCAAAAATGAACCACTGCTCTGATACCACTTGTTGGTCCTGGTGCAAACGAGTCTCACACGTGTATGGGGGGGGAATACACGTGTACAGTGATTTTTAAAACATTTCTTTTACTGAGATTAGAGGGTCAGGATGTCCTGAGAATTTTGCCCTGAGAAGCACAATTTGCCCTGAGTCAAAGTCTACTGAGACAGTGATCCTGAGCAGCTTTCAGAAGCTTCAGATTAGCCCAACTGATCCTGAGTTTTATCAGAGAACCTGAGAAGCTTGGATCAGATAATTACCTTACTGAATACTCAGTAGAGTTTGTTCAGTTTGGTAACTATTTGTTCTAGCTTATCAAGAGTGCGGAAAGATAGGCCCTAAGTTTATACTCGTTTTAGCTTGCTGAAAATCTCTTCCTTTAATAAAATAATGGTTAAGGCTGTGATCAATTAATGCACATTCAGTGGATTGATTCCAACTGAGTATCAAGAAAACAATATGCTTTCAGTGAAAATATGCAACAGATAGAATGCAAAATAGAAAGCAAACAACACATCAAATTATAGTGGTTCAGAGACTCAAGCTCCTACGTCCAAACTCTCTGATCTTCAGAGAAATTCCTTAACACACTTCTCCTAAAGTTTTCAGGCTGACTCACTGCAGCTTAGTAACTTTTCTACCTTGAGTTTTCTGGCTGACTCACTGCAGCTTACTAACTCCACACACACAAGCTTTCTGACTGTCTAAAACAGTTTACTCGCTTCTTCTCTAGAGTTTTCTAGCTGACTAACCTGAACTCACCAACAAATCACACACACTCAAACTACCTTATCAAAGGGTTTGGGTTTGGGTTGGTTTCCAACTAGGGTGAGATATCCTTTTACAATAAGTACAAGTGCAAAGGCTAGGATATCTCTACTAAGCTTTGGATATATCTGTCAAATCTAGGCTTAGTGAATGAGCTCTCTTCAATGTGAAACACTTGGGAAATCTTAGGTTTTTCGAGTGCTTCAATTTGCAAGAATACAAATGAGCTCTTGGGTTACTTTGATTTCCCGTAACCTTTCAATGTTGAAGATTACTGGTATTTATAGGCAACTTTACCAAAGTCACTCTTTAAAAACTATCTTTTGGAAGAGATAGTATCAAGGGTTTCCTCTTCTGGTTATTGATGAACGACTATTTTAGGGTTTGAACGCACCGTTGCATGTTTTAGGAAATATGCAGTCATGTAGCCAATCACCTATTTTTGCAGTCTGGAACACAGTACTACTGACAAAGTTCAGTGCCCTGTCGCTTTCAGTGTCAGTAAAGTACAGTGTTGTCTTTCTTTGATTGGTTCTTATCTTCAGTGAATGTAGACAAACAAAACGGCTCTTATTAGGTCAATCTCTCTGAATGAGACAACCTTAAACAACACTTAGTCTTAGTTCCTTTTGTCTCCACTTGAATATTTTGGGCAACATTTAATTTTTATAAATGTGCGTCTTCCTCAGTTTTGTATGTACTCAGATAGATATTCTTCAGTCCCTCTGAACATTCAGGTCTACCTGAGTTCTTCAGTAACTACTGAGTCTTCAGTAACTTCTGAGTCTTCAATAACTTCTGAGTCTTCAGTAACTTCAGAGGCTTTAGTATCTCCTGAGTCATCAGTATCTTCTGAGTCTTTAGTATCTTCTTAGTCTTCAGTATATATGTGCTTAATATTCAAACCTGATTAATATTTGCTGACTATACATGGTGAAGATATCTTCCTTAACTATTCTATACTGAAACTTGACTCAGACTATCAAGATCATCCTGAACATGTCATACTCAGGGGTTTTGGGATCTAATCAAAATCTTTATTAAATTCATCTCCCAACACCTTTGGAGAAATTCAAATCCATACTATTCTGTAATTTCTGCAGCTTTTTTGTCAGGCTTGTTGACCACCTCTGATTGGTCCATGTCAGCCTCATCCTTCTGAACTCAGGCTTCTGAACTCATCCCTTCTGACATTCAGTGGTCTTTGACTCAGCCTTCTTCCATTCATGTCACATGTCCTCAGCCTTCTTAAACTCAACCTTCTTGTCCTCAATCTTCTAGCACAGGGCTACTTGGACTCAGGCTACTTGGACTCAGCCATTTTGCTCTCAGCCCACTTGGACTCAAGCTGCTTGGACTTCTGGGACAAAGGTGGGAGAGTTAGTAGGTGTACTGGATTTCGGGTCATGGGGGATTAGCTCAAGGGCCGATCGGGTTTCTTCGCATTCAGCCTGTCCAGCTCGTTCGCAATTACCTCCAAGGTGACGGAGCTTTGTCCATTAGCTTGAAGCCAGGTAACGAAGTATCGCTTACTGTCGGGTTTGATATGGCAGCAGTCTCTCTCTTGGTGGTCAAGTCTCCCACAGAAATAGCAGAAGTCAGCGAGCTTTTCGTAGTGAAAGATCACCCTGCAAGTAGTCTCTTCAATGTTAAGAGTCGCCCATCGGTGAAGAGGCTTGCGGGTATCCACCATGGTGCGAACACGAATACACTCGCCCAATGCCACACCATCGTAGTTGCTTTTCACGTCCAAGATCTCCCCGAGTAGATCCCCCAAGTCCTCGCCGGCTCCCTTCGTCATTACTCTAATCTGCAACCCGTGCACCTAGATCCAGAAGGGAGCAGTAACCAGATCGAAGTCAAACGGACGTTCATCTCCTCGCATCTTAGAGGGGATCAAAACCGCACCTCTAAAGTTCCATGGCTGCCTATTGAGAATCTTCTAGCATTCACCTCCGTCTGCAAAATCGAAAATGTACATCCCTCCCCCTAGTGGTTTAATGTCCAGGGGGGGTTTCAGATCCCCGATTTTAGGGAGGCCGGCTTGAAGGTCATGGATACCAACAAACCTCCTCATGGCAAGTTGTCCGACTAGGGCATTGGTGGGGGTGGTGAGGTTTTCGGATTTGATAGTGATGGGTTTGGTTTCCTCCTCGAAAATCCTTAGTTTCTCCCACAAGGCCAAAATGTCGTTCTCCATTGATGGTAACTCGAGAAAACCGGGGGGCACGATCTGCGAAAAAGGGGTGGTTGGGGAAACAGGAAGACAAACACACAGATAATAACTCCCGGGGAGAATGTTCTATACTACAGAGATGTTGTAGTGGAGATTGGACGAATGGAAACAATAAATAAAGCCAGTTTTGGAAGATCGAAAGTCGCACAAAGCGGCGCAGAATGGAACTCAAGCGGTGAAACCCTAGATTTAAAAAATTAGGGTTTACAGCTAAGCGGTGAAACCCTTCTTTATATTTCTAGTTTTGCTTTTTCTAACCTTTTTTGTGCTGACTTATCCTCCCCTGCACAACTTATAATTCTTGGACAAAACTTGTGTGAATGCAAGTTCATCCTCTGATACATCATGGTGGTTTGGGTCTTCGCTCTGTTCATCTGGCGAATGAGGATTTTCTTTTGCAAGTTCGCTTGGGATATCATGAGCCGTTCTTCTCCTCACATGGACTTACTCTTTCGCCGATATTTCCTCCCTTCTAGATTACCTCGTAGTGTTGTTCGGGTTTGTTCCATTTGGAGTGGGATTATGCGGCACCTGCCTCGACTTCATTATGGGAGCCATTGGATTATTGGGTGGACTCTCTGTCCATTTTTGGACAGACAATTGGTTAGGGTATACTATTGCTGAGAGACTTCACATCCCGAATGATATTGTGGCCTCACTGTCCTATACTGTCGGGGATGTCTTCTATGGTGGTATTTGGCACTTCGATGAGCTCTTCTTTGAATATTTCCCTGATGTGGTTGTTGATATATTATGCACTCCGATTTCCTTTCATGGTGATCGTCGGATCTGGCCACCATCTTGCTCAGGTTTGCTTACTGCCAAGGCTTCTTACTCCCTCGTACAGGATTCCACTCTCTTGGTGAGTTGGTCTTCTTGGATTTGGGTACCTTTTATTCCCCCTTGTCGCTCTATGATTTGGGGGAAGCTTCCCACCGGCTCTGACTTGATGAGGATTGGGATCCTTGGTCCTACTGTCTGTCCGCTTTGTTTGGCTGGCCAGATGACTTTGAGCATATCTTCGCGCACTGTGCCTTCTCTAGACGCCTTTATGATGAGGTATCTCGTATTTTTGATATTGCATTATCATATGATTTTGGTTTTCTGGATATTTTTCTTCAGGCTACACGGTGTTAGTTCGGGAAGCAGGTTCATAGCATATGGAGGTTGGCATTTGTCACACTTGTTTGGGTGATTTGGTCAACTAGGAATGCTGCTATGTTTTTCAGGATTTGCGACCCTCTTATCATGGGTGTATGATTCTTTTCCTTAAACTGGTCAAGGAGGTTGAGACTTTTCATTTGGGTTACATGAGGAATGAGATTAGAGAGCTGGTCGTTCTGCGTCGTCTACATCTTGTTGGGGCTGCTCGTCCCCCTCGTCAGCCCGTTGGCTTTCGATGGACTCCACCTTCTCCGGGATGGTACAAAGTTAACACGGATGGGAGTGCTTCCGGCTCTCCTAGTCGCCTTCATATTGGGTTTTCCACCTTCTCCTGAATTCTAGAGGTTTCTTTGTTGCTACTTTTTCTAAGGTTGCAGGTGTGGGTTTCCACTTGAGGCGGAGTTGGCGGCTTGTTTCCATGCTATTCGTTTGGCGGCGGAACATGGGTGGTTTAATTTGTGGATTGAAATGGACTCGGAGCTAGCGGTCAAAGCTATAAGGGAGGGACCGTTGATGGTTCCTTGGAGATTGCAGGCACTATGGAGTCAGGTTGAGAACTTCCGTCATGTTTTTGGATCACTCACATTTACAGGGAAGGCAACACTGGCGATGATTGTCTTGCTAAGCTAGGGGTCTCACAAGATTGGATGGGCTCTTGCCCAGATTTCCTTACTGATGTTTTGTACTCTGATATGAACAAAGAATATTTCCGTTTATGATTTTTGTTTGTTTAGGGATTACCTCCGTGCTACGGGGTAATGCTCTGTATAGGGGTCACCTTTTTCCCTTGACTAAGGGTTTTTGCCCTAAAGAGGGTTTTACCTTAGCAAGGTTTTTGGGGCCCCCGGCCTCTGGACCGATCTGTGGTCTTATGGTTCTAGGTATTTATGTTTTTCCTTTTATTGATTAGTCTATTTCTTCAGTATTATTGTAAGCATATGCACAAATTTTAATATTTTAAACAGTGATTGAGTTTATGCATAATAGTGATAGAATTTATGTTAGGAGATGAATGTAATGAGAGATTTTGATTGGATCCCAAAACCCCTGAGTAGATGTATGTCAAAACATCTTGATAGAATTATTACGGATAGTCTGTCAGGATAGTTGTTCAGAATGAATGTCTGCACAACGTATAGTCCGCAGATACAGGTCATCTGAAGGAAACCTAAGTTGAGGGGGAACTCAACACTGCATCAAGACTTGGCCAATCGATCTGAAGTTCTGAAAAAGATAAGAAACCTAAAGTATTGAAGAACCGGCTAAAAATCAGTCTTAATATGTATCAGTATAATTGTATAATGTACATTAGTGCTGAATAGAGTAGAAGTCAAGCTATCTGAAGATCTATGGTTCTGAAGATTAGAAGATCTGAAGACAAGAAAACTGAAGTCATTTGTCCTTAAACAATTATGAGGATAATAAATGACCTTTGGGTAACAATGCAGATAAAGAGATTGTCAGACTTAAAGTCTACTAGTTTTTTTCAAATTAAGGTTGTTCATCCATAAGTAAAGTTGTCTTCAATAACCGTTGGAATGTCTCCGCATCCTGAAGCTGAGAGCCAATCTGAGCCTAACAACATGTACGGATTCTGACCCTGTTGAAACATTTTAATTTTGATTATTTATGCCAAAACATTTTGTATTTGTCAACTTGTATTATTTAAGTTCATTTCTACAGGTAACAAGTTGAGGGGGAAGTGAACAAGTTGAGGGGGAACTGATTTGAAGTTTCCTGAGAAAATAGGCCTGAAGAAAAGTGGTCTGAAGGGAAAATAGGCCTAAGGACAAAGTGGCCTGAGTACAAGTGACCTGAGTCCAAGCAACCTGAGTCCAATAAGGTTGAGTTGAAGAAGGCTGAGGACATGTGACCTGAATGGAAGAAGGCTGAGTACAAGACCGCTGAATGTCCGAAGGCGTGAGTTCATAAGGCTGAGGCTGAATTTGGACCAATCAGAGGTGGTTAACAAGCCTGACAAAAAAGCTGCAGAAATTACAGAATAGTATGGATTTGAATGTGACTTTCTCCAACGGTAACATTCAAATCCACACTATAAATACAAGCTCTTCCATCATTTTAAGTGTGGAAAAATGCTAAAGAGCTAAGAGCCATATACTCAAGCATTCCCACCATAGAACACAAATCTGTAGATATCCAAAATACATCCATGAGTGTTCTAAAACCCAATCTAGCAACACATGATATATCCTAAGCCTAGAGAGATTTTCCCAACCTTAGCATAAAGGCTAAACCATTGTAAGGGAAAATCTCAATTTAGTTGGAGACACCTACCAAACCCAAACCCTCTTGTTAGGTAGTTTGTGTGTGATTGTTGGAGTTGTAAAGAGTTAGTAAGATGCGGTTGAGTTCAGCCAGAAAGCTCTAGAGAAGAAGTTAGTAAGCTGTTTGAGACAGTCTGAAAACTTGTGTGAGTTGAGTTAGTAAGCTGCAGTGTAGTTCAGCCTGAAAACTCATAGAGGAAAGTTAGTAAGCTGCTGAGTTCAGTCTGAAAGCTTGAGGTAGTAGTAGTAGTAGTGAGTTAAGGAATTTCTCTGAGGATCAGAGAGAGTGGACGTAGGAGCTTTGCCTCTGAACCACTATAACTTGCTGTGTTATTTGCTTTCTGCATTGCATTATATCTGTTGCATATTTTCACTGAAAGCACTGAGTTTTCTGATATATCAGTTGGTATCAATCAACTGAGTCTGCATTGAACTAATCACAACCTTAACCACTGATTTACGAAGTGATAAAGATTTTCAGCAAGATAAAAACGAGTATAAACTTAGGGCCTACACATTCCGCACATTCTTGTTAAGCTAGAATAGCTAGTTATCAAACTGAAAAAACTCAACTGAGTATTCAGTAAGATAGTTATCTGATCCAAGCTTCTCAGGACTCTGTTTTAAATCTCAGATCAGTTGGGCTAATTTGAAGTTACTGAAAACTGCTCAGTGTTATTGTCTCAGTAGACTTTGACTCGGAGTAATTTGTGCTTCTCAGGACTGTTTCTCAGGACAACCTGACCCACTGATTTCAGTTTTACAAAAAATTTAAAATCACCATTTCTCTCCCTCCCCTTTTTTCATAAAATTAAAATTATTTTTTGGGACCAACAACTGGTATCAAAGCAGGTGTACTAAAGATCACTGATTTTGATAATTATTGATTTCTTTTAAGAAAAATGTTTGTGGTCACCTGAACGGATTCTTTTTTAAAAAGGGGGAGGAATTTTTTTTTTTTGGAAGTTGTTTTAATGGTTTTGGCATCATTATCAAAAAGGGGGAAATTGTTGGGACATTTTAGTTTTGATTATTTATCCCAAAACATTTTGTATTTGTCAACTTGTATTGTTAAGTGCATTTCTATAGGTAACAAGTTGAGGGGGAAGTGAACAAGTTGAGGGGGAATTGATTTGAAGTTTCCTGAGAAAATAGGTCTGAAGAAAAGTGGTCTGAAGGGAAAATAGGCCTGAGGACAAAGTGGCCTGAGTACAAGTGGCCCACCAAGAGCAGGGCCTTATCACCCATACCGTTTGGAAGAGTCCAGTAAGAGAAAACCCTTCACTTCGTCCCCCTTCTCCAATTCATCCAACTGGAACGACACCCCTAAGACCTCACCTCTCCCAGTCACTCTAGACTGGAATGCACTCATCCCTAAGATCGGTAGTCTCAAACCCAGATCTACAGAAACCCATGCCCATGATTTGGCCTCTAACCCTGTGTACAGTGGTCTGATCCTGAACCACACCCCACCACTCTTCCTAAACCAGGCACAGGAGATCAAGGCCCCCGTTGAAAATCTGAATCAGGCCAACCTGCTCACCCTAGCCGAAGCCGAGCTAATCCCTACTGATGAACTACTCTCTTATTTTGCAGGAAACTTGAATGACTCTTTCACGGTGGGAACCAACCTTTCCACAAAGGCTAACTTGCAGGGACATCAGAAGAAACAAACCAATAAGATGATAACCAGTAAGGGAGATCAGACTAAGGAGACGAAAGATGGCAAAGTTTCAGTAGGAATGAAGCGAGTTATCAAACAAGACTTTTTTCAATGGCGACCCTTCCAAGAGACAGAAGCGCGAGATCCTGGCCCATTTTGATGCAACTACCTGGCGGCGGTTGACGTGGCTCAACCGCGCCAGAAATCATGAGTTGCCTTTGTTGGAATGCCCGCGACCTCGGGGGACAACGGGCATTCTAAAACCTCCAACGCTTAATAGCGGACCAATCCTCTGATCTTCTTTTTGTTTCGAAAGCCAAAGTCTCTAAAAATGTTGCTTCTACTTGGCGTTCTTTACTTAATTTTAATGGTTGTTTTTGTGTGGATGTTGAAGGCAAAAGTGGTGGCCTGATCCTATTTTGGAATAAAAAAATTAATGTTTCCATTTTATCCTTCTCTCGTGGTCATATTGATAATATTATTTCTTTTGATAATATTACGTGGTATTTTACCGATGTTTATGGAAACCCTAATCATAATCTTATACTTATCTCTTGGGATCTCTTGAATAAAATTAATAACACTCATTCTAACTTAGATTATGGTTGGCTTGTAGGTGGCAATTTTAACAAAATTTTATATGAGAATGAAAAGAAAGGTGGTAATCCGAGGGCTTTTAAGGCTATGGAGGCGTTTCAAAATGGGCTCGATAAAGTTGATTTGCATGATCTTGGTGCTTTAGGTCCGAAGTTTACATGGAACAATATGAGATCGGGGGATCATCAAATTTTGGAGAGACTAGATCGATTCACAGCCAACCCTACCTGGTGTATCAGTTTCCCGCATGCACAGGTCAAGAACCTTGACTTTTACGATTCCGATCATCGTCCGATTCTCCTGAGCCTCAATCGAAATGAGCCCCGCCAGCTAATGAGAACACAACACAAATTTTCTTTTGAACACAAGTGGCTCCTTGAAGAGGACTACAAGACAGTTTTGATCGATATCTGGAAAAAATCTGCCTCTACGGTTGATATACAACGTAGAATTGAAAATACCGTAAAAAGTCTCAAGACTTGGGCACATACGAAGCTGGGCGATCTTGGAAGGAGTATTAAAGATACTCGCACTCGGATTAATGAGCACCTAAACAACGAGGACTCTTCCACCAGCTTTTTCGAAATTCGTATGCTTGAAAACAAACTTAAAAAGCTCATGTTTCAAGAGGAAACCCACTGGAAACAAATGTCGATGGTGAACTGGCTTAATTCGGAAGATATGAATACTTCTTATTTTCACAAGGTGTCATCGGGAAGGAAAAAGCAGAATCAAATCCTTTCTATCACCAACAATGTCGGCGTTATCCTGACTGACCAAAGAGGAATTGTGGATACTATCACAGATTACTACTTGGATCTTTTTCGTCCTCAAAACCCCTCGGATGATGACTTTGAGAGAGTCTTAACTCATGTCAACCCCGTGGTCTCCAAGGAAATGAATGATTATCACACCACACCTTTCTTTCGATCTTAATCCGTCTAAAGCCCCTGGTCCCGATGGGTACACTGCCATGTTCTTTCAATATGCATGGGAAGATATTGGGACTGACATCGAAAAATACATCCTCAAGATTCTCAATGTAGAAAATGACCTTTGTAACCAGAATTCGACTACCATCACGCTTATTCCTAAGATCAAAGAACCAAAGACGATGAAGGACTTTCGCCCTATCAGTCTGCGTAATGTTACATACAAGATTGTGGCGAGAGCTATCACCAACAGATTCCGCTCTGTCCTCGAGGCTATTGTGGATCCCAACCAAAGCTCTTTTATCCTGGGAAGGTTGATTACGGATAACATTTTATTAGGGTACGAATGCATGCATTGGCTGAGACACAACAAAAGTAAACAGGGATATGCTACTCTTAAGCTCGATATGAGTAAAGCTTATGATAGGGTGGAATGGGTCTACCTCGAGAGGATCATACTCAGATTGGGTTTCGATCGGAGATGGGTCAAGCTCATTATGTCCTGTGTTACCTCTGCCACTTATTATTTCAAAGTCAATAATGATATTACAGGTAATGTTATCCCTAGTAGGGGTCTCCGACAAGGGGCCCCCTCTCTCCTTTCCTGTTTGTTCTTGTTTCCCAGGGCCTCTCCTCCATTATTAATGCGTACGCGGCTAGCGGTAAAATTTTGGGTATTAAGGTTGCCAGGGGAAGCCCAATGATTACTCACCTTTTCTTCGCTAATGATAGTCTGATCTTCTTCAAAAATAGTGAGGTGGACATCCAGATGATTAAGGAGTGCCTCCAGTTTTATGAGAAAGCCTCGGGTCAGTTGGTTAATTTCGATAAGTCAACCATTACCTTCAGTAAGGACACCTTCCAGGATCCTATGAGTTTTACTAAGAACTATCTTCATATCCAAGTCTGCCAAGGCCACGAGATTTATCTCGATCTCCCTACGTTTACCACCCATAGTAAGAGACTCCAGTTCGAGTACCTCCGTGATAGGGTAGCTAAAAGGATGGACAGTTGGAAAAATATTTTTTTCTCTGAGGGCGGGCGGGAAGTTCTTCCCAAGGCTATTGTTCAGGCTATCCCCACCTATGTTATGTCCTGCTTCAGAATCCCCTCAATTCTTTGTGGAGAGATTGAATCTCTTTTCGCCAGATTTTGGTGGGGAGCCAGCCCCACGGATAAGAAGATACATTGGAAAGACTGGAAGACTCTTACAAAACACAAAAGCGAAGGAGGAATGGGTGTTTAAGGGATCTAGTCAACTTCAACAAAGCTCTCTTGGCTAAACAGATTTGGCCTATGATCACCTTCCCAAATTCACTTGTAGCTATGGTTTTCAAAGCCAGATATTTCAAACACACTGACATCATGGACGCAACTATTGGCTCAAACCCATCTTATGTGTGGCAATCCATCCTATGGAGTAAACAAACCTTGGCTAATGGTATCTTTTGGAAAGTTGGGGACAGGGCTAAAATCCAGGCTCGATCTGATAAATGGCTTCCGGAGTTTCACTCAGGCAAAATCACCTCCCACGTGACTTATGATATCAATGTTATAGTCAGGGAGCTCATTACCGAGTCCCACTGCTGGGATTACCCGAAGATTGACAACATTTTCCTCAAGTATGAAGCTGACGCAATCAAAAAAATCCCCATTGATCAGGAGAGCAAGACTGACTCGAGATTCTGGGTCTTCAATAAAAAGGGTACTTTCACTGTTAAATCCGCCTGTTGGAATAGCCTTCCCCACAATGGTTCGATACAAGATAAGAATCAGTGCACGTCCGGCTCCTCCAAGAATTTCTGGAATAAAATTTGGGAAATCAACACTCCCCCCAAAGTCAAGATCTTCCTGTGGAAAGCGATCCATGACGAAATCGCCTCTGAAGCAAACCTTGCTTCTCACCATGTGTCGTGTTCACCCAGGTGCTCTCTATATGGTTATCACAAGGCTGATACTAATCATTCCATAGTTTCCTGTCAGGTACTTAAGGAGGCATGGAAGAATACGGAGTGGTGGCCCACCATAAAAAAGGCTAGACAAGAATCTCCCGAAAGTTTGGCTCTCTTCTTCATAAACAACCTGGACAAGGCGGACCTGGACAGGCTGGCAATGAAAATGTGGGGTGTTGGGAAAGAGAGATGCGATATTATTCATAAGAAGGAGACCCATCGAAAAGATTCAAAAAGGAATATTCAGACGACTTGGACCGAGGCGCTTCTACTTCAATACCAACAGTCTAGGAACCTGATGAATTTGAAAAGACCTACAAATCCACAAAATTTTCTTCCTCCCCAATATGAAAGCCCCCAGGATTGTTTCACCGTGAAAGTTGATGCGGCCTTCAACGACATATCCAGAGACTATGCAGTGGGTTTTTACATCCAGGACCCACTGGGGAGCCCGTGGGCTGCTGAGTGGCACAAGATCAGTCCACCCGGATCTGTGATGGCGGCAGAACTCAAAGCCATCATCGACGGTACTACTTTCTGGCTGAGATGGACCCCTGGACCAGTCATGATCCTATCTGACTCGTTAGATGCCATTCAGGCAATTCGATCGGACGCGAGCTACTTGGGCTACGAAGAGAGCCTAATTGTCAGGGCTCGCAATCTGATTTCAGACACCTCAGTGAAAGAGGTCTGGTATTGCCCAAGAAACAACAACAAGATGGCGCGTCAACTCGCTAAGTTAGCGACGAACGATCCCCAACCTCACGCTTGGAAGGGTGACGACATTCCTGGACATATTTTGTCTCTAGCTCTTGATCATTCTACTGATTAATCCTTTTTGTAGAGCTTTCTTAAAAAAAAAGAAATATAAAGAAGGAAAAATACAATTTCCCCTTGAAAGCTGGGCGTAACTTAAAAGGAAGAGAGTGACATCACCAATAGGGACAAGCATCAAAACCATGTGCAATTGAGCGGTTCCTCCTCTGCCCTTTACTTTTTGTTTACTCCTTTCTAGTTTCTCCCACTACCCACTATTTCATAATAATATCCTTAAACATTTTTTGTACTTTGTTCCTTTATTTCTCCTTCTTCTTCTTCTTCCTCGTTTTGTCTTCTCTCCAAAGAATCCTATTATTGCAGGTGAGCCCTGGAATTAAACATTGGAATTATTATTTATTATTTTTATGTTGCATGGAACTTGTAGTATAGAATGAGAGGAGTTTATACCTATGTTGCATAAGCATTTAGTCAAATTTAACCATATATATAATATATTCTTACTCTAAATTAATTAAATGAACATCTTTGCCATCATGCGCGTGTGCTATATATATATATGTGCACCTATCTCCATATATCTCTACACAACTGCAAACATGCATATGAGTTTGCAAAGTGATTAGCATAAGAAAGGATTTGGATCATCTGAAATTTGCACGGAAATGGATCAAAATCAATCAACAAAGTCACAGAGGTGCAATTACAGTAGCATCTTGCCGTGCAATTATATAACATTTGTGCCAAATTTTACAATTTGTGGTATTGGGGATGGGGTGTTTTTTAATTCTTAGATCAGACTGAGGATCATATATGTATGTAGAATTTTGGTTCTGCAAAAGATGTTAATGGAAAGAGAAGTGTGCCATGTAAATACGAGACAAGTAGACAAGAGGGTCAGAGGTGCAACTATCTTAATTTCTAGCTTTTTCCCTTTTCCGTTTCTCCTTTGTGTAATTCCAAAACAAGCGCGTGCTATATTTAGCTAACGTCATCTAACCGGGGTCCCTTTTTCCCACTCAACTCATCAAAATACTTAAATAATACTCCCTCCGTCCCGGATCAATCTTCTCACTTGCTTTTGCACACATATTAAGAAAAAATGGTTTTTTGTGTGTTTTGTTGACTTTTCAAAGGGGATGAATGGTGGAGATTGTGAGGGTGGAGATTGTAGGGTGGAGATTGTGAGATTCTTTGTCATTTTAAGGTGTGCAAGTTGGTAAGGGACGGACGAAAAAGGAAAGTGTGCAAGTTGCTAAGGGACGGAGGGAGTATATACATACACACACCGTCAAAATTTATTTATCATTTCAAATACTAATAAATAACTTACTCGTTAAAACATGAGCCAAACAGTGAATTGACAATCTAAAACAGGACGGAGGGAGTATAAATTAATAATTATGAAAATTTACTTAATAATAAAAGTTTATAGCGTTTGCAAGAAAAAAATGATGGTATTTAAATAAAACTCATAAATTGTGAAAAACACACCTCATATCTAACTTTTAGATTATAGCTTTTGACAGCATATAATCTATTAAAAAAATACCAAACATTTTCTAAAAAATAAAAAAAAGGGATGAGTTTATAAATAGCTTAACATAAAAATAAAAGTTCTTTTGTGTCACAAAATTTGTATTCATTCTTTTTTAGCCAAGAGAATATTTTTTCCCAACTCTACCTTTTTTTTTCATTATTTTAGTTTGTACCACAATATATGTATATATCTCGTACCAATATCATTTCAGTCCGTACCACCATTCAATTAAACTCGTACCACTATTAAATTAACCTTGTGCCACACTTACTTTAACCTCGTACCACTATTAAATTAACCCCGTACCACCCTTATTTTAACGCAGTACCACCATTATTTATGCCCTTATAACAATTTAATTCTGTTGGGATTATACTGAAAAGTATGCTTTTTACTTTGTATAATCAAAACTGATTTTTCAGACTTATTTACTGAAATAAATTGTTTATCACTGATGCTTTAAATATTATTAAATGTTACATATATTTACTGCATAACTGTTCAATAAGTCGTACGTGTTACATTGTAGTTAATTTAGTGATACTAGATCACAGAAGATTAAATTAACAGTCCCTTGTAACTGAAAGTACGTTATTCACTACCTAGATGGAAATGAACAACCCATCGTGAAAGGTTGAAGTGTAAGGCTCAGATTGACTTGTCTTGACCAAGAGATTACACTAGTGCATGACTGATGCGCTGAATAGGACCTACAGGAGGATAAATTCTTCAGAACTGAACAAGGAAGAATTAGACCTCAGTGGTTCGTTGTTTCTTAACCTTTGTCCCTTAAATAGGATCACGTGGGATTGATAACTATTGCTTTGACTTATCATGGGTAGCGAATCAGAGAGAGATTCAATACTTTTTATCTTGGGCAATATTATTGGTCACATGTGATTGTTAAGATTTAATACGAAGAACCGTGTGCAAGTACGCTTGTTTGATTTGCCCCCTTGGGAGGTTCATAAGCTTTATCATACCAAATCTTGCAAGTGGAATTAGTTTCAAGTATGGATAATAATGTTGAACCGTTCCTCGACCAAGGACAAAAGATGTTAATTAATGGAAAGCTATTTCAGTGGCTTGAATTAATTAATGGGCTAGATAATCTTAAACACTGGAAATAATGACCGGGAGACATATTGACTGTAATATGGGTTAAGATGGATAGTGCAATATTAATTATGTAGTGGGATTAATAAATATTTATGGGCTTGAATTATATTGTGGCTCAATATTAGATATTCAAGGTCCATATTAGAAGATCCAATCTTAATTCTCCTAAAGGCCCCCTGAGTAGCCCAACAAATAGTCAATTAACTGAAAAGGTGATTAAAATAAAATAAATATTGTTGCTTATTTTTCCTCTAAATTTTTGAAATTTATGGATAAAAGAGGGAGAAAGATTTTCTTTGAATTTTGTTATGGAATGAAGATATGTATTCTTGGAATACAAGATTATCTCATTAAATTCAAGAAATCTCCCACTTGGTTATTCATAAGGGATATTTCGAAATTTTTGAAAATAGAGGGCAAGAGAGATTTTCTTGATTTTCTTGAAAATATATTATGGAAGATATGTATTTCTTGAAATATAAGAATATCTCATAAATTCAAGAAGATCCAAATCTTGGAATCTTGCACTCCAAATTTCGAAAACAATCCATAATTGAGGAGGTGAGATTTTTGTGGAATATTTTAATTATGGGAAAAAGAATATAGGAGATATATTCAAGATTTCTTGGTGACCAAGAAAAGTCTTTTCCCACATTGATTTTCTACAAGAAATTTCGACCACTCCTCTCCTATAAATAGGGGATGATTGTTTCATTCCCAAGTGCAATTCCATGTGCTGGAAATATTAGCAAATCCACAAAGGTGGTGCAACAAAGTTTATTTTTTCCTTTTGTTAATTGTTCGACGAGTGTCCTTCCACCGGATAGTTGAGCATGGGCTAAGGGAATACTTGGGAAGTCCTTTTGGTTAGTCCGTCCGACCGAAGTTCACTGCCATCCCGAGAGGTACGTTCACGTAAACCCGTAGATTCCGCATGCGTAGGTTTTACGTGGCTTTTTATATGCATGATATGTTGTTGCAATTATTATTTGAATTAATATAGGATTAATTCATGCTAGTAATAATTAATGAATTAAATTTGTATTTAAATATTCACCCCGAATAGATCTGTGCAACTCATTCCCAAACAAATTCAACTCGTACAATCATTTTTAAAATTGTACCACAATTTAATTAAATTCATACTACAGTATATTAACCCCATATCATCATATAATGAAGCCCGTATACCACAATTTTTTTTTAAAAAAATTATTGACTTCATTAAGGGTATAAATGCCTAAAAAATATTCTCTTGGCAAAAAAAAAAATTAAAAATCTTGATAAAAAGAAGTTTTTAAATGAGGCGGGGCTAAAAATGGGGATTTTCTCAAAAAAAAAGTGATTAAAGTTAATAGAATTTTTTGCAAAACCCCCCTAAATCAAATAAACTTTAGTATAAAATAGAATATGGTATACACAATATTATTCAGCGAAAACAATTGATATTGATTAAACTGATATTGTTCATTGAAAATAATTAATTTGTTCAATTGAAAGAACTATTATTTTCATTAGAAAATAGTTAATAGTAAGTAAAAACAATTAATACTATATAAAAAAATTCAATTAAATCCAGTGTGAACATGGTACATACAAAAACTCAGTAATTTTAATTTTACTAGCATATCCAAAGATAAGACTATACAAATGATTCAACATGCATATACATATATTGAGTGATGTAAGATTTAGTGATGTTAATATATGTGAGGAGGATATAGTTAAATAAGTTGGAGTGTGATAAACAAGATTAAACACCAGAGACAACATCATTACTTGTCCGCTTCCAACTTCCTACCCTCTCGCAGTAAAATATATGCCCCTCATCATTCCAAAAATTTTATAAATTTTATTTATATATATATATAAATTATAGAATATAGCAATTTGTTTAGACCACGCGTTGATTACCTTTTAGAGATAAAATGTCAAGCCTTGCTTACCAGCAAATGAGCTGATCATTATATCTGAGTAGCACTTGTCACCTTTTCATATGTAGCCTCATCATCATTTATTTCCTTCTCTCTCTCTAAACTTTTGCATTCGGCCTGCACCTACTGTTCCTATTCCTTTGTGTATATATGATCTAAATCACAACATACGTGATTCACAGATGACGAGTAATTAGAGTTGACTTGGTGCTGAATTTGATGCAACTGTAATATATATATAGAATGATGGAAGGTGCAGCTGGCGAATGTTGCGTTCCCCCTGGTTTTCGATTTCATCCGACGGATGAAGAACTGGTGGGGTACTATCTTAGGAAGAAAGTCGCCTCACAAAAGATTGATCTTGATGTCATCACGGATATTGATCTCTACAGAATTGAGCCCTGGGATCTTCAAGGTATATATATATATATTCATTAATTAGGGTTTTTAATTAATTGATCTGTGTGTATATATATATATATATACACTCTGTGTTCCTTAATTCTTTTGACCTAGGTATGAACATATGCAGTCAATATTACATGTAGGTCAAATATTTGAAATGCTTTTTAAAATATACGTACAACCACGTCCATGTGTGAAATATTGAGATGTACTAGAATTTCAAAATTAAACAAGTTATCCAAGTATTTCTTTGCTAACTTTCTGAATCATCTCTGTTTTATAGCATTTCTATCATTCTATGTATTGATATGCTGCTCCGTCAACATATATAAATCACTTGTACTCTTCTGTGAATTACAAGTAATTTGTGCTAAAATTTTATTCTTTAACAAGCTTAACAATTGATGGACTCTATACTAAATTATCTATATATAATTAATCCTCTTATTTAAAATAAGTGATGTTTTAAAGTAATATTTTTGTTTCAAATTATTTGATGACTCATGTTACAAATAATTTTCACACATTTTTCCCTTTTTACCCCTATCATAATCCCAAAAATTTCTCTTACTTTTGAATTTATCTTTATTAATTTATTTTCTCATTCATCCTTTTTCTTCCATAGTTCCATATATATGGTAAATCATCTCCTCATATAAATCATCTTCCACTCTCTTTGATGAGGATATTTTTGTCATTGAAGAGTATTCTTACTTTTACCAACAAAAACATTACTTATTTTAAACGGAGGGAATATGTGTTGTAACAAACTCAACATTACATATATCTCTTTTAAGAATCCTCCTAATTTCCTAGTAATAAGGCAGAGATCCGAAAATAGATTACAATCAACGGAGCTAAAATGATCAATTACAAGACTATTCACTGATATGTGTGACAGAGAAATGTAGAATCGGATACGAAGAGCAGAATGAGTGGTATTTCTTCAGCCACAAAGATAAGAAGTACCCAACGGGGACGAGGACGAACAGAGCCACGATGGCCGGATTTTGGAAGGCTACCGGAAGAGATAAGGCCGTGTTTGACAAGTCCAAACTCATTGGAATGAGAAAAACCCTAGTCTTCTACAAAGGAAGGGCTCCCAACGGCCAGAAATCCGATTGGATCATGCATGAGTATCGCCTTGAGTCTCAAGAAAATGCCCCTCCACAGGTAACTTCTTACTTCTTAATCAATCCCCTTTAATTTATTTAAACACGCATATATATACATGTGGAACACAATGGTATTGGTCCCGCGACCTCACGATTTTGGTTTCAATACTCACCACTTTGGTCCCGTAAATTTTTTTTCATGCAGTTTTGGTCCTTCCGTTACGGAATTCATTAAGTTCAACTGCACTTTTGGTCTCATACCTTGTCGCGTGGGACCAAAACTGCAACTGTCTTTACCAAAAAAATGTAACGGTGGGACCAAAACTGCATGAAAATATGATTTTGGGACCAAAATTGTGAGGTACCGTGTCCTGTGAGATAAAAAATGAAATTAACTCATATTTATGGAGCTCAACGTTAGTATAAATTATTTGTACTGGATTCATTACAATGTACAAATATTGTCAATAGTATGCATGTGAATTAAAATTCCCTTCTGTCCCAAAACTTACGACTTTTGCGCGAAAAGGTCCCTAAAACTTGGGATTTTTCATTTTGATCTCATAATTTACTAATTTTGGTCCTATTTTCCTCTTAATATTAGAAACAA
The DNA here is from genome assembly GCA_037126765.1 of Stenogyne calaminthoides. Classification (NCBI taxonomy): domain Eukaryota; kingdom Viridiplantae; phylum Streptophyta; class Magnoliopsida; order Lamiales; family Lamiaceae; genus Stenogyne; species Stenogyne calaminthoides. The sequence goes on from JBBCBC010000002.1 coordinate 18,303,113, forward strand.
CTTTGTATGGTCTCGAGTTTTGTGCAACATGTGACGTTGTTTCTAATTTTCCAACTAAAATAGGACCAAAATGGAACGAATTTGAAGTTATTGGATTAAAATTGAAAATTCCGAAATTTTGGGACCTTTGATGAAAAAGTTTAAAGTTGTGAGAATTAATTAGTGATGCAACAACGCGTTCTCTCTATATATCTCTCCAACCGCGAAAATTGTTATCAAGTTAATTTAAGTTGGATCCATAAACGTTTTTATTTTTTACCGCTCAAAAATCTATATGCATGGTCCCTGCCATGATTGGCGATTGACATATATAGTGCACCAACTTTAAAAAATTAATTACTCTCCATATTTATTTGTTGCAAAATTACTTGCAAAGATTTGAGTAAAAGATGCAAGAATTTTGTTTCTCTCTCCTTGCATATATATATATATATATGTTATACCTTTTAATTGCTTCCTTTTGCATGTTTCATCCCTTTCACTATTCTGTCTAAAAGCCTCTTGAGTCAAAAGCCACACCTTTTTTAGCAAAACAATGTGCTTTCCATTCAGAGCATGCAACTTGTGTTGTCTGACTTCTTTCAACACTGATTTTAATTCTTATGTAAACCGCCATTCACTAAAAAAAATAAAAAAAAATAGTTAATTGGGTTACTTTTGTTCAAAATTCTTTAGTAATGAGAGCCGTTAATTAAATAATGGCAAATACTTATGTGCACCCTTTGCACCAATTTAGAATTAGTGCAATTTGATTGCAGGTTTTTTTTTCACTATATTTCAAATTTCGAACAAGACCCGGACCCGAACCCGACACTACAGACCCGACCGCCCCGACCCGACCCGATGGTTCATGATTCATGGTTTGGGTTTGGGTTCATGGTTCAGGGTTCGGGTTTGGGTTAATGGTTCATGGTTCAGGGTTCGAGTTCAGGATTCAAGGTTCATAGTTCGGGAATGGAAAAATAAATGGAGGGTGAAATTACCCAAGTTCTAGTGTGTGGTTAATCCAAATTAAAATTGAATCTAATTGCACCGTATGTCATTGATGCACCAAGTATCACTCTTAAATAATCACTCGCTATTCTTTAACCAACAATTATTATTTTGTCTCTATTTATTTCAAATTACTGTAAAACATTAAAGAATTAATCATCATTCTAATTGTAATTCACTATTTAATGATACTCGTTAACATTCTTATCGAAAATTTAGATACAAGCGCCCTGTCAAACCCTCCCCCTAATTTTAATCTTTTTCACATTGTATTTAAAAAAAATAGGGTTAATTCTAAATTAAAACACGACCTTTATGTCAAAGTATCAATTTAATCATGACCTTCAAGATGTTGGGAAATTAGGGGGGCCTGGATCTATTCGAGGTGAATTTAAATACATATTTAAATTAATTAATTAATTACATGAATTAATCCTAAATCAATTCAACATAATAATTAATAAGCAAATAAACAACATGCGTACACATAATCCACGTAAATCCTAAGCATGCAGAATCTAGGAGTTATGAGATTACATACCTCTTGTAGAGACAACCGTTGAGACGATGGATCAACCCAAAGTGTCTTCTCAAATATATCCCACGTCCACGAACGTAATCCGGTGGGAGGATTCTCAACGAACGATTTTAATTAAAAGGAAAAATTAAAAATATTTGTCACCACCTTTGTGGATTTCTAATTTTTTCAACACATGGAATTGCATTGGGGATGAAAAATTCATCCATTATTTATAGGACAAGGGGGGCAAAAATTTTAGGTTAATTGGGCATTGGAAAATTTCCTTGCTTCTTCCTCAAGATACAATCTAGAATATATCCAATATATTCTATTTCCCAAAATATCTCCCAACAAAATCTTCTCCTCCTTTCTTGCTCCCTAATTTTTGAAATTTTACACAAGTAGGAAGAAAATAAGATCTTTTTTCTTTCTTCAATTTATGGGATAAACTTGTATCTCAAGAATACTTATTCCATAAGATATTTCCAAGAAAATCAAGAAAAAATCTTTTTCTCTCTCCTACCCAAATTTTCGAAAATAATTGTTAAAAAATTAGGCAAAATATTTTCTTCTCCTTTTCATTAATTGGACTTTAATTTGGGCTATTTGAGGGGCCTCTAGGAGAATTAAGATTGGACCTTCAACGGGCTATGGAACTTTAATATTTAGCCAAAATATTATTCAAGCCCATTAATATTAATTTACTCCACTATAAAATTAATATTGAACTATCCATCTTAATCCACATTACGACTTCACAATAATATGGCTCCTGGTCATTATTTCCCGCGTTAAAGATTATCTTAGTCCATTATTTAATTAAGCCACTGAACAGACTTTATATTAATTAATATCTTTGTCCTTGGAGTAAAAACAGGTCAACATTATTATCCATACCGAAAATAAATTTTCACTTGCAAGATTTGGTATGATAAAGATTCTGAGCCCACCAAGGGGACAAATCAAGCAAGCCGTACTTGCACGCGATTCTCCGTATTAAATCTTAGCAATCGTCATGTAATCAATAATATTGCCCAAGATACAAGGTATCGAATCACATTGATTCTCTTCCCATCATAAGTCAAAGCAATAGTTATTAATTTCACACGATCCTATTTAAGGGACGGAGATTAAGAAATAACGAACCACTAAGGTCTAATTCTTGTATATTCAGTACCGAAGAATTTATCCTCCTGTAGGTCCTTATCAGCGCATCATAATGCACTAGTGTAATCTCTTGGTCAAGACAAGTCAATCTGAGCCTTACACTTCAACCTTTCATGATGGATTGTTAATTTTCATCTGGGTTGTGAATTTGTACTTAGTCACGAGGAACTGTTAATTTGATCTTCTGTGATCTGGTATCACCAAATTAACTACAACGAATACGCGACTTACTTATTGAGCATGTGTATAAAATAAATATATCTAACACTCATTCATATTTAATGCAACATGTGATAAATAATTTATTTCAGTAAATAAATAAAAAATTCAGTTTGGTTATACAAAGTAAAAAGCATATTTTTCAGTATAACCCCAACACAAGATTATAGTTAAAAAGTCCAATCTTGATGTTGTTGTAAATTGATACATATTTTTTTCCTCCGGCATGTGACGGTTGACGTGGCTTTGTTTATATTTTTATTTTGCTACAATATTTTGACAGAAAATCTAATAACAAACGTGAGTTTTCTGTCACAATATAGTAGATAAGACACAACAATGTAGCTAAAAAAAACATTAATTGTATGATCCTACATGGTAAGTCCGGCGAGCTATGTCACTTGTCGCTGGTCGGGGGAAAAAGACATTTATTGATTTGCAACGAAACATTAAAGTTGGAATTTTAAACTATAATCTTAAGACCGTGATTAAATTATATTAACCTGAGTATTTATTTAGAATTAACTTAAAAAAATATATTATTTAAACTTATAATTTATAAGAGTCCTTTCGCTTAATTATATGTGATAATATTATACTATTTTTTTTCTCTCTGGAACAAAAATCCTAGATCCGTCCTTAAAAACACAACTATCAAATTTCCCGTTGTCGCAGGAAGAGGGATGGGTAGTTTGCCGCGCATTCAAGAAGCGAAGCACGGGGCAGTCGAAGAGCAGCACGGAAAGGTGGGACCCTCCATACTTCTACGACGAATCCAATACTACCCTTGTCGACGACATTGGTTACACAACAACAAGGCAACACCTGCAGTGTAAACAGGAGACAGAATTAGGCGGCGATCAAAGCCTACAGTTCGTGCAGTCAGACCAATTCGTGCAGCTCCCTCAGTTAGAAAGTCCATCGCTCCCGGTCCCACCCACGAAAAGGGCAAATTGTCCGAACATGACTGATCGTCCCTGTAGTTCGAAGAAAGTGAGAGTTGACTGGAGAGACCTTGACAAATTCGTGGCTTCTCAGTTGCATGTGGGCCCGGCCTTTGAGGCCCGTCATACTGATTCCGATTTGGGATCGCTTATATTGCAAAGTGGTGGTAGGGAAGAAGAAGAATTAGAAGTATACGAGGAGTTGAATCGGCTTTCAACTTCTGATTCTGATATTGGAATTTGCATTTTTAATAAATAAAAGGCCTTGTCTCGATCCATGCATGCCTTTTACATTGAGAGATATATATATATAAATATCGAATATTGTTAACATATTTTTGTTGGGAATTTAATGTGAAGAGGAGAGATTAATTTGCCTCACTTAATTTAAATTTTATTCAGTCATATAAGGAGCAGTCATGTGTGTTTATATGTATACCTAATCTAGCTGTTGATTAATTTGTATTTGGCTATATGTATATGGGTTGCACTCTTGTAAATCATGGTACATCGTATATAACTAATACATTTTAGCAAAAACAATTAATACTATTTAGTAAAATCAATTAATCTACAAGTACATGTGGTGCACCCAATACATACAAGTTTATATATATATGCCAGACACCTTGGAGGGGCTTTTGTCGTTCTTCTACTTAGAACTCATATTTATAGTATATATATATATATATATATATATATATATTAACCTTAATCTTAATTACTATATATTGGTAAACATGTTTCAAGCGAAACCACGTTATTTTGTGTAAATCTCAATTCAAACAAAATAGTTCCTTCTCATTAGAAGTTATTTAAGTACAATTTTTAATCAATTTAATTTACTTATGTAGCGAAACCACGTTATTCTGTTGTGGAAACAATTCAACCTGATTCTTCAAGCTGGCCCAACGGTCAAAATCTCTCCACAATTGCGTCTCCCATGTTCTCCTCAACTCCCCTAAATTAAGGTTCGTCTATATATAGAATCTCCTAGGAATTTACGTTGACTTATAAGAATATGAGATATCTCCAAACTTGATTTATATTACATATATAATTGAGCTTGTACAAGCTTTGAAACAATCAAAACTATCCAAATCTGGTTCAAGTAATCTACTCTGTTTTTCTCCTCTCTTTAGTTCGATTACCATGAGTAATGATGAAAAAAATACTTGTTGATTCTATTTATCTTTAATGATGGTCTGTTGCAGGACATGTTTGCTGATGGGACCGACACAACATTTACACTTATAGAGCCCCAATCGTCCCTCACTCTTTCTGAAAATGAGAGGGCGCGCCCGAGGAGAGCGGTAACAGTGTCGATATTCGCATCAAGATCCTGGTCTTGGATGTCTCGGTCATGGGACCGGGTCCAACCCAAATCAGGTTATCTCGAGCTCGGCGAACAAACGAAGGGGGTTTCACCAGGAGTGGGCGGCCTCGACCGAAAAAGATCGAGGTACAGCTCAGAACGGTGGACAGGATCGACATTGAGCCTTAAAACAAAATAAGCTCATAAGAATGAGAACAAGTATAACTACATTTACAAAAAGGTAAAGTATGGAAAACTTATGCAAGTGCTCGGCCGCGACTCCAGCCCAAGTAAGTATCGTCTCCCTCCTCCCGAGGGCGAGGAGATGCACCACCTTCCAAACACTCTAAAGGGGTCGTGTGAAATCATTCCCCCAATCTCGGCGGTCTCGTCCACCAAGCCCCTCTGGTGAACTGCTCGGAGGAAGACCGGTGCCTGATCGGCTTGGGTGAATGTACCCTCAGCTCGTCACTCTTCTAGCCTTCGGTTTGTGGCGTACTCTGGAGGGCCGCAGATTGGCGAGGTGCAGTCTGACGACCTGCTCCCTGACGATCCGCCAAGCTGGCAGGAAGTGCCAAAGTAGGTTCTTTCTGTTTGGCCAATGCCCTCTTGTTTTTCTTGGTAAACTCAATTGGGTTGATGATCTGCATTCTTCACTGGAAGGGCGGGTCAATATGAGCGAGTGTGATAAGAGCTAGAGCGGGAAAAAAGAAAATAATATCAGTTATCCATGATCTGCTCGGCCGAGGCGAGCTGGGCAAGGTGCTTGGCTGAGGCGACCGAGGCAAGCTGCTTGGCCGAGGCGACTGAGGCAAGCTACTCAGCTGAGGTGAGCTGGGCGAGCTACTCGGCCGAGGCAAGCTAGGCGAGCTGCCCGGCCTAGGCAATCTACTCAGCAAAGGTGAGCCATTCGGCAAAAATGAGGCTATTCGCCCAGATAAAGCAACTTGCACAACAAAGACTACATTGAAATTGAAATTGAAGAAATTGAAAAAGGATTAACTCTTACCCGCTTCAACCTGAGTTCTGATTTGATTCGGGTAGAATACTAGTCCAATCTTTTTCCGGAAGGAATCTCGGTCAGGTTGGGCACTATCTGAAGAGTAAGTCCGAAACAGCTCACTTGGAACAAGTGACCAACAAATTCCCTTTGTAGTTGATTCTCTTTAATAGGCGACTGATCTGAAAGAAAAGAAGGAAATTTAGGTCAGTCCGAGATAAGTTCGATTTAAAATGAAAAACTTACTGGCTTTGATTCAGTAATCGCAAGGGATATCAATACGGGTCAGGCACCCGAAATCATCTGCAGGGTTTTTCCAATCTCCGCCCACTAACCAAAAGTATTATTTCCAATATTTGATTTTGTTGGGCACCTCCTCAATGATTTTCCAACCCGTCCAGGCTCGAAAAGCAAAGTAACCTTCATCATTGTTGGGAGATGAATTTAATAAAGAAGTTTTGATTAGATCCCAAAAAACCCTGAGTATGACATGTTCAGGATAATCTTGATAGACTGAGTCAGGTTTCAGTATAGATTGTTCAGGAAGTTATCTGCACCATGTATAGTCAGCAGATATAGATCAGGATAGATTTTGAAGACACTGAAGACTCAGTAAGTAACTGGAGTATGACATGTTCAGGATAATCTTGATAGACTGAGTCAGGTTTCAGTATAGATTGTTCAGGAAGTTATCTGCACCATGTATAGTCAGCAGATATAGATCAGGATAGATATTGAAGACATCAAGACTCGAAGAAGTAATCAAGACATCAAGACTCAAAGAAGTAATCAAGACATCAAGACTCAAGAAGTTATTCAAGACATCAAGACTCAAGATGTCATCAAGACATCAAGACTCAAGATGTCATCAAGACATCAAGACTCAAAGATGTCATCAAGACATTGAAGACTCAAGATGTCACCGAAAAGACATCAAGTTTCGAAGATATGAAGACCCAAAGAGTTCCGAAGACTCAAGAAGACATCAATACTCAAGATAACCGAATGTTCAGAGGCACTGAATATAATCTATCTGAAGACTACAAAAACTGAGAAAAATGCAAATATTCAGAAAAGTAGATATTGCCCAAAACATTTATACGCAGACAAAAGGAACTAAGTCTAAGTGTTGTTTAAGGTTGTCTCATTAAGAGAGATTGACCAAAAAGAGCTGTTTTGTTTGTCTACATTCACTGAAGACAAGAACCAATCAGAGGAAGACAACACAGATTTTTTCGACACCGAAAAGCGACAGGACCCTGAATCATGTCAGTAGTAATAAGTTCCAGACTGCAAAAATTGGTGATTGGCTACATGACTGCATATTTCCTAAAACATGCAAGGGAGTATTCAAACCCTAAATATAGTCGTTCATCAAACACCATAAGAGGAAACTCATGAAGTTATCTCCTCCAACGGATAGTTTTTCAAGGGTGACCTTGGTGAAGTTGCCTATAAATACCATTGACCCTTTACATTGAGAGGTTACGGGAAATTTCAAAGCAACTCAAGAGCTCATTCGTATTATTGCAAATTGAAGCACTCGAAAAACCCTAGAATTTCCCAAGTGTTTCACATTGGAGAGAGCTCACTATTCTAATCCTAGAGTGATAGATATATCCAAAGCTTAGAAGAGATATCCTAGCCTTTGTATTAGTTCTTATTGTAAATGATATCTCACCCTAGTTGGAAACCAACCCAAAACCCAAACCCTTTGTTAAGGTAGTTTGTGTGTGTTTTGTTGGTGAGTTAGAGTTGTAAAGAGTTAGTAAGCTCTGATGAGTTAGCCAGAAAACTCTAGAGAAGAAGTTAGTAAGCTACTTGTGGTAGTCTGAACACTTGTGTGTGTTTGAGTTAGTAAGATGCAGTGAGTCAGCCAGAAAACTCAAGGTAGAAATGTGAGTAAGCTACAGTGAGTTAGCCATAAAGCTTTAGGAAGTGGTTAAGGAATTTCTCTGAAGATCAGAGAGAGTGGACGTAGGAGCTTGAGTCTACGAACCACTATAATTCTTTGTGTTGTTTTGCTTTTCAGTCTTTGCCTCATTATCTGTTGCATGTTTTTCACTGAAAGCATAGTTCACTGATATTCAGTTGGAACCATTCCACTGAACTTGCATCAAATTGATCACAACCTTAATCACTGTTTTATTGAAGGAAAGATTTTCAGCAAAACTAAAACGAGTATAAACTTAGGGCCAACCATTCCGCACACTTGAGTAGCTAGAACAGATAGTTACCAAACTGAACTAACTCTACTGAGGGTTCAGTAAGATAATTGTCTGATCCAAGCGCCTCATGATCTCTGATATACTCAGTAAGATAATTGACTCAGGGCAATCCGTGCTTCTCAGGGAAAAATCATCAGGATAACCTGACCATCTGACCTCAGTGAAAGAAAAGTTTTAAAATCACTAAACACATGTATTCCCCCCCCATACACGTGTGAGACTCGTTAGCACCGGGACCAACAATCACCCTTGGAAAGTTGAGTAAAGTAATTAAGTTCAGTAGGAGAGGGGAACACCGAAGGCTGAATCTCGCCAAATAATCCTAACAGCCCAAAACTGTCTAGCTCAAACTCGCGGTGAGGCTGCCTAGGGGCATTACATTTATGTCGCAAACGATAGGCCTGATAGTCAAAAGTAAATGAACAACCCTCAGGCAAGCTCATCTGAATCTCGGTCGCATCCCTAGCCTCACCAATCAGAAGATCGACCTCTGTAATAACCCAAAACAAAAAATAAATAAAAAATCAAGATTTAAAATAATAACAAAAACAGTTAAATGAGAATGTTTTAACGAATAATATATTTGTGCGAAGATTTAAATTTTGCAGGGACAGACGAGCTTTTTGGATTGGAGGCACTACTAGCACATCGAAGAATAATAGGTTTTAAGATTCGATTAATAAATAAGAGTAGGACTCTTGTTAAATATTGCACAATAGTGATATGTGCAATACATCACAATTAAGGCAAATTAGACTAAAATTCGCGGGTCATCCTTGCGCGGGTCGGGTCGGGCATGGGCGGAGTGGGTTGTGGGTTGGGCGAACACATGTATATTTATAGAATGTTACCTTTAATATATATGTGTTGTAGCCTAGTGGTTTAGCTCTGCTGTTAATGTATTTGATCGCTGGTTCAATTCCTTTTGAGCACATAATTTTTTTAAATATTTTTTTTATGTGTTACTACTTGAAAAAAATGTGATACTTATAGAAACAAAATGTGTTACTACGTGAAATAAAAATTACATTATCATATGCTAACACATTGTTGTTCATATGGTAACACATGAGTATTCATTTAATATGACAACGACATGTGTACAATGTGTTGGGATTATACTGGAAAGTATGTTTTTACTTTGTATAATCAAAACTGAATTTCAGACTTATTTACTGAAATAAATTATTTATCACTGATGCTTTAAATATCATTGAATGTTACATATATTTACTGCATAACTGTTCAATAAATAGTACGTGTTACATTGTAGTTAATTTAGTGATACCAGATCACAGAAGATTAAATTAACAGTTCCTTGTAACCAAAAGTACACCATTCACGACCTAGATGGAAATGAACAATCCATCGTGAAAGGTTGAAGTGTAAGGCTCAGATTGGCTTGTCTTGACCAAGAGATTACACTAGTGCATGACTGATGCACTGAATAGGACCTACAGGAGGACAAATTCTTCAGCACTGAACTAGGAAGAATTAGACCTCAGTGGTTCGTTATTTCTTAATCTTCGTTCCTTAAATAGGATCGCGTGTGGTTAGTAATTATTGCTTTGACATATTACGGGTAGAGAATCAACGAGATTCAATACTTTATATCTTGGGCAATATTATTGGTCACATGCGATTGCTAAGATTTAATACGGAGAATTGTGTGCAAGTACGCTTGTTCGATTTGCCCCCTTGGGAGGTTCATAAGATTTATCATACCAAATCTTGCAAGTGGAACTAGTTTCCGGTATGGATAATAATGTTGAACCGTTCCTTAACCAAGGACAACAGATATTAATTAATGAAAAGTTATTTCAGTGGCTTGAATTAATTAATGGGCTAGATAATCTTAAACACGGAAAATAATAACCGGGAGCCATATTGACTTTAATATGGGTTAAGATGGATAGTGCAATATTAATTATGTAGTGGGATTAATTAATATTTATGGGCTTGAATAATATTGTGGCTCAATATTGATAATTCAAGATCCATTGGAAGGTCCATTCTTAATTCTCCTAAAGGCCCCCCAAATAGCCCACCATAAAATCCAATAACTGAAAAAGGTGTTTAAAAATAAAATAAATTTGTTGCTTATTTTTCCTCATAATTTTCGAAAATTATGAATAAAAGGGGAGAAAGATTTTCTTTGAATTTTGTTATGGAATGAAGATATGTATTCTTAAAGATTTTCTTTGAATTTTTTTATGGAATGAAGATATGTATTCTTGGAATACAAGATTATCTCATTAAATTCAAGAAATCTCCCACTTGGTTATTCATATATGATTTTCGAAATTTTTGAAATAAAAGGGAAAGAAAGATTTTCTTGATTTTCTTGAAAAGATATTATAGAAGATATGTATTTCTTGAAATGCAAGTATATCTCATAAATTCAAGAAGATCTAAATCTTGGATTCTTGTCTCTTGATTTTCGAAAATATTGCCATAACAAGATGAGGTGGGATTTTTGTGGAATATTTTAATTATGGAGAAAAGAATATAGGAGATATATTCAATATTTCTTGGAGATCAAGAAAAGATTTTCCCACATTGGTTTTTCCTCAAAATTTCGACCACCACCCCATCTATAAATAGGGGATGATTCTTTCATTCCCAAGTACAATTCCATGTGCTCGAAAAATTAGTAAATCCACAAAGGTAGTGCAACAAAGTTTATTTTTCCTTTTGTTAATTGTTCGCGAGCATCCTTCCACCGGATTGTCGAGCAAGGACTAGGGAATACTTGGGAAGGCTTTTTGGTGTGTTTAATCGACGAGACCATTGCCACTCCAAGAGGTTAGTTCACATAATCTCGTAGTAATTCTGCAGGCGTAGGATTTACGTGAAGTGTTTATATGCATGATTTGTTGTTGAATTATTATTTGAATTAATATAGGATTAATTCATGCTAGTAATAATTGTTAGAATTAAATTTGTATTTAAATATTCATCCCGAATAGATCTGTGTAATTAATTCCCCAACAACTGGTATTAGAGCCTCGGTTTTGGGCTCTGAATTTTAAATTGTAATTTAATTCGTTTTCATTAAATTTGAAATTGGATAGTTGAATTGCTAGATCTTTTTTGCAGGTATCCAATTGTCATGGAATTTAATGTGTTTATTTATGCATGCATATAAATTGTGGTTTTAATTCGATTCGTTCGAATTCATTTTACCTCGTGAGAAAATCCATGAGTAGATTAGGATTTATTTGATTTGATCAATGTAATAGACTAGTCTAGATCTAGGTTTATTTATATTTTGTAAATAAATTGTAACCGGATCGGAAACGGAGGTGGAGATGAAGAATTAAAGGATAGATCGTAAGCGAAAGCATAGGCGGCGTGCGTCGTAAAAACATGCCAAGAGAGGCACGCTGCTGCGATGTTAAACGATGCATAACGCGACCGGCGTGGTGCAGGGCGAGGGCGAGGGCGAGCGTCTTGAGGTTAGGGACGCACACGGGCGGGCGATAGGGAGCGCTGCACCGCGGCGCGGGGGACGGCGGCGGACGGCGAGTGTGCATGGACGCTGCGGGGGACGCTGCATCGCCGAAGTTCATGCGGCGAGGCGAGGGCCGAAGGCCGGTACGCGCGTCGCCGCCTAAACCCTACCGAGGCTGCCGAGGCCGACGCGGGCGAAGCCTACCGAGGTCGCCGAGCACCGATGGGCGATGCGCGCTGTGCCAAGGCACACGGGCGTGGTCGCTCGGCCAAGGGGCCGGCCGGATGCGGGCGTGCATCCCGGCTGCGAGCTACTTGGCGTGGCATTTCGAGACGGAGTTCTTTTTTGAGACGATCGAGTGGGAGAAATTCAAGACGGCGTTTCTTCAAAATCAAGCCAAGAAAAATCAAACCATGACAATTGGATAATTTGTGCCCAATATGTTTATTTTTCCGCTTTGCTTGATTTATTGTTGTGATTTCTTGTGCTTTATTTAATTTGTTTAAATGTGTTTGCATGAGAATTGCCCAATGAAAAATCTCACCTTAAAAAATTACTAAGTATGTTTAAATAATTAATTGACAATTTTATTCCGGATAATAAAATTGAATTAATTTTGACCTCCATGATTTATTTATTTGTGAATTCTTTTGGAGAAATTCCCCCCACGGGACGGTCAAAAGATAGCTTTCACATGAATAAATTCCAGATGGATGATTGTGGATTACTACTAGTGGCGACGATGATCCTCCCCACGAGGCTCGTTCAAAGCGAAATAATAATTCTGTATTTAATCATGGTTATTACTTATGTATAAAATTGATATGCATATACTTCCCCGAAGTCCCTGTCAATTTTATATTGGTCAAGTGGGAGCCAACTATTAATCTGGATATTAAAGGTTTGTAACTGTTCTTGTTTATAACCTGCTTGAATGTGTTTAAATAATGACCCACCCCACGTGGCTTATTTAAACTGTTTTGAGATGTTGGCTGATGCATGTTCATATTTTTTTTGAGATTTTAATATGAAACATGTGATCGAATTTTATGATATATTTGTGCTTATGCATATTATTATTTATTTCAGTTCATCATGTCGCAACTTTTTAATCCACTGTTATATACACTCAAAGATCACCAATTAACTGGTGACAACTATAATGTTTGGAAACGAAATATGAGTTTTGTCCTACCTGCATAAGAACATCATTGGGTTCTTGATGTACCCAAGCCCCATAAGCCTACTGATGAATCAGCTAATGCGGAAAGATACTTGTATAATATTTGGGAGCAGGCCAATGAACCCATGAAACGTGTAATCTTGACTTCACTGTCTGATGATTTGAGACACATTCATGAAGGTGTTGAGTTTGCTGTAGAAATTATACAAAGTCTTGAAGAAATATTTTTAACAAAAGACCGCATGATCAATCAGTTTAAAAATGACGACGTGGCCAGGCTAAAGATGGCTGAGGGAACACCCGTAAGGGAGCATGTTCTCAGAATTAAATGCCATTTTGAAAAACTGGCTTATCTCGGTACTAAGTATTGTGATGAGTGCTTCCTAGGTGCTTCGATGGGTTTTACTGTAGTTTTGTGATGAGTGATCACATGTTTACTATGGACATTCTACAAGAAGCCTTGGTGAAAATAGAAGCATTTAAGAAAGAAAGACGAAGCATTGGTGACCAAAAGTCTTTTCTCAAGATCTAGGCCAATGGAAGGCAAGTCTCAAGAAAAGGAAAGTGGTCAGAACCAAAGCAAACTCATCACTAAGAAAAGTGAGAGAAAGACAGCTAGCTACATGGGTGTCAAGAAATTACCAAAAGGAAAATGTTTTAACTGCGGTGAAAAGGGACATAGGAGGTCAGCCTGTTCCAAACCCAATAGGAAGGGAAAGAAAGGTAATTCTCACGCACTAGTTGTTGAAACTTGCTCAGAGGTGTATGCCTCCCATTTATGGGTGGTGGATACGGGGTCCACTGATCATGTTTGTTTCACTTTACAGAGGTTCAAGCGGACCCGGCAACTTAGTGAGAGTGAGATCCTCATCACACTGGGCAATGCTACGAGGGTGGCAGCTGAAGCAGTGGGAGAAGTGCACCTGTCTTTTGAAGACAGAGTTTTAATTTTAAGAGATGTTCTTTACGTTCTAAATTTTAGAAAGAATTTAATTTCAATTTCTAAACTTTACCTTGATGGATATTCGGTTACTTTTAATAAAGTTACCATTTCTCTTTATGATAAATTTATCTGTCATGGAGCGTTGTCGAATAATCTCTATACAATTAACTGTGCACACCACTCACAAAATGCATCCTATAACACATCAACTGTTTCCGAGAAAAGAAAACGTTTATCAGACGTGAACGAGACACTTCTATGGCATCTAAGATTGGGACATATTAATCCAAAGAGGATCCAAAGGTTGGTGAAAGATGGTTCACTAGAGTTTCTCCAAGTTGAACTAATTCCAACCTGCGAATCATGTTTGGAGGGTAAAATGACCAAGAGGGCATTCGGAGCCAAGGGGAATAGAGCCAAAGAAGTGTTAAAAATCGTTCACACAGACGTATGTGGTCCAATGTCAACCAAAGCAAGGGGAGGTTATGAGTATTTCGTCACTTTTATTGATGACTACTCAAGGTACGGTTATATTTTCCTTATGAAGCATAAATCTGAGACCTTTGAGAAATTCAAAGAATTTAAGGCTCAAGCAGAGAATCATAGGGAAAAACGTATCAAGTCTCTATGATCCGATCGTGGAGGTGAGTACCTCAGCGATGAGTTTTTGAACTACTTATCTGATAAAGGGATTGCATCTCAGTTAACTGCACCCGAAACCCCTCAACAAAACGGGGTTGCAGAGCGAAGAAACAGAACTCTTTTGGAAATGGTTAGATCTATGATGAGTTATGCGGATCTTCCCAAGTCGTTCTGGGGTCATGCCTTGGAAATAGCGGCCTACATTCTGAACTTGGTGCCATCCAAATCGGTTCCCAAAACTCCAAAAGAATTGTGGACCGGGCGCAAGCCCAGTTTGAGACACATGAAAATTTGGGGGTGTCCGGCCTACGTGTTGGACAAGGAAGCCGGAAAAATGGATCCTCGATCAGAATTAAGGTTGTTTGTAGGATACCCCGAGGGAACAAAATGGTGTATGTTCTATGGTCCCGAAGAACAAAAGGTGGTAATAAGCACCCACTTTAGATTTTTGGAAGAAGACTATATGAACAAAAGAAGACCCAGAAGTGAGATTACCTTAAATGAGCTAAGGGGGCTAACCTCAGTGCCAACTGTACAAGATGACATACCAAATGACACACTTACACAATCGGAACCTCGTCTTAGTGGGAGGGTTATGAGACAGCCCGAGAGATTCATGGGGATAGGAGAGTCCTCGGACTTGATTCCCGGACAAGACGAATAAGACCCATGGACATATGACGAGGCAATCCATGACAAGGATGCAGTTTCTTGGCAAACAGCAATGAAAGCCGAAATGGGTTCTATGGATCATAACAGAGTGTGGGAGCTAGTCGAACTACTTAATGGGGTCAAACCCATTGGTTGCAAGTGGGTATACAAGAGAAAAAGAGGACCGGACGGGAAGGTGGAAACCTTCAAGGCAAGGCTTGTGGCAAAAGGTTATACTCAGAAAGAAGGGATCGACTATGAGAAAACTTTTTTGCCTGTAGCAATGCTCAAGTCCATCTGAATTCTCTTGTCGATTGCTGCGCATCTCGACTTTGAAATCTGGCAAATGGATGTCAAGACGGCTTTCCTTAACGGAAGTCTTGATGAAGAAATCTATATGCAACAACCCCAAGGCTTCATTGAAAAAGGCCAAGAACATGCTTTAGTATAATTAAAAGCAGACTTTGAGTATAAGTGGGAGATTGTTGGGATTATACTGGAAAGTATGCTTTTACTTTGTATATTCAAAACTGAATTTCGGACTTATTTACTGAAATAAATTATTTATCACTGATGCTTTAAATATCATTGAATGTTACATATATTTACTGCATAACTGTTCAATAAACAGTACGTGTTACATTGTAGTTAATTTAGTGATACCAGATTACAGAAGACTAAATTAACAGTTCCTTGTAACCAAAAGTACACCATTCACGACCTAGATGGAAATGAACAATCCACCGTGAAAGGTTGAAGTGTAAGGCTCAGATTGGCTTGTCTTGACCAAGAGATTACACTAGTGCATGACTGATGCACTGAATAGGACCTACAGGAGGACAAATTCTTCAGCACTGAACTAGGAAGAATTAGACCTCAGTGGTTCGTTATTTCTTAATCTTCGTTCCTTAAATAGGATCGCATGTGGTTAGTAATTATTGATTTGACTTATTACGGGTAGAGAATCAACGAGATTCAATACTTTATATCTTGGGCAATATTATTGGTCACATGCGATTGCTAAGATTTAATACGGAGAATCGTGTGCAAGTACGCTTGTTCGATTTGCCCCCTTGGGAGGTTCATAAGATTTATCATACCAAATCTTGCAAGTGAAACTAGTTTCCGGTATGGATAATAATGTTGAACCATTCCTTAACCAAGGACAAAAGATATTAATTAATGGAAAGCTATTTCAGTGGCTTGAATTAATTAATGGGCTAGATAATCTAAAACACGGGAAATAATAATCGGGAGCCATATTGATTGTAATATGGGTTAAGATGGATAGTGCAATATTAATTATGTAGTGGGATTAATTAATATTTATGGGCTTGAATAATATTGTGGCTCAATATTGATAATTCAAGATCCATTGGAAGGTCCATTCTTAATTCTCCTAAAGGCCCCCCAAATAGCCCACCATAAAATCCAATAACTGAAAAAGGTGTTTAAAAATAAAATAAATTTGTTGCTTATTTTTCCTCATAATTTTCGAAAATTATGAATAAAAGGGGAGAAAGATTTTCTTTGAATTTTGTTATGGAATGAAGATATGTATTCTTAAAGATTTTCTTTGAATTTTTTTATGGAATGAAGATATGTATTCTTGGAATACAAGATTATCTCATTAAATTCAAGAAATCTCCCACTTGGTTATTCATATATGATTTTTGAAATTTTTGAAATAAAAGGGAAAGAAAAATTTTCTTGATTTTCTTGAAAAGATATTATAGAAGATATGTATTTCTTGAAATGCAAGTATATCTCATAAATTCAAGAAGATCTAAATCTTGGATTCTTGTCTCTTGATTTTCGAAAATATTGCCATAACAAGATGAGGTGGGATTTTTGTGGAATATTTTAATTATGGAGAAAAGAATATAGGAGATATATTCAAGATTTCTTGGAGATCAAGAAAAGATTTTCCCACATTGGTTTTTCCTCAAAATTTCGACCACCACCCCATCTATAAATAGGGGATGATTCTTTCACTCCCAAGTACAATTCCATGTGCTGAAAAAATTAGTAAATCCACAAAGGTGGTGCAACAAAGTATATTTTTCCTTTTGTTAATTGTTCGCGAGCATCCTTCCACCGGATTGTCGAGCAAGGACTAGGGAATACTTGGGAAGGCTTTTTGGTGTGTTTAATCGACGAGACCATTGCCACTCCAAGAGGTTAGTTCACGTAAACTCGTAGTAATTCCGCATGCGTAGGATTTACGTGAACTGTTTATATGCATGATTTGTTGTTGAATTATTATTTGAATTAATATAGGATTAATTCATGTTAGTAATAATTGTTAGAATTAAATATGTATTTAAATATTCATCCCGAATAGATCCGTGCAATTAATTCCCCAACACAATGATACATATTACTAAAAAAACAAGTGTTACTACATGAACAGAAAATGTTTCCCTATGAAAAAAAACATGTTACCACATGAACAAAAACAAGTACAAGCGCGAAAATAAATCCTCAGTCCAAAATTATAGATTTAAAGTCCAAAATTACAGATTTAAAGAACAACTTGATGTGTTACTACATGAAGAAAAGAGTGTTACCCTATGAACAAACGAGTGTTACTACATAAACAAAAACTTGTACAAGCGCTGAAAAAAATCCTCAGTCCAAGATTATAAATTTAAAGAACAACGTGACAAGAGTACAGAAGGACCTGTAAATTTGTGAGGATGAGAAAACTGAAGAAATTGAGAAGAATATGGATGAGAAAAAATAAATAGAAGAACAAGAGAAGAAAAGAGAATGAAAAACCTATAGAAGCAGCGCTGTGAAAATCAAAACTGAAGAAATTTGGCTGCTGCGTGACGTGAGGAAAAAGAAGCCTTGCCCGACCCGCGCTTTCCAGGCCCTCGAAGAA
Source organism: Stenogyne calaminthoides (assembly GCA_037126765.1). Taxonomy (NCBI): domain Eukaryota; kingdom Viridiplantae; phylum Streptophyta; class Magnoliopsida; order Lamiales; family Lamiaceae; genus Stenogyne; species Stenogyne calaminthoides. The sequence continues at coordinate 18,321,259 of JBBCBC010000002.1, forward strand.
AAAAAGAAAGAAAAAAAGTCCAATTAATCTATAATTGCACATATGATTTGTATGCAATATTGCAACATGTTTTTGCCAAAAAATTAATAATTGAAGTCAAGTTTTAATGATACAAAGAAAAAGTTATCATTGGAAACCCTAAAATATTTAATTTTATTGCGTAATTAATTTAATTTTTTGAAGCCTAAACCCGTACAAAAAATACCAAAACTCGACAATGAGAATCATATCGCGTCTAAATTAAATTTGAGTACCAAAAAATAGCAAAAAATTGGATGATTGATTCATGCATGAAAAGGTATTGGTATTTTTAAAACAAGTCTTGCACTCCATTTCCACCTACTCCCATCTCTTCATATCACCACACCATGCTTTCTTTTCCAATTTCCTCACTCCATCTGACCATAGCAAGCAAGCATCCGTGCCTCTTTCAGTTCTTATATATACACTCAACACCCATTTCAATTTGGGGTTCTGAAATTAAAAAAAAAAAAGAGAGAGAGAAAGAAGAGAGAAGAGGAGAGGAGAGTGGAGAAGATAGGAGAAGGACTTTCCCCCTTCTCCCTTATCAATTTTCGTCCACCATCACCACCAAGCCAAGGAGGAGCTTCTCTTCCACCCTTTTAAGCTAAAAGAAAGATCTTTTCAAGTGTCAAACAAAAAATAACAAGGTAATGAGCAAATATCTACTTTTTCTTGAAGATTAATAGATAAATGCTTGTGTTTACTCATTTAATGTAGAAATGACATGTTTATAAGCCCCTTATACTCCAATAAACTTTTTGTATGTATGTAAATGTTTGTGTTGGAAAATTTATAGTTTTGATGAAAGTTCCAAAACAGTTGTAATAGGACCAGCCAGACCTGTTAGATGACTGATGATCTATAAATCAGGTTAAGGTGACCAGTTGAAAACTGATGTATAGAGCAACTGATGTAATAGTATAGGTCACATATTGAGGGGGAACTCAATATGTATCAGGCTAGTCTTGAAGATCAGGCTCAAATTAGAAGATCAGAAGATTGAAGTATAGAAGACAAGAAGAAACTGATTGATCAGTTTCAATCAAGATAAGAATCAACTTAAAGATGAAGACTTAATGAATTTCGAAGAATCAAGACCTGATAACCTGATATGAAGGAAATGTCAAGTGAGTCACAAGTTGTGCTAAGACAACTTGTTTTGATGACTCAAGAAGGTAGAATTGATCAGTACGATACTGATCAGGTTAGTTCAAGTCAGGTGACATCCAAGTGTTAACCTAAGACATATAAATCGATTAGACAATCAGAATGAACAAGAATGATGGCTGACGAATGCCGAATAAGTGTACTTATCAACCAACGAGAGATCGTCACGTAAGTACGGAACTGACAAAGATGGGATGTGAAGCATCAGAGTTCAACGGCTAGAAGGACAAATTAGCACGCTTTTAGCCATGCCGTTTCTGATGAACATCACTTCATTCCTGCAAACCTACAAAAAATAGATCAAGATTCAAATTGCTCTCCAACGGCTCTTTGATTTCGAAGGTCTATAAATATAGGATCAACCTTCAGAGTAAGGTTACGGAAATTATACACAAGCTCAAGCTTCAAGCCATTTTCGTAAGAACACTGAAGAACAAGCAAATATTCTAAGTGTTCATCCCATAGTTTCTTAGCAAGAGTTCTTATCCTTTAGCTTTAGGCTACTTAAATACTAAGATAGAATTCCAGTTGGAAACAAAACAAATCTAACCCCCAAATCAAGTGTTAGGTTAAGATTGTTAGCAAGATCTCAAGCTAGGGTTTCTAGTCTTGATTTCTGGGATCAGTTGAGTGAGAGCTCCATAAATATATGTATGTACTATTTGACTAACATATTAAACTAAGTCAGTTTGGTAGTGAGTGCCCCTGCTGATAGAGAAAAGTGGACGTAGAACCAGTTGTCCGAACCACTATGAATATTGTGTGTTTACCTGCTCTACACTATATGCACACAACTATTTTGATAAACTGCCATGCATATCCTAAGTAGAGATTAGTCTAGCACCAAGCTGCTGGCCTGATCAGTTGGACACTTTGTCAACTGATCTGATCAGAAAACCTTAGGACTATTTTCCGTTAAATTGGTTTTTCACACGGGTTGATTTAAAGCTTCCACAAAACCAGTTAAACTGATAGACACCAAACTGATAAGCTCACCAACGATCAGTAGGTTGGATATCAGTCTGTACTGATCACTAAGCACTCTATATCAGTAAACTTGCAAATCAAGCTGATCACACGAAAAAGTTTCAGAAGGTTATTCACCCCTCCCCTCTAGACTTCTGCCTCACTGAAACCCGTTCGGGACCTACAAGTGGTATCAGAGCAGTGGTTCTACGGACCACTATCTTTGAGTATCATCGGTTCTTGAGGAAGAATGATAGTGGTCACTTGAGCAGATCTTTGAAAAACTTATTTTAAAACTCATCTGTTTAATTCATCTGGTATGTACCATGATATGCCTAAGTTCTCCGTCGATGAGTATTCCGACTAGACTATTTTTATGGGTAACCATCTGGGTTCAATCAGTTCCAGAATTATGGAGGTTATCGAACAAGGAACCATCATTATCTATAATTTCAATCCAGCTGAAGGAGGTGATCCGACTCAACCAACAGGAGCAAGGATCAGAAAGAGTCCTTCTCTGATGGATGTTGAAGAGCGGAAATTGTCCAACCTGGATACTATTGCCAGGCATATCATTATGAAGACGGTGGACAAGACAACTCGAGAGAAGATCAAGTAATTGAAAACTACGAAGCATATGTGGGATACTCTAGCTGAAATATATGAGGGGAATGATCTGATTAAGGATAGCAGACTGTAAGCTGAACTGGTTAAGTTTGAGAAACTCAAGATGCTGCCCAATGAAACTATTAATCAACTTGATGGAAGAATCACCATGGCTATCAACAAGATTCGTGAAGTAGGTCGAGAAATGTCTGATAAGGATATCAACTACAAGATTCTGAGGTCCCTGACCAAGAAATGGGGCATGAATGTGGCAGTGATTAAGGATTGTCAAGATATTGCGACAATGAAGTCAAGCAAGTTGTTTCTCAGTCTGAAGGCCCATGAGTTTGACCTGATTGAAAGAGGTCAAGAAGAAGATGAAACTCCTGTTGAAGTTGCTCCAACCACGTCAAAAGTTGTAGCATTTCAGGCAACCAATAGCACTTCAAGATCTACAGAACCAGTAGTGAACATCATAAGTCAGGCTGAACAGATTGCATTGCTGACCAGAAAGCTTGAACGATCTAATGTTTAACTGGGACAGTATAGGAAGTTCTACAAAGACTACAGATAAAGTAGAGGAAGAGATAGGAGATCTACATATAGATCACAAGAAAGGAATCGTTCTGATGATAAAAGAGATGACAGAAGAGACAATCGGAGAGATGAATGTAGGGATAATAAGAGAGATGATCACAAGGATGTCAGACGAGATGATCGATCAGATAGAAGAGGTTTTGATTACAAGCAAACTGGCAGAAGAAATTCTAAGGATTTTGAGCCTGCTTCAACTGTCAGAAACCAGGTCACTACATTGTCGATTGTCCTGACCTGACTCCTAAAGAGAGAGAGAGAAGAATCGGAACAGAAGAGAGCAAAGACACAACGACAGAAGAGCTATGGTTTCTGACACTTCTGGTATCGACGACTCCTACCTGCCTTCAGATGACTTTGGATATTCATTTGTCGAGGACTTCAGCCTAATGAAAACAACTGATGATGTCGATATATGATTTGATTTTCTCATCTGATGACGATATCTGTCTCATGGCCAAAGAAGTTGACCAAACTGAGGTAGTCTCTAAACCTTCTGTGCCTTCTCTTTCCACACCTGTTGTGCTGAGCACATCTACTGGAGAGGTTGACCTGCAACTCTATAATGAGTAATTGCTGGATAATCTCTCCAATGCAGTAGACACTTACTCTATAGTGGAAGCTGAGAACGATAACCTGAGGGCTGAGAATATTCGGCTTGTAAAGGAAAATACAGACAGGAGAGAAGCTGAACTGAAATCAGTTGAGACTGTTCAGAAGATGACTAATGAACTGGAGTTTCTAAAAGTTAGTACTTCTGATCAGGGTAAACTGATTAAGGAACATCAAACTCTCAACCTGAAGAAAGCTGATGATCTCAAAGTCCTACAGGTTAAGTTTGATGATCTCTTCCGATTGCAAGAGACTCTAAAAAAAGTGAGGACAATTTGCGAAAGAAAGTAGAGGTTTTCAGAAAAGCTTCTAAAAATGTTGATGAAATAACCAGCTACTATCGCAAGTCAACTGATAAGAAGAGAATCGAGTGTGAAAGCCCTTTTGGATTCTCACATGTCCAATCTGGTTCATCTTCAAAAGGTGAATGAAAGAAGATTTCTGGAAAAGATACAAATTATGCTAAATCTGTATCAAATAAGGGAAATAGACCAGTTGACCAGGCAAGGCCACTGTCTGATTAGAAAGGGAAAATAAATGGACCCCAACTGATCAAGTATCAGCCGAGGAATCAACAGAAGAGCCCTGTTCTTTTGAAGAGACCTCAGCCCAATCAACAAATTAGGTATCAGCCTAGACCATCTCGCAAGGGACAGTCTCAGCTGAAACCTAATTAGGTCAAGCAACCTAATCAGCATGCTAAAGGTAAACTGATCAAACCATCTGTGCAAAGAAGATATGAATCTTTTGATGGTAGCAGTCGTACTTACCCTTATAACCAGAAATCCAGGACAGCTGCACCTGAGCCCCACTGGATTAAAAGAAGACAAGTTAACAAGAAAATTCCCAAGTTTTCTAATTCATCCAAGGGTCACACTCATAATCATTTTGATCAGAATGCACATGATAAGATGTATGATTATGTACATGCTTATGGGGGACAAATAAGGCCTTCTGATCTTGATGATTACAATAGAAATGCCTTGTTTGTTTGGATCCCGAAAGGTAAAGCTAACCCCCCAGGACCCAATCCTACTGGGGTACCTACAGTCTGATCTGATTGTAGGTTCGCGTGGGTTTGGCCAATAAAGAAGGAGCACAAACAACTATCTGGTACATCGATAGTGGATGCTCAAGGCACATGATTAGTGATAAGCAACTCCTTAGTTCTTACATTCAACAAGAAGGACCACGTGTACCCTTTGGTGACAATAACTTTGGTTTTACCAGAGGGTTTGGAACCTTAGTCAATGATGATGTATAGGTTTCTGGAGTCTCGTATGTCGATGGTTTAAAGCCCAACCTGTTATCGATTTCACAATTCTGCGACAACGGATACAGTGTTGAGTTCTCGATGTTAGTATTAGTATCCTAGAGACAATCCTTTGTAAAGGACATAATACTCGATGATATTCAGATTGATTTAATATTATAGTTCATTTAATATTAATGTATGACAATACACTTGTTTGAATATTATGTTTGATTGTTTGCATTTATTCATGTAAGTGTTCCCATGAACCATTGTTGTCATTGAGGATGTGAGACCTCAGATGACATAAGCATGGTTCTCAAATAGCCCCGATCGAGGATCATCAAGAATGAGATATTGATGATGCAATTGAGATTGGTGTGCGATCTGCATCATACTCTTAGAGAGTGTAGTAAGATCTCACTTACTACGAGATACAGGGTATCTCATGATGGATGCACAGATACCTTAGAGTGTATTGGTATACCCATCTGAGAAACCGTTTGATGTAATTCTACAATATGTGTCTACGGGTGTCTCGATTAGTGGGAGTGATGCGATACTCCTTTGACTTGAGGTCAATATGCACGACATATGTGGAGTGATGAACTTTGACCATGACCGACGCTTGTACCCTTCCATGGGTAGATATGGCTTGGATTGAGTTCATCACAAAATGCATGTGCGTGGTAGTTGAGCCAAGAATATGATTCATTCCTCAATGTGGATTTAGAGAGAATACTCATCTTCTCATCATAATTGGATCTAAGTCATAGGCCGATGCACGTCAACTTGGACTTTAGGCCAAGTGTGATATAAGTGATCAATTAATTATTAGAGATAATATGATTAAGTTATTTGAATAGACACTTCATCATGTTCAAGACTTGATCGAGTATTCGCGAATGAAAGGAAGTTATCATAATAGCCCATGTTTCAGTTATAGGTAGTTACACGTTTCTCGCAACATACATCATATATTGAGAATGTGTGATTTATTGTCTAGGGTTCAATTAAGACCATTAGTTTGACTAATCACTCGATATATGAGGGCCTATGGGTCACACAACAAGTAATTCCCTAATCAAATTATAGTTGGTTGATTAAGTATTAAATTGGATTTAATATTTAATTTATGGAGAATTAATAATATATTAATTTAGAATTAATTATTATTACTGTTTAATTAAATTGGATTTAATTAAATAGGAATCCAAAATAATATATGGAATATTATTGTAGGAAAATATAAGTAGGGAAAAACATATCTATGAGATTTGTTTTGCAAGATTAGGAAAGATATTCCTAATAAAGATAACTTAAGATTTAAGTTGGTCTTCCCCAATATATATGAGACCTTAGGGATTCATTATTCACTACAAGAAAAGCTAGTTTTCTCCATAAAATCCCTAGTTATAATTTTCCTAGCAAATTCATCTCGGTATTCAACGCTGGCAAATCTATGTGAATCTGAGCAAGGGGATTACGTGGATACCATAGTAGAGAAATCTGCGTATGATTTACTGTAAGGTTTCTCTTTATGTTTATACGTATTTAATTATGTAATTACGTGTTCGTTGTTAGTGAACTATTTATTTCCGCTGCGCATGTATTACGTATTTACGTGCCTCTAAATTCCAACACTCGACTGATCAGTGAACTATCAAGAATCGAGTCACTCAACAGATTTTGCTGACTGGAACTAGAAAAGGAACGATCTACACTACAGATTGGGACAGTTGTCCAAGAAATGCATGCCTGATTGTTAAAAGTTCCAAAAGTAGCAGTTGGCTCTAGCACAAGCGAATGAGTCACCTGAACTTTAAAATTGTTAACAAGATAGCAAGGATGTCGTTGGTCGAGGGTCTCCCGAATGAAGTTTTCTCTAAGGATCAGACATGTGTCGAATGTCAGAAGGGAAAGCAAGTCAAGGATTCATTTAAGGGGATCCCAGTGCCACCATCCAACAGAGTATTGCAACTGCTCCATATGGATCTTTTTGGACCAGTCACACCCCTTAGTTTCAGTAGACGAAAGTACACTTTGGTGATTGTGGATGATTACTCCAAGTTCACCTAGGTTGTATTCCTGAATAAGAAGGATGAAACTACAACAAAGATACCTAAGCTATAGAACGAGAAATGTGTCAGTATTGTAAAGATCAAATCAGATATAAGGAACCGAGTTCTTGAATTCTTTCATACCGCAGGTGAGCGACTGTCCGTCTTATTTCGCTAGCATATGTCACATGATTGTACGAACTTCTCTACTTCTTTACGCATTTTTAGCCAATAGAACAACTGAGAGATGTGTTTGTAAGTTTGTAAGATGCTCGAATGGCGCCCGAAAACCGATGCATGAAACTCCCTGAGTAGCTTTATTCGTAACTACCCCTTGAGCACCCCAATCACACCGTGTTTAGCCAAACACCCTTTCTTTATACTTGAACTCACTCGGTCCCTCCCCACTTCGTTCCAACTCTTCGGCGTGATGAAGTATTTGCCACAACTCTTCTCTTCCCTTGTCGCGGTCGCAATTTCATACTCTTGCAATGGAGGGCCGATAGGGACATTATGGTTGCAGAAGGTGTCCACGTTCACCTTTCTCGATAAGACATCCGTTGCGTCGTTATCCTTCCCGGATCGACACAACACTTTGTAGTCGAACCCGCTAACTTCGCAATCCATTTCTATTGTTTCGGTTTAGTAATTCGTTGCTCGATCAAATAACGTAAACTCTTCTGATCAATCACAATCTTAAATCTACGCCCAACGAGATATGGTCTCCAGCTGCATATGGCCTCTAGTAAATCCAACTTCTCTTTCTCATATACCACCACCACTTCTTTGACTCGCATATGCCTTTGCTCATGTGTGCAATAGGCCATTTATTTTGCATAAAAACTGCCCCGATTTCGAAACCTGATGCGTCCATCTCGATCATGAACTCTTCATCAAAGTTGGGTAGTGCTAACACCGAGTCGAGATCATGGCCTCTTACAAGCCTTCGAAAGATTTTTGGGTTTGGGCTGACCACACAAATCGGTTCTTCTTGGTCGCCAACTTGCCAAATTTTGCGCAAAACTTTCTATAATAACCGCCATTCCCAGAAAACCATGCAATTCAGTCACATTAGAGGAAACCATCCAATCCCGAACAACCTCGATATTTCGAGGGTAAACCCTCACACCCTTTCCTCATATAAAATGCCCAAAATATTCGACTTCTCTCACTCCAAAAAAACATTTAAATGGTTTGATCACGAATAGATTTTCCCTCAAAATAGTAAGCGCTTGTCTCAGATGCATTAAGTGTGGATCCCTAGATTTACTATATACGAGAATATCATCAAAGAAAACAAGTACGAACCTCTTTAGATGTGGTCGAAATATGTGATTCATGATGGCTTGAAACGTTGGCGGGGAGTTGCTCAATCCAAAAGGCATGATTAAGTAATTGTAATGCCCATTGTGCATTCTGAAAGTTGTCTTATGCACATCGTCCGGGTGCATTCTTATCTGGTGGTAGTCGACTTGTAAATCGAGCTTAGTGAAGTAGGTGGCTCCATGTAACTCGTCGAGCATGTCGTTAGCTGTTGGGATCGGAAATCAATCTTTGATAGTGGTTGCGTTCAAGGCTCGACAATCCGTGCAAAAATGTCACGATCTATCCTTCTTTTCAATAATAACACTGGTGACGAGAAGGGACTGGTGTTATACCAAACTAACCCCGCCTTCATCATTTCCTCTACTTGCCTCTCGATTTCCTTCTTTTGAAAGTTACTGTAGCGATAGGGTGCTACGTTAACTGGTTTTGCCTCATCAACGAGGCGAATGCGATGATCAAAATCCCATGATGGTGGCAACGCTCCCGGGTCAATTAATATCTCGGGAAACTCCTCCATCAGCCGCTCGATCTCTCCTTCTACCGCCCTCGGGCTCTCATTGCCCATGAGGTTCATACCATTAGAAGATAACATATAACAGTCTCCCCTTCTAGCCATTTATGGGTGTAACATGTTGGCTTTCATTACGCTCGTGGACATGTAGCCGATGTCGTTCAATAATATCAAGTCTGCTCCAAACCAAAAACGTACGGACAATTCTTGGTCGTCTAGAGTTAAAGGGCTAACTGCCTTAAGCCAAGTCATCCCAAATACAATGTCCAAGTTTGGTAGTGGCATTGAATAAGAAGTTTGATATTAAACCTAATGCCTTGAATGGAGACAGACACCTGTTCGTACTTAGTGTCGCAGCTTGACCACCTGTCGTCACCACCTCAAAGTTCTCTCCTGTCGTGATACCGGGTAGTCTCAAATATTGTGCTAAGGTCGTAGTTATAAAATTCAGCGAGGCCCCACTATCCACGAGTACTATGACCGGTTGTCTTCCGATATGCCCCTCATGCCTCAAGTCATGTCGGCCCTTTTTCTTTCCTAGATGATTGAGTGAAATCAGGGGATCATTCTCTCTCTCTCTTTTCGATCATCGATCGCCTCATCATAGACTGCTGGCTTTTCGTAATCAATCTCCACCATTGGCCCACCCGGGTTTGAGTGATTCTGGCTTAATTTAGGTTAATTTGGGTCAAAATTGGACTAAATTAGCTATACTTAAAAGCTAGTGTTCTAAGAGTAGGACTCTTGTAAAATATTGCACCATAGTGTTATGTGTAATACCACACAAATAAGGCATTAAAACTTAAATATTCGCGGGTTGGGCTGGGCGCGAGGGTTGGGCGCGGATCTAAGCGGACGATTATATATTTATAGAAGGATATCTTTATCAAATATGTGTTGTAGCCTAGTGGTTCAAGTTGTTAAGGTATTTTGTTGCAGGTTCAATTCTTGTTGAGCACATAATTTTTAATTTTTTCTTTTGTTAGGTTTTTGTATGTTACTACATCTATGTGTAAGTGTTATTACATTGTTATATTGAAATAACTTCATATCTTACGTAACACGTATTAAAACATAACGTAATACATAAATGTTCATAAGGTAACACATTATTGTTCATATGGTAACACATGAGTATTCACATAGAATTACGACATGTATATAGTGTTACATATTACTAAAAAAATAAGTGTTACTACATGAACAAAAAAGTGTTACCCTATGAAGAAAAATTTGTTACCACATGAACAAAACCAGTACAAGCGCGAAAAGAAATTTCAAGTCCAAGACAACAGATGTAAAAAATGACTTGGTGTGTTACTACATGAACAAAAGAGTGTTACCCGATGAACAAAATAGAGTTACTACATGAATAAAACCAGTACAAGCACGAAAAAAAACCTCAGCCTAAAATTACAGATTTAAAAAACAGCGTGAGAAGAGTGCAGAAGGACCTGTAAATTTGCGAGAATGAGAAAAACAGAAGAAAGCGAAAAGAATATGAAAGGGAAAAAAAGAAAAAGAAGAATAAGAGAAGAGAAGAGAAGGAAAAACCTAGAGAAGCGTCGTGAAGAAGAAGAAGCCCGTGGCTGCCCTGACCTGACCAGTTACCTAACCCGCAAAAATCCTAAAAAAGTCCAATTACACTACAATTGCACATAGGCCTAGTATGCAATATTGCATACAAGTTTTTGCGGTGTTCTAAACTCGTTTAAATTTAGTGTCCCTAAAAATATTAATCTCCCTAGTCATCGACCGCTCTCAGGGGTCGCCCTAAATTTTTAGAAAACTAGTGTTGTGGAGGGAAATAAAATAATGATCATAGAGACTGGTAGGAGAAAGATGATGTTTTTAAGTATTAGTTTATACCACGTGCCTTGCACGTGATATGTAAGTAGTTAGTAAAAGGTTGATATAGAAAAATAGGACCATTATTTTAGAACTCTATGCTTCAATTATTAAAATAATTTTTTTTTGACAGGTTCAGTTATTTAAAAAATTAATAGGTAAAGACTTAGGGGTTGTTTTCAATATCTACTCATTGAAGTAGAAGTGTTTTTTAAAAAAAAATTAGTGTGACCCAATTTTTAGAAAGAATAAGCACTTCTACCCTCCCACTTGTGTTCTAAAATATAACCTTAGCGTACTGAACATTTATAAAAATATCTTATTGCTTCAAGTAAAACATATTAAATATATACTAATCAAATAATAGAAATATTTTCAAGAAATATAAAAAATGAAGACACCTTTAGAGAAGATTGAAAAAACCTTAAATATAAACCCCAACCCACTTTTTAATACTTTGACCGCTTAAACTTGTGCCACTTGTGACTCTTTAGAACTCTTGTAACTTATGAGTTGTATATGTTGGGAAATTTATAGTTTTGATGGAAGTTCCAAAACAGTTGTAATAGGGACCAGTCGAAACTATTAGTCGACTGATGTTTTGATAGGAAACCAGCTGAACATGTTAGACAGCTGATGTATTAGAATAGGTCACATATTGAGGGGGAACTTAATATGAATAGACTAAGTCCTGAGGATCAGAAGTAAAGATCAGAAGTGTAGATCAGCAGCCAAGATCAGTAGCGAGAATCAGAAGAAAATATCTGAAGACACAGCAGACCAGAAGACCTAGTCTACGAAGACATCAGCAGAATCGATTGGTTGAAGCTAAGACAACCATATCAGTAGACTCAAGGCGACTGATCAGTATAGGTGTTGATCAGTTCAAGCCTAGTCAGAAAAGTGATAAGAAGAATGTCAACTTGTTTGGCTTTACAGGGCGCCGAATAATTGTACCTGTTAGCCACTCAGAGATCGACACGTATGTACTGATCTGACGTTGCAGGATATGGCGTATTACGGTAAACGTCTAGAAAGGACAAATATGCACGAAGACGGCATGGTCTTCCTGAGCAAGTCAAATTAAGCCTGCAAACTACCAAAAATAGCCTGAAATTCAAATTGCTCTCCAACGGCTATTTGATTTCATGGTCTATAAATATGGGATCAATCTTCACAGTGAAGACACGGAAATTATCATCAAGCTCAAGCCATAGCAATTTCCGCACGAAGAACACAAATTTGAAGAATATTTCTAAGTGTTCATCCCATTGTTCTTAGCATATAAATCTCATCCTCTAGCTTTAGGCTGCATAAATACTAGGATAGATTTCCAGTTGGAACAACAACAAATCTTTACCCAAACCCAAAAGTTAGGTTAAGTTTGTTTTGCAAGATTTCAGACTAGGGTTTCTAGTTTCTGATTTCTGGGATCGGTTGAGTGAGAACTCATTAAACATCAGTTGTACTGTGTTGGACTAACACATTAAACTAAGTCCAGTTGGTTAGTTCGTTCCCCTGCTGATAAGGAAGAGTGGACGTAGGACTGGTTGTCCGAACCACTATAAAAATCTTGTGTGTTTAATCTGTTTTACCTGCTTTACACTATAGTGTTGGGATATTTTAGTTTTGATGAATTATGTCAAAACATTATTAACTTGTGTTATTCAAACTAATTTACAGATAACAAGTTGAGGGGGAACGAAAGAACAAGTTGAGGGGGAACTCACGGAATCAGAAGTAGATGATCGAGATCAGACGAGGCTGCAGACGAGACTGATCGAGAGCAAATGAGTTAGATGAGTTCAGAGTTAAACTGATGAGTCAGGCAAATCAAGAGAAGAAAAGTTAAGCCAAACCGATCGTAAGATCGATGATGTAAATGCACTGGGATCGATGATAAGAAGAGCGTGCAAGTCGATCGTAAAGAAACCCACCGTAAGATCGTAAGAGAAGGTTGCAGATCGTAAGAGGAGCAGATGAGATCGACGAGATCGACGTGATCGAGATCGATATGAAGATGAGCAGATGATCAAGATCGACGCGGATTGAGATCGATGCGATAAACCCGATATGCTAACCTCGATGTAATCGACCGATGCTATCCCCGAGACGCCGAATCGAAGATTTGATGATCCGACAACCGAGCCGATCGATCGCAAAGAAGAAATCGATAGCTCGAAGTCAAAGTAACTCCAAGGTCGGGATGTCAAATTGAGAACCGAACTCGGTCACACTGAAAGTGTCAAGATGCCTGATCAGACAAGGTCCGCTGAAGAGAAGTCTGTTGAATCAAGAACCCTGAGTAACCTGAAGACTCAGAGAATCCTGAATGATTCCAAGGCGAGGAATCTGAGGAATATAAAATTAGAATCACCGACGTGGACCAATGAGAGGAAGACAACCCGATCTGGAAAAGTGCAGAGACTTCAGAGAATAGTATGGATTTGAATGTGATTCTCTCCAACGGTAACATTCAAATCCACACTATAAATACAAGTTCTTCCTTCATTATCAAGTGTGGATGTGTGGAGAAGATAGCGCACGAGATGCTACAGAGCCAAAGAGAGTTATATCCAAAGCATTCCCACCCTAGAACACAAGTCTGTAGATATACATATATATTCAAAGAGTGTTCTAGAACCCAACCTAAGCAACCCACGATGTATCCTAGGCTTAGAGAGATTTTCCCAACCTTAGCATTGAGGCTAAACCATTGTAAGGGAAAATCTCACCATAGTTGGAGAACAACCCCAAACCCAAACCCATTCTCGTAAGAGATAAGTAGTGGTGAATTGAGGTAGTTGTTAGGCAATCCCGAGTGAGGGTGATAAGTCCCGAAGGAGTGTGAACTCGTTAAACATCTAAGAGGCGAGCCCGAGAGGGTGATAAGTCCAGTTTGAGTTAGTAAACTACAGAGGTAGTCAGAAAACTCAAGGTCGGGTTGAATAAGTAAACTACGCGGAGTAGTCAGAAAGCTCAGGGCCGAGTTGAGTAAGTAAACTACCCGAGGTAGTCAGAAAACTCAAGAAGTGTTTGAAGGAATTTCCCTAGGAACAGGGAGAGTGGATGTAGGAGCTTGAGTCTCCGAACCACTATACATTGTTGTGTTGTTTACTGCTTTATGTTCTTATCTTGTCATACGCATTCGATTATAAGCATAACACAACACATGAGCTTAAAAGTGAAAAATCTGTAATCACTCTACCCTCACCCCTGTTTTTGTATGCATTTCATGATTATTCCGCATTTCATGGGTTTTCCACCGGGCCTATCAACTGTTGGGATATTTTAGTTTTGATGAATTATGCCAAAACATTATCAACTTGTGTTATTCAAGCTAATTTCGTATAAAAGTTGAGGGGAACGAAAGAACAAGTTGAGGGGGAACTCACGGAATCAGAAGTAGATGATCGAGATCAGACGAGGCTACAGACGAGACTGATCGAGATCAAATGAGTTAGATGAGTTCAGAGTTAAACTGATGAGCTGTGCAAATCAGAAGAGAAGAAAAGCTAAGCCAACCGATCAAGATCGATGACTGGAAATGCACCGAACGATGATCAAGAGCGCATAAGTCGATCGTAAAGAAACCGACCGTAAGATCAAGAGAAGGTTGCAGATCAGAAGAGGAGCAGATGAGACTGATCGAGATCAGACGTGATCGAGATCAGATATGAAGATGAGCAGATGATCAAGATCAGACGTGATTGAGATCAGATGCGATAAACCTGATATGCTAACCTGATGTAATCGATTGATGCTATCCCGAGATCCGAATCAAGATTTGATGATCCGATCGGTCGAATGATCGGATCGAGCAAAGAAGAAATCGGATAGCTTTGAGTCAAAGTAACTCGAGGTCGGGATGTCCGAATTCAGAGAATCGAACTCGGTCGACTGAGTGTCAAGATGCCCGATCGATAAGGTCCGCCAAGAGAAGTCTCTTTGAATCAAGAACCCTGAGTAACCTGAAGACTCAGAGAATCCTGAATGATTCCAAGGCGAGGAATCTGAGGAATATAACCGTTAGAATCAGCTGATGTGGACCAATGAGAGGAAGACAACCAGTCTGGAAAAGCTGCCAGAACTTCATAGAGAATAGTATGGATTTGAATGTGATTCTCTCCAACGGTAACATTCAAATCCACACTATAAATACAAGTTCTTCCTTCATTATCAAGTGTGGATGTGTGGAGAAGATAGCGCACGAGATGCTACAGAGCCAAAGAGAGTTATATCCAAAGCATTCCCACCCTAGAACACAAGTCTGTAGATATACATATATATTCAAAGAGTGTTCTAGAACCCAACCTAAGCAACCCACGATGTATCCTAAAGCTTAGAGAGATTTTCCCAACCTTAGCATTGAGGCTAAACCATTGTAAGGGAAAATCTCACCATAGTTGGAGAACAACCCCAAACCCAAACCCATTCTCGTAAGAGATAAGTAGTGGTGAATTGAGGTAGTTGTTAGGCAATCCCGAGTGAGGGTGATAAGTCCCGAAGGAGTGTGAACTCGTTAAACATCTAAGAGGCGAGCCCGAGAGGGTGATAAGTCCAGTTTGAGTTAGTAAACCTGAGGAGGTAGTCGTAAAAACTCAAGGTCGGGTTGAGTAAGTAAACTACGCGGAGTAGTCAGAAAGCTCAGGGCCGAGTTGAGTAAGTAAACTACCCGAGGTAGTCAGAAAACTAAGAAGTGGTTGAAGGAATTTCCCTAGGAACCAGGGAGAGTGGATGTAGGAGCTTGAGTCTCCGAACCACTATACATTGTTGTGTTGTTTACTGCTTTATGTTCTTATCTTGTCATACGCATTCGATTATAAGCATAACACAACACATGAGCTTAAAAGTGAAAAATCTGTAATCACTCTACCCTCACTTTTTGTTTTTTGTATGCATTTCATGATTATTCCGCATTTCATGGGTTTTCCACCGGGCCTATCAACTGTTGGGATATTTTAGTTTTGATGAATTATGCCAAAACATTATCAACTTGTGTTATTCAAGCTAATTTACAGATAACAAGTTGAGGGGGAACGAAAGAACAAGTTGAGGGGAACTCACGGAATCGAAGTAGATGATCGAGATCGACGAGGCTCTGATTTAGACCGATCGAGATCAAATGAGTTAGATGAGTTCGAGTTAAACCGATGAATCAGGCAAATCGAAGAGAAGAAAAGCTAAGCCGGTGATCGGAAGATCGGATGACTGTAATGCACTGATCGATGATCAAGAGCGCATAAGCCGATCGTAAAGAAAACCACCGTAAGATCGTAAGAGAAGGTTGCGTAGATCGGAAGAGGAATAGTATGAGACCGACGAGATCGACGTGATCGAGATCAGATATGAAGATGAGCAGATGATCAAGATCAGACGTGATTGAGATCAGATGCGATAAACCTGATATGCTAACCTGATGTAATCGACTGATGCTATCCCGAGATGTCAATCGAAGATTTGATGATCCGATCACCGAAATGATCGAAAAAGCAAAGAAGAAATCAGATAGCCTGAGTCAAAGTAACTCGAGGTCGATGTCCGAACCAGAGAATCGAACTCACCGGCTCGAGTGTAAGATGCTCGACGACAAGGTCCGCCAAGAGAAGTCTCTTTGAATCAAGAACCCTGAGTAACCTGAAGACTCAGAGAATCCTGAATGATTCCAAGGCGAGGAATCTGAGGAATATAACCGTTAGAATCAGCTGACGTGGACCAATGAGAGGAAGACAACCAGTCTGGAAAAGCTGCAGAACTTACAGAGAATAGTATGGATTTGAATGTGATTCTCTCCAACGGTAACATTCAAATCCACACTATAAATACAAGTTCTTCCTTCATTATCAAGTGTGGATGTGTGGAGAAGATAGCGCACGAGATGCTACAGAGCCAAAGA
Organism: Stenogyne calaminthoides; assembly: GCA_037126765.1. NCBI lineage: Eukaryota > Viridiplantae > Streptophyta > Magnoliopsida > Lamiales > Lamiaceae > Stenogyne > Stenogyne calaminthoides. The sequence goes on from JBBCBC010000002.1 coordinate 18,338,121, forward strand.
GAGTTATATCCAAAGCATTCCCACCCTAGAACACAAGTCTGTAGATATACATATATATTCAAAGAGTGTTCTAGAACCCAACCTAAGCAACCCACGATGTATCCTAGGCTTAGAGAGATTTTCCCAACCTTAGCATTGAGGCTAAACCATTGTAAGGGAAAATCTCACCATAGTTGGAGAACAACCCCAAACCCAAACCCATTCTCGTAAGAGATAAGTAGTGGTGAATTGAGGTAGTTGTTAGGCAATCCCGAGTGAGGGTGATAAGTCCCGAAGGAGTGTGAACTCGTTAAACATCTAAGAGGCGAGCCCGAGAGGGTGATAAGTCCAGTTTGAGTTAGTAAACTACAGAGGTAGTCAGAAAACTCAAGGTCGGGTTGAGTAAGTAAACTACGCGGAGTAGTCAGAAAGCTCAGGGCCGAGTTGAGTAAGTAAACTACCCGAGGTAGTCAGAAAACTCAAGAAGTGTTTGAAGGAATTTCCCTAGGAACAGGGAGAGTGGATGTAGGAGCTTGAGTCTCCGAACCACTATACATTGTTGTGTTGTTTACTGCTTTATGTTCTTATCTTGTCATACGCATTCGATTATAAGCATAACACAACACATGAGCTTAAAAGTGAAAAATCTGTAATCACTCTGCCCTCACCCCTGTTTTTGTATGCATTTCATGATTATTCCGCATTTCATGGGTTTTCCACCGGGCCTATCATATAGCACACTACCTGATTTGATATTGCATACATATTCTGAGTCTAGATCAGTTTTTGCATTAAGCATCTGATCTGATCAGCTTGACACTTTGTCATCTGATTGAAAACAGACAAGCAGAATTTGATTCTCTTAAACTGGTTTTTCACACGGGTTAAAACTAGCTTCCGCACATCAGTTAAACTGATAGACACCAAACTGATCTGCCATCAGGCGATCAATAAGTTTGATATCAGTCCAAACTGATTCACACGCACTCTGATCGGGCAACTTGCTTTCACACCTGATCTTGCACAAAAGTTTTCAGAAGTCTATTCACCCCTCCCCTCTAGACTTCTGCCCTCACGAAACCCATTCGGGACCTACAGTATAGATGAAACATTACTTTAATTATACTATTTTAATAATTAAATAAAACTAAAGTAAAGTTATAATTGAATATAAATTTAAAATGAATGAAAAATATGTAGCTTATAACTATTAAGTAAAATAATAAAATAAAATATGGAACAAAATTGAATAAATTAAAATATTGCAGATAAAACTAAGGTAAAATTATAATTAAAGATAAATTTTTTTAAAAATATATATAGCATATAATTATTAAGTAAATTTATAAAATAAAAGAAATAAAAAATGGATCGAAATTGAACAAATTTAAAGATTACAAAGTAAAAAGGTTAAAAGATAAAATTCATGACCTCAATCCCAAAATGTTTCTCAACCCCAAGCCACTTTTTAATATAATATATAAAAAGTAGTTATTAATTAAATTTACAAAATTTAAAATAAAATTAAAAAATAAAAGAAATGACGAAATTGAACAAAGTAAAAAGTGGCAGGGGTAAAAGGGTTCGAAAATGTTTCTCAACCCCAAGCCACTTTTTAATATAATATAGAAAAAGTTGTTATTAATTAAATTTACAAAATTCAAAATAAAATAACACTACAAAAAATGAGGGTTTTAACGACGGTTTTTAGCGACGGTATCTAGTACCGTCGATAATTGCGACGGTTTTGTCGACGGTTCAGGTCAGACAGTCAAAGTCCTCGATTTAGCGACGGTTTAGCAACGGTTTTCAAAATTGTTGCCAGTAGCGACGGTTCTTTCGAATCAGGTTGAGTCGAGTTGAAACGGGTCACTTAGCTATGGTTTATCGACGGTTTGAAACCGTCGCTAAGTCGCGTACGAGACACGTGGCGACTCGGCACTTGGCCCACCGCACCAAGGGCGGTTAGTGACGGTTTTTTAAAAAGCAGTCGCTAAATCTGATTATATAAGTTCATGACCTTTTCTGCGATTTTTTTTCACAAATTAGAGTCGTCTCGCACTGCTCGTTAAATCGATTCGTTGTTGCCGTCCTGAGCATTCCTCCCATTAGACGATAATCGTAACATTGCACTCTTCATTTCGATTATTTAAATATATATATATTAATATATAATTTCGAAATATATATATTTTGAAATTATATATTAATATATATATATTAGAAATTATTTGTATATATTATATTAGATTAATTCGAAATGTGCATGTTATATATATTATAAATTATTTGTATACATTAGATATATAGTATTACTTGTATATGCATGTTAAATTCGAAATGTGCTTGTTAGAAATTAGACTAGTTAGATATTATAATTGTTAGAATTGTTAGATTGTTGGTTGAATAGGATGAGTTTAAAATAATACAGTCGAAACTCTGTCGAAATTATTTGTAAATATTAGATAATATTACTTATATATACATGTTAAATTAGTTTTATAGTATTACTTGTATATGCGTGTTAAATTAGTTTTATAGTATTACTTATATATGCATGTTTAATTAGTTTAGCTAGTCTAGTTAGAAATTAGACTAGTTAGATATTATAATTGTTAGAATTGTTAGATTGTTGGTTGAATAGGATGGGTTTAAAATAATACAGTCCAAACTCTGTCAAAATTTAGGCGCAATTTTAATTAATTAATTAATAGTTTTAATTAAGTAATTTATGTCAAATGACATTCATATTTTTTATATAATGCAGATGAGTACTACTGGTAGTGGTCGCTGCAGCGGCAACGACGGCGGCCGAGGCAACGGCGGTGGTCGAGGCGAAGGTAGTGTTCCTCAGAGCACTAGGAGGAAGAGGATCCTTCGACCGATGGTGAACGTGCACCCACCCGCCCCCGTCGGGTCCAGCTCGCAGAACCCGCCACCAACATGGGCATCTCCAGGAGGGTCGAGCTCAGGTTCGACCTCTGTTCATCGTGGCTCGACACCCAATGCTCGTTTAACGATCGACTTGAGAGCGGGAAAGTGAGTTATAATTTACTTTTATTTATTAATTTGTTTAGTTATACAGTTAATTATTTAATTATACTTATTAATTTTTTATAATGTTGTATCAGCATCATACCCGGTCACGAGGCTGCCGCTATAGTCACCAGTTCCATCTTGCGAGTTGGAATTGCCATGGGGGCCCAAAGCTGGAAAGACGTGCCTGAATCCCACCGCCAACTCTACTTCGATGAGTTTAGGGTACGTACAATAATTAATTACTAAAAGTATTCATAATAATTTATTTTAATTTAATACAATAAAGTTTGTGTTAATAAAATTCAGAAACAGACGAAGTGGGGAGAGGATAGGACCCCGGCCAATTTTTATCGTCCGTTCAAAAAGCTTGCCCAAGTCCGGTACAAAGACTTGTTGTATAGGTGGCACGCCGCGTGGAAGGATGAAGGGCTGGATATGACGGATGACATGGATCCTGGCGTCTGGGAGTCGATTGTGGCTGTGTGGAGCGATCACCTTATCGGGAGATGTCTTGGGAAGAATCGCCAAAAACCGTATTATGAGCAAAGCGGAGAGGATGGGGGCGTCGTTGTGCATAAGGTCGGACCCCGGTCGATTCTGGAGCACCAAATGGCAGAAGTAAGTAATTAAAACATATTAATATTTAATTCTACAAGTTCATAATTAATTTTAATACTTGTATTTGTTAACAGAAACTACGGCTTGGACGCTCTCTGGACGCTCTGGAGACGTTGGCACTCGGCCACCCCTACGAAGAGGAGACAAGGACCTCCACCTACCACCGTAGCACCCACGTGCACGTAAGTAATTTAATTATAATATTGTAATTTAATTATAATCATGTATATAATATTTTTTTTTACAGTGCGAGAAAATTACTAACTTGCTCTCGGTGATGATAATCCACCATCGATTAATTTAATCTCATGTATATAGCCGGGTCCTTGGAAAAAAAAATTATAACTGTCTCAAATCATAATAGATAGAAAATATAACCCTACTCAGAACCGCTTGACCTCGTGATAGAAAAGGAAAAATATATAGAAAGGCGGTGTGATAGAGCTCGCGAGAAGAAAATCAACGGAATTGTTTAAAAGCATCCTCTGCCATTCAAATGGGTTGCTCCATAAGGCGGTTGTTTAGTGGCCTGGTTGTTTGATGATGATAATCCACCACCTGTTCGATTAATTTGAATCGGTGATCTATGATTAAATGGAAGCGGCACCCGATGGTGGCGGTGGTGGTGGTGGTCCTTGGGTTGATAATTTGTTTATTTCTACTAATTTGGGAGATAATGAAGATGATTATTATCCTTGTTTAGATGATTGGAGGATAATTTGTACAAAAAAGTATTTTTTTTTATTATTACTTGTTAACTTTTAAATTAACTTTTTTTAATTTTTATTAAATAAATTATGTATGCTAATGTTTATATAGTTTATTTTTCTATTGTTTATTTTTAAAAGAAAATTATAACTTATTTAGATAGAAAAATATAATTTGTTTAAATAAAAATTATAACATGTTTAGAGAGAAAAGTATTACTTGATTAAATAGAAAAGTATAACTTGTTTAGAAAAAGTATTACTTGATTAAATAGAAAAGTATAACTTGTTTAAATAGAAAAGTATAACTTGTTTAAAGAAAATATTACTTGATTAAATAGAAAAGTATAACTTGTTTAGATAGAAAAGTATAACTTGTTTAAAGAAAAAAGTATTTTGATTAAATAAAAAATTATAACTTGTTTAGATAGAAAAGTATAACTTGTTTTAAAGAAAAGTATTACTTGATTAAATAGAAAAGTATAACTTGTTTAAAGAAAAGTATTACTTGATTAAATAGAAAAGTATAACTTGTTTAGATAGAAAAGTATAACTTTAAAGAAAAGTATTACTTGATTAAATAGAAAAAGTATAACTTGTTTAGATAGAAAAGTATAACTTGTTTAAATAGAAAAGTATAACTTGTTTAGATAGAAATGTATAACTTGTTTTAAAAGAAAAGTATTACTTGATTAAATAAAAAAGTATAACATGTTTAGATGAACAAGTATAACTTGTTTTAAAACTTGTTTAGATAAAATGTATAACTTGTTTAAAAGAAAATTATTACTTGATTAAATGGTATAACTTGTTTAAATAGAAAAGTATAACTTGTTTAAAAGAAAAGTATTACTTGATTAAATAGAAAACGTATAACTTGTTTAGATAAAAAAGTATAACTTGTTTAAAAGAAAAGTATTACTTGTAAATAGAAAAATATAATTTGTTTTACAAAATATAACTTGTTTAAATAGAAAAATAACTTGTTTAGACAGAAAAGTATAACTTGATTAAATAGAAAAGTATAACTTGATTAGATAGAAAAGTCGATAACTTGTTTAAATAGAAAAGTATTGGTGGTGATTAAATGGTATAACTTGTTTAAATGGCGATGGCGATTTAAATGGAAACTTGTTTAAATAGGTATAACTTGTTTAAAAGAAAAATGATGGTGGCGGTGGTGGTGGTGGTGGCTTGGATTATATCGGTGACTTCCTACTTGATAATTTGTTTATTTCTACTAATTTGGGAGATGATGAAGATGATTATTATCCGAATCAGTGATTGGAGGGATAATTTGTACAATTTACTCTGTTTTTTTTTTTTATTATTACTTGTTCATCGACACTTTTTTTTAATTTTTATTGTAAATTATGTATGCCTAATGTTTATATCGTTTATTTTTTTCTATTGTTTATTTTTAAAGAAAATTATAACTTATTTAGATAGAAAAATATAATTTGTTTAAATAAAAAATTATAACATGTTTAGAGAGAAAAGTATTACTTGATTAAATAGAAAAGTATAACTTGTTTAGATAGAAAAGTATTACTTGATTAAATAGAAAAGTATAACTTGTTTAAATAGAAAAGTATAACTTGTTTAAAGAAAAGTATTACTTGATTAAATAGAAAAGTATAACTTGTTTAGATAGAAAAGTATAACTTGTTTAAAGAAAAGTATTACTTGATTAAATAAAAAATTATAACTTGTTTAGATAGAAAAGTATAACTTGTTTAAAGAAAAGTATTACTTGATTAAATAGAAAAGTATAACTTGTTTAAAGAAAAGTATTACTTGATTAAATAGAAAAGTATAACTTGTTTAGATAGAAAAGTATAACTTCTTTAAAGAAAAGTATTACTTGATTAAATAGAAAAGTATAACTTGTTTAGATAGAAAAGTATAACTTGTTTAAATAGAAAAGTATAACTTGTTTAGATAGAAATGTATAACTTGTTTAAAGAAAAGTATTACTTGATTAAATAAAAAAGTATAACATGTTTAGATAGACAAGTATAACTTGTTTAAAAAGAAAAGTAAAACTTGTTTAGATAGAAATGTATAACTTGTTTAAAGAAAATTATTACTTGATTAAATAGAAAAGTATAACTTGTTTAAATAGAAAAGTATAACTTGTTTAAAGAAAAGTATTACTTGATTAAATAGAAACGTATAACTTGTTTAGATAAAAAAGTATAACTTGTTTAAAGAAAAGTATTACTTGATTAAATAGAAAAGTATAACTTGTTAAATAGAAAAATATAATTTGTTTAAATACAAAAATATAACTTGTTTAAATAGAAAAGTATAACTTGTTTAGATAGAAAAGTATAACTTGATTAAATAGAAAAGTATAACTTGATTAGATAGAAAAGTATTACTTGATTAAATAGAAAAGTATAACTTGTTTAGATAGAAAAGTATTACTTGATAAATAGAAAAGTATAACTTGTTTAAATAGAAAAGTATAACTTGTTTAAAGAAAAGTATTACTTGATTAAATAGAAAAGTATAACTTGTTTAAAGAGAAAAGTATAACTTGTTTAAAGAAAAGTATTACTTGATTAAATAGAAAAGTATAACTTGTTTAGATTTTAAAGAAAAGTATTACTTAATTAAATAGAAAAGTATAACTTGTTTAGATAGAAAAATATAACTTGTTTAAATAGAAAAGTATAACTTGTTTAGATAGAAATGTATAACTTGTTTAAAGAAAAGTATTACATGATTAAATAGAAAAGTATATCTTGTTTAAATAGAAAAGTATAACTTGTTTAAAGAAAAGTATTACTTAATTAAATAGAAAAGTATAACTAGTTTAGATAGAAAAGTATTACTTGTTTAAATAAAAGTATTACTTGATTAAATAGAAAAGTATAACTTGTTAAATAGAAAAATATAACTTGTTTAAATAGAAAAATATAACTTGTTTAAATAGAAAAGTATAAATTGTTTAGATAGAAAAGTATTACTTGATTAAATAGAAAAATATAACTTGATTAGATAGAAAAGTATTACTTGATTAAATAGAAAAGTATAACTTGTTTAGATAGAAAAGTATTACTTGATTAAATAGAAAAGTATAACTTGTTTAAATAGAAAAGTATAACTTGTTTAAAGAAAAGTATTACTTGATTAAATAGAAAAGTATAACTTGTTTAGATTTTAAAGAAAAGTATTACTTGATTAAATAGAAAAGTATAACTTGTTTAGATTTTAAAGAAAAGTATTACTTGATTAAATAGAAAAGTATAACTTGTTTAGATAGAAAAGTATAACTTGTTTAAATAGAAAAGTATAACTTGTTTAGATAGAAAAATATAACTTGTTTAAAGAAAAGTATTACTTGATTAAATAGAAAAGTATAACTTGTTTAGATAGAAATGTATAACTTGTTTAAAGAAAAGTATTAGTTGATTAAATAGAAAAGTATAACTTGTTTAGATAGAAAAGTATAACTTGTTTAAAGAAAAGTATTACTTGATTAAATAGAAAAGTATAACTTGATAAATAGAGAAATATAACTTGTTTAAATAGAAAAGTATAACTTGTTTAGATAGAAAAATATTACTTGTTTAGATAGAAAAGTATTACTGGATTAAATAGAAAAGTATAACTTGATTAGATAGAAAAGTATTACTTGATTAAATAGAAAAGTATGACTTGTTTAGATAGAAAAGTATTACTTGATTAAATAGAAAAGTATAACTTGTTTAAATAGAAAAGTATAACTTGTTTGGATAGAAAAGTATAACTTGTTTAAAGAAAAGTATTACTTGATTAAATAGAAAAGTATAACTTGTTTAGATAGAAAAGTATAACTTGTTTAAATAGAAAAGTATAACTTGTTTAGATAGAAAAGTATAACTTGTTTAAAGAAAAGTATTACTTGATTAAATAGAAAAGTATAACTTGTTTAGATAGAAAAGTATAACTTGTTTAAAGAAAAGTATTACTTGATTAAATAAAAAATTATAACTTGTTTAGATAGAAAAGTATAACTTGTTTAAAGAAAAGTATTACTTGATTAAATAGAAAAGTATAACTTGTTTAAAGAAAAGTATTACTTGATTAAATAGAAAAGTATAACTTGTTTAGATAGAAAAGTATAACTTCTTTAAAGAAAAGTATTACTTGATTAAATAGAAAAGTATAACTTGTTTAGATAGAAAAGTATAACTTGTTTAAATAGAATAGTATAACTTGTTTAGATAGAAATGTATAACTTGTTTAAAGAAAAGTATTACTTGATTAAATAGAAAAGTATAACATGTTTAGATAGACAAGTATAACTTGTTTAAATAGAAAAGTATAACTTGTTTAGATAGAAATGTATAACTTGTTTAAAGAAACGTATTACTTGATTAAATAGAAAAGTATAACTTGTTTAAATAGAAAAGTATAACTTGTTTAAAGAAAAGTATTACTTGATTAAATAGAAAAGTATAACTTGTTTAGATAAAAAAGTATAACTTGTTTAAAGAAAAGTATTAATTGATTAAATAGAAAAGTATAACTTGTTAAATAGAAAAATATAATTTGTTTAAATAGAAAAATATAACTTGTTTAAATAGAAAAGTATAACTTGTTTAGATAGAAAAGTATAACTTGATTAAATAGAAAAGTATAACTTGATTAGATAGAAAAGTATTACTTGATTAAATAGAAAAGTATGACTTGTTTAGATAGAAAAGTATTACTTGATTAAATAGAAAAGTAAAACTTGTTTAAATAGAAAAGTATAACTTGTTTGGATAGAAAAGTATAACTTGTTTAAAGAAAAGTATTACTTGATTAAATAGAAAAGTATAACTTGTTTAGATAGAAAAGTATAACTTGTTTAAATAGAAAAGTATAACTTGTTTAGATAGAAAAGTATAACTTGTTTAAAGAAAAGTATTACTTGATTAAATAGAAAAGTATAACTTGTTTAGATAGAAAAGTAAAAGTATTACTTGATTAAATAGAAAAGTATAACTTGTTAAATAGAAAAATATAACTTGTTTAAATAGAAAAGTATAACTTGTTTAGATAGAAAAGTATAACTTGATTAGATAGAAAAATATTACTTGATTAAATAGAAAAGTATAACTTGTTTAGATAGAAAAGTATTACTTGATTAAATAGAAAAGTATAACTTGTTTAAATAGAAATGTATAACTTGTTTAGATAGAAAAGTATAACTTGTTTAAATAGAAAAGTTTAACTTGTTTAGATAGAAAAGTATAACTTGTTTAAAGAAAAGTATAACTTGTTTAAATAGAAAAATATAACTTGTTTAAAAAAAGTATTACTTGATTAAATAGAAAAGTATAACTTGATTAGATAGAAAAGTATAACTTGTTTAAATAGAAAAATATAACTTGTTTATATATTAATATATTATAATTTAATTTAAAAATTAATTTACATAATTTTTTTTTTATAAAAATATGATTGAATTAATAAAAAAGATAATTAAAATAAAGAATTTAATTTTTTTTTTTAAAAAAAGAATGGTATCACAATAACTTGTTTAAATAGCTAAAAGTCTTGATTAAATAGATCCTCGTTAAAAAGTATAACTTGTTTAAATAGAAAAGTTAACTTGTTTAAAGAAAATATAACTTGTTTAGTAAACTTGTTTAGATAGAAAAAAACTTGATTAGATAGCTTGATTAAATAGAAAAGTAAAACTTGATTAAATAGAAAAATCTTGTTTAAATAGAAATTTTTGTTTAGTGAAAAAAAAATAAAAGAAAGGATCAAATTGAAAAAAAGTAAAAAGTGGTATAACTTGTTTAAATAGAAAAATATAAGTTTAAAAAAAAAAAGAGTTAAATAGAAAATATTTGATCAATAGAAAAGCCACTTTTTAAATAGAAAAAATATAGATTATTAGTTCATTGATTATTAAAATTAAAATATTATAATTTTTTTTAAATATTACTATAAAGATATGTTAGTAATTTTTTTTTAAATAATTATTTTGTCACAGTGCGATACTAGATCGTTAATGGAGAAGTTAAATTATTGATAATTTTTTATTAATTTCCTAACATTAGGAAGGACGAAGTCGTTTCTGATCGTAGAAAAGTTCAACATAAATTATCTACATACTATTAGAGATTACTCATTACTATACTAATTTATTTGTTGAGATTCTCACTAAAATATTTGATCTTATGCCAAATTACTGTAAAATCACTAAAATTTTAATATCATTTGAATTTTTTTGCCTCACCTAATTTTTTTAACGCAATCGGGCTGTTAAAAATTGTAGATCATTTATTTGTTCACCTTACGTTTAAAACATAATCTTCAATTACTATTTATGGTTAGTTAATTATTTTTGTATCATCCTAATTTCATAAATATCTCGAGACACTCATTTAAAATATTTTACGTGAAATATTAGTACAAATTAGGAAGGGGTTGAAAATTCGTGGATCCTTCATGAGTCGAATAGGGTCAAATGCATTTTTCCAAAAAAAAACCCCTAAAAGCAAAATAAGAAACTTGCTCTCAATTTTGTGTTACGTTAAGGGTAAACATGTGTTACTGTAAGGACAATTAGCACATACATACCATTTTCAGTACATATATTTATCTTTATAGTAATATGTAATGTATTGAAAATTGTATCACTATATGAATACAAATGTGTTACTGTAAAGAAAAATGTGTTTTCCCATATCAATAAGATAACATTCCTTCTATTTCATTTGCATATACCCTTTTGTTTTTATCCATTTTTCCATCCAATTGAGTCATATTTTATGGATTTTTTATCCGTGAAATATTTTATACAAGTGTTTGTGATATCTTTAAATTAAAATTTATATTTCCTAAATATATTTAGGAGGATATTAACACTTTGAGTGGGTCTCATGTGTATCCAGGTGCACCGTGCACTCATAGTGCAATTTAGTAACATGCAATTATATTAAAAGATACAATTTGTTTACACTGAAGCGTACAACTATTTTTTCATATCCGTCGTAAAATAAAAAAATAGATAGAAATCAAAAATATCGTGAACCCTATAAAAATAGAGCCTTGATGAAGGCCAAAACTGTCGTAAACCCTCTAAAAAGAAAACCTTGAGGAAGGCCGAAGCGGTAGCATGGAATTCCCTCAAAAGTGATATATATGGCTTTAGATGAGGAAAATGAAAATCGAGCCAGAGTAGAGAAAATGAGGACTAATCCCAGTGTTGCTGATTCTATTCATCGTGAAGCCATAGAAACGTGGGCTGTTGGAAAGGCACTGGGCCTCCGAGAGTCTAATTCGGACAACATGAAAGCCCAGGAGTCTTGTGCGACAGTTGATCAATGAAGTTATTATCCTACAACATTAGAGGCTTGGATCAAACTCAATGTTGCATTATTAACATTTGTGAACCCTCTGAGAAACAAAATATGTGGAACAATTTGCTGACAGTGATTAATCAGTACTCTACAAATTGTATTTGCATAATTGGGGATGTCAATTCTGTGAGAGCTACATCCGAAAGAGAGGGCAGGGGAATCACCTTTTGTCAAAAGGAAATTTCTGATTTTGATTCATTTATTCGAGATGCTCATCTCTTGGATTTACCTCTTCACGGACGGAGCTTCACATGGTATAGACTAGATGGTACATGCAAGAGTAGAATTGACAGAATTCTGGTGAATAATTCATGGGTATCTCAGTGGCCTAACTCGTTCCAGAAAGGCCTCAGAAGAACGATATCCGATCACTGCCCTATTTCTCTCGAAATCAAAGTTAAGGATTGGGGCCCCAAACCGTTCAGGTGTCTGAATGCCTGGCTGACCCACCCCGAGTTTAAATAGTTCGTGAATAGCAAGTGGCAAAGTTATGTTGAGGAGGGATGGGGTGGATATTTTATGAAAGAAAAATTCAAGAGACTCAAAACCGATTTGAAAGTCTGGAACAACCAACTTTCGGATCCATAGAGGCAAACATCAAGAAATAAAGGACTAGATTCACAAATTGGACATGATTGATGACACCTTTGGGCTGGATACTCAGGAGATTATTCAAAGAAAGGCAGCCTTAGATATGCTTCTCAGAAATCTGAAATGGAAAGACAACTTGCTACATCAAAAGGCGAAATGCAATTGGATTAAAGAGGGTGACACAAACTCGAGATATTTCCACTGTTGCATCAACAAACGAAGGAAGAGGAATGAAATTGTGTGCATTTTCGTGAATGGAGATTGGGTCGAGGAAGTGAAAGATGTAAAAGTAGGTGTTTTTAACCATTTCTATAGGCATTTCCAGCGTGACACATTCTGCAGACCAACTCTGGTACAAAACTTCTCGACTAAGAGAGTCTTGGAATCAGACAATGAGATGTTAATTGCCCCGTTTTTGAGGATGAAGTGAAAGAAGTTGTGTGGTCGTGTGAAGGATCAAAAAGCCCTGGACCAGATGGGTTCAACTTTCGATTTCTTAAAGAGTTTTGGGAGCTTTACAAATCTGATCTTCTGAGAATTGTGTCTGATTTCCACCAAAATGGAAAGCTCGTTAGAGGAATTAACCCATCCTTTATTATTCTAATTCCTAAGAAAGAAGCAGCATCAAGTATGAACAACTACAGACCTATCTCTCTTATTGGCTGGCTTTACAAAATAATCTGTAAGGTGTTGGGGAGAAGATTGAGTAAAATTCTTGATACCATCATCTCCGAGAATCAGAGTGTATTTATTGGCAAGAGATAGATCATGGACAGCGTTGCAATCCTCAATGAAGCAGTCGATGAAGCTAAGAAAAGGGGAATTGAAAGAGTTTTCTTTAAGATCTACTTTGCCAAAGTGTATGATTCAGTTTGGGGATTTATTGATTTGATGATAGATCGTTCAGCTTCAGTACTAAATGGAGGTCGTGGATCATGGAGTGCATCTCGACTGCATCTGAGTCGGTACTAGTTAATGGCAGCCCTACCTAGGAGTTCAAATTGGAACGAGGATTGAGACAAGGGGATCCACTATCCCCCTTTCTCTTTCTGATCGCAGCTGAAGGGTTGAGCATTTTGATGTCTAAAGCTACGGATCTGGGCTTATTTGAAGGGGCATACATTGGGAGGAACGGAGTTAAGGTTTCACACCTCCAATTTGTAGATGACACCGTCCTTATGGGGTCTGCAAAGCTGGAAACGCGTGGATGATGAGGCTATTTTAATAAATGTGGAATTGATCTCGGGCCTCAAAATCAATTTTGATAAATGTTGCATTATGGGTGTGAACGTGGCTGATGACAGGTTGGGGCAATGGCAGGAATTCTCGGGTGTGCAGTTGGAAGACTACCATTCACCTATCTTAGAATCAAAGTTGGCATGAACCACAGAAAAATACGATGAGTGGAGAAGTGTGATTCAGAAAATCAAAAACAGACTAAGCAGATGGGATGACAACAAATTCTCTTTAGGGGGAAGAATCACCTTGTTAAATTCGGTTCTCTTCCGACTTACTATCTATCTTTCTATTCCTTACCCAAAAAAGCATTGAGTGAGATTATGCATTTACAAAGGAATTTTTTGTGGGGGGTGGTGAGAGTTCGAAAAAAATTGCATGGGTCGAATGAAAATAAATTTGTAAATCTAAAAGTAGGGGGGTCTAGGGGTGAGGGACTTGAGTTTATTTAATACAGTCTTGTTAGGGAAGTGGATGTGGCGTTTCTTAGTGGATAGAAGTAGTTTGTTGGTGCGGGTTGTCGAGTCTAAATACTGTGTTGGGAGGGTAGGGGGCTCGGTCAGCTCCTTAATGGGAGTTGAATGAAACTGGTCAGGATGGTGGAAATACATTGTAAAGGCGTCGTGGGGGGCTGGTTTCGTGAAAATATTAAGAGGGTTATTGGGAATGGGCATAATACTCAGTTTTGGGAGGACGCGTGGGTGGGAGGGTAGTCGTTGAGTAGAAAGTTTCCTATATTATTTCATTTGAGTCTAGATAGGGAGGGGAGTATTGAGTCGTGTGGGTCGTGGGTGGGCGAGGAGTGGCATTGGAATCTAAGATGGAGAAGGAACTTGTTTGATCGTGACAATGAAAGACTTGATTCTCTTATTTCTTTGATTAACAGGCCCCAGTATGTAATGACGTCAATGACTCGTGGAAGTGGTTGAGATTTTCAACTGGCCAATTTGTGACGAAAGACGCCTATCACCTTCTTCTCAATAGTAGAGGGGATAGTCAACTCAATGTAGATTCGGAGATGGGATTCAAACTGATTTGGAACAAGTTCACCCCGCTCAAAGTTATCGCTCATGCCTGGAGAATCTTGTGGGATCGACTACCAACCAGATCCAACTTGAGGAGAAGACGTGTCCTTAACCAAAATGATGATCTAAGGTGCGTTTTCAGTGGGACTCTTGAGGAAAGTGAAAAACACGTTTTGTTCGAATGTCAGAGTGCACACACGGTATGGATGGAGTGTTTCAAATGGCTCGGGATTTCTATGGTTCTTCATTCCCACCCCCTTCCGAATTTGCTTTCTCATAGCCGTGTTCTAAGGGGTAAAAAAGGGAAATCATTTGCAGTGGCTTTGTGTGGTTTGGGTTTTGTGGAAAGGTCGTAATTCAGAAATTTTTAATAATTTAGTTTTTTCGATCGATAAAGTTGCCGACGAAATAAAAGCAAGACTTTGGAGTTGGTTTGATGTTCATGGATTAGGATGTTCTAGATTTTCATATTCTGATTGGTTAGTTAACCCAAGAATGATCTTGGAGTGTTGATAGTGTAAATATTGTAAGCTACTCAGGGTACGCTTTTTACCCCTTCTTTTTACTGTGAATAATAATACTTCTTTTTCTGATAAAAAAAATTTAAGTAAAATACGTGGTTAAAAATAATTGGGTATGAAATAAAATATAAAAGTTTATAACATTCTAAAAAAATAATGGAGTTTTATCAATTCAGGGCCTGAAAGATGGTAAAACTATCAATTTAAGGCCTGAAAGATTTTTCCTATCGATTCAAGGCCTGGAAGATAGAAAACTATCAATCCAGGGCCTGAAAGATAGAAACTATCAACGAGGCTTATAAATTTTAAGGTCATGTTTGGCACTAAACCCTAAACCCTGAACACCAAACCCTAAACGTTAAACCCTAAACCTTGAACCATGAACCCTAAATCCCTCTGAACCGTAAACCTGAAACCGTACACCCTTAAAAAAAAAGAACATGAAATAAGGACATGAAATATAAGTGTCAAACATGACATTAAAATGTGTGAGCCTCAAATTGATAGTTTTTATCTTCCAGGCTCTGGATTGATAGTTTTTTTATCTTTCAGGCCTTGAATCGATAGGAAAAATCTTTAAGGCCTTAAATTGATAGTTTTGTCATCTTTCAGGCCCTGAATTGACATTTTTCCAAAAATAATCTATGCTTAGAAATTGAAAAATAAATAAAAAAATACTAAAGGATCAAGGAAGTCTCAAATGGATAAAGTGGATAGGCTGTAACATTCAAAAGTTTGGTTCAATTTTTAAATAAAAATGATATTGAAAATAATCAAATATAAATTATAATGAGAATAGTGATTATATAACATAAATATTGATTGTGAGTTGTGAGATACTAGAATATTTAAGAAAAAATTAATAAAAATAGAATACTAATCCAAATATTACTGAGGGAGCAACCCCACTTTTCACTTTGAATTGGTCAAAATATGCAGAATCTCTCGGGTCACGTTTGTTTTCGGTTTGAGGTGGACGGGCAAATTCGGATGGGAAAAAAAGTTGGATGGAACAAATCATATGAATAGTAATTTGTGTTTATTTTGTATTAGATGTGTTAGGGGTGAATGAGGCTTTATGTCTAATCAATATTTTTTAATTATGATGATGTATTATTTTATTATAGTTAGTTAGTGTAGTAATGATTATATGAAAGAAAGTGTAAGAAAAGTGGGAGAGATAATGAATTGTTGTAAGAAAAGTATGAAAAAGAATGAATTGGTGTAAGAAAAGTATGAAAAAGAATGAATTGGTGTAAGAAAAGTAGTGATGTGATAGTTGTAGGGTATAGATGTATAATAGAGTGGATGTGTATTTGAATGGATGATTGGATGTGCAAATCCGAAAAGTAGCCGGGATGGGGGGAAGCTCATCCCCCATCCGTATCTCCCCAGTGGAAAACAAACATGGTCTTAGGGTCAGCTTGGTTTGGGGTAATAGAAGTGGGTAATGAGAATCACTCCTATTAATGTTGCTTGATAGTTTTGATACACAAGTAATGTGAATAAAAGTAAGCAATTGATTATCCTCACCTACTCAACCCACCTCACATAATACACATTGTTCATATTATAACTAAGCAATAACAATGCAATCAACAACCCTTAATGATTGACTCTTCAATGATACTCATTTTCATTACAATTTTCTAGTCATATCAAATGGGCCCTTACTTTACGTGGAGTATTAGATCGACTAATTGGAGGCATGTGGTTGACCAATATTGTGCATCATCATTTAGCTATTGTTATTTTGTTCTTGATAGTTGATCACATGCATCAGACCAACTGAGGCATTGGTCATGGACTAAAAGTTACTCCCTCCGTCCACCAATTTTATGTACATTTATTTTATTCGTCCGTTCATCTATTTTATGCACACTATTTTTATGGAAAAAGTAATTTTATCTTTATCTCCCAACCATCAATTAATTACTTCAAATGTCATTGTACTTCACTCACAAACAATCTCTTTATTTATAAATAGACCACACGATACCCTATAATACACGTATTTTATCTACAATTTTCTTAATATGTCTGTCCACCACATCAAGCATAAAATTGGTGGACAGATGAAGTATTTTAAAAGCTCTTAACCTAGCCATGTAGATCAAAGAGTAACACTCATGTGAATCAGGTTTCTATATGAACTCTATCACTGTTATGTACAAAAATTATCATTGTTATACACAAAAACTATCATTGTTTAAAAAATATTAAACAATTATTATTTTTATATTAAACAATAGTAATTTTTGTACATAACAATAATTGTTTTTTTATAACAGTGATAATTAAAAAAATAGAGTTCATCGTGAATGCAAGTTCACACAATTTTTTATCCATATCAAAATAAATTAATAAATTAGTATGGAATATAATAAATGTAAATTAGTTATATTGTATATTTATTAACTACCAAAATTATCCTATAACTATTTTCATTATCATACTCATTTAAGAATTACTAGTACTTGAACCCGTGTATTACGCGGGAGTAAAAAAAATTATGTTATCAAATTAAATTGAATACTTTAAATATTTAATTAAAATTCAATTTATTTAATTTGTTATAATAAAAATAAAAAAAAAATTACATTACGAATCAAAATAATAAATTATATAAATAATATATGATAAATGAAATATGATTTTGAATTTTATAAATTTATAAGTATGGACGAATACATTAGGTTATCAAATTACAACAACACTTAAATATATTTATTTTAAAAATTAAACAGTTAGATCACAAAACTATAAATAAAATTAAACTAGTAAATATAAAGCAACAAAAATATTCAATATATTTATTAATGTATTAGACAATTGATATTGAAAATAAGTATACACTGAATGTCATGAGTACTATACAAAATGTCATTTGGCCCGCTTGATATGACTAGGGAATGGTAATAGTAATGTGTATCATTAAGGGGTCAATCATTAAGAGTTATTGATTGCATTGTTATTGTTGGTTAGAATATAAACAATGGGTATCAAGTGAGATGAGTTGAGTAGGTGGGGGCAATCAATTGCTTACTTCTATTCTCACTACATGTATATCAAAACTATCAAGCAACATTAATAGAAGTGATTCTCATTACTCACTTCTATTACCCCCAATCAAGCGGACCCTAAATTTGGCAAAGTATTACGTGCACATTGTGCATCGTACATCACTATAACCACAATATGCATAAGATGAATAAATAATATTAAGGACCCACTTGGTTGGGGGTAATGGAAGTGGGTATTGAAAATCACTTCTATTAATGTTGCTTGGTAATTTTGATACAAAAGTAATGGGAATAGAAGTAAACAATTGATTACCCTCACTCACTCAACCCACCTCACATGATACACATTATTTATATGTTAATCAAGCAATAACAATGCAATCAATAACTCTTAATGATTGACCTCTCAATGATAATCCACTATCATTATTATTCCATAGTTATACCAAGCGGGACCTAAAAAAATATGCAATTCACCATTCAAATATGAGAAAATCTAAGAAATAAAATCATGGACTGAACATCTATAGAATAATAACTCCAAAATACCCTTTAGAACAACACACCTCATCTATCTATTTGGATCTATAAAGTTCATACATTTTCAATATAGGTTTTCTTGATTTTTCTCGCAAGCACCATTTTACCGTGATCAAGACTTCCGACATTTTTCTTTTTGTTTTTTTCATGAGAAATGAGTAATCAATATTATGAAGGCCAATATCAAAATAACCAAGTGACAAAAATTAACATAGTGAAAAAATAAATATATAAGAAAGACATGCAAATAAACATAACAATCAAACTCGTGAGAAATCGCAATGCTAAATTGTTATAAATTATTACTATATAATCATATTATACATAAATAATGGACAACTCACAATTGAAAATTTTAATATAAAGTGACTCTTGCAATTTACCCGAGTCATCGTCACTGCTTATATAAAACAATTAATTACCAATTTCCAACTTAAAAAACACAAAAAATAGATAAAAGAGAGAGAGATACAGAAAGAGATTTTTTGCTCACTATTTGAACTTCGGAGAGTATAAACATTGGACCAATAATTTTAACCGTTAGCCATTCATCTGGACAAAGAGATAATAAGAAATGTGAATCCCACTTGCGAAAAATTTACCTAGGTTAAATTATTATAGATTACACATATGGATTATATCAAACATAAGTGAGAGACTGAAATAATACTAAAACATGTATGATTTTAATTCCTTCAACAAATCTGAAAAAACAAATGCGATAATCAGAAATTTGTTTCAAATCTTCAATAACTACGCAAAAAAATAAATCAAAATCTTTCAAAAAAAGAAGCAGAATTTTGTATAATAATTAAACAGATAAAGAAAAAAAGATGAGAAAAAATATCAGTTAGTATTCGAATATATTAAAGACGACAGTATGCAAGAATTGTCTTAGAAACCTTTATAAATCTTCCAACAAATGCCTTCAAAAAAATATGAGAGAAAAAAAAAAATTGAATACAAACGAAAAAGGTCATTAGAGAGACGCGATAGAAAAAAAAATGGTAAAAGAGAAGAGTGAGAATATTTGTATTAACCCTATTCTACAAAAGATTAAATGACATATATAAATTTTAAAAAAATCATATTAGAGATTAAAAATTATATTATTAATAAGATCATAAATAATCTCATAGAAATCCAAATATTTGAAATAGATCAACCACATGAATAAGGGGTGATTCACACTTAGTAAATAAATGGATAAATGACCGGTAAAGATCAAAACTAGTTGGGTGAATTTGATTGTGGGTTATATAAATTTGCATAGCCAAATCCATCAATCCGTACACAAACACCTTAGGAATTAAGGTTTGCACCACAAGAGTACCAAGTAGTAGATAGGGTACACTAGTTTCGACTATAACGTATAAACGTTAGAGCCGTTGTCACACCAATTAACATTATATAAGTAGAGAGCCCATCATTTGCAGTTGCACCACTAGAACATGTAGAGATATACAAAATTGGCCCCATGGAATTGGAACCTTGCCTTCATCATATTTTACTAAAGGTAACCAACCAACAAGATACACCTGCACCTCAAGGAAAATCCACTCTCACAAGTACCTCCAAAAACTAGCTATATTGCATAATCATAATTCATAGTTGCATCCTACACAAACTACGCAATCGCAAAAAACTTTGTACGTGAAAATAAAGCTAGTACCAGTAGTGGTAGTCTGCTGCTTCATCATCTCCTTCAAAAGCTGCAAGTAAAAGTCCAACAGATCAGTGGAGATATATAGATAAGCTGCTGATAACTTTTGCAAAGACACTATAAAAAGCACACAGTTGGGGTCATTATACAAAGCATTTGACTGGTTTTTGTCTAAAAAGAACCAGAACCAGGAAAAGGATTCATAGGTGCATTAGCATCGATATGCTTCCACATAAAATATACATATATGATAGCAAAGTTGGTGGTTTGTTATGATCAAGTTTTACGTATCTTAGAAACTTTTAAGAACATCAAGTATCCTGCCAATGTTTCACAAATTGCAATTCTAATCGATTTCTAGCCTGTAAAAAAGCCCTACCATGCTTGTTACACGTGTCAACTGTCTGTGCGCTTAGTGTCGAGGACCAAAGTATATGAAGGATAGTTTACCTCTACGGGAAAAAAGTAGGCAGGGGGGATGGTAACTACTCAGCCTATATGAAAAACAAGGAAAGTCCTTCGTGCAACTTGCTAAAAGTGACCCAGCACAAGCCATATTTGTGTACATGTCTACAAATCTTGGGAAGAGATATATCCATATAATATAATGAGAGCAACCTCATTATAACAGTACACATTATCAATTAAATGTGAAGTGCATATAGCACACAAAAAGCTGCTGGAACATAAGAATGTTCAAGAACAGTTTGTATTTTTATAGCTCTACAACATGCTAAAACCCAGCATTGTCACAACTCACACGACAATATTTGCGCATATACAGTACGCATTCACAATTAAATGTTAGCACACAAAAAGCTGTTACAACATAAGGAAGTTCAGAGTGGTTGGTATTTATAGCTCTGCAACTTGCTAAAACCCGGCATAAGCCATATTTGTGTACCTATGTCTCCAAGAGATTTATCAGTATAAATATAATGAGAGTAACCTCATTATAATAACAGAACATATTCTCAATTAAATGTAAAGTTCATTTAGCACACAAAGCTGCTAGCACATTAAAGAATGATTGGTATTTTATAGCTCTGACAGCTTTTACATGTTTGCACAAGAAAATGAGATGTTAATCTAAAACTGAGAATATATCCAATTAAAAATGGCTTATTATGGTTACAATACTAACCACTGGAACATGTAAGACAAAAAGACCTAGGGATTAGACATACAACTCGTGAACCAAAGCACAGCATGCACAGGCAAATTAAACAAACATATCACCTTACCCTGAAATAAGCCAATTATCTAATTTTGATTCTATTATTGGTTCATGTAGCCTACCCCAATTATTTGGGATTAAAGGCTCAGTTAACAAGAAGATCACCTTACCCTGAAATTCATATAAAGACTAAGACCTGAAAACAACCAAGTCTGTCCTCAATTATGTTCAATAAAGCAACAGCCTCATACATAACAAATTAATATGTAGTAGGCAAGTGCATGATAGACAAGAAAACGATGTAACTTCAAGTTAAAAAAGTTAAATCTCAACCTTAAAAACGATGACGAAAGGTTCTTTCGAATTCCAGAGTTCAAAACCCAGAGAAAGAACAGAGCCAAATCTTCATTAATTAAAACATGCTTCAGAGACGGCCTGTGATGGAATTGTTGACGTGAGAAGTGTACCACGAAAACCCCCTTCTGCCTGTTGTGTATCCAAATTTGAATCCGAAAGCTCATCTGCAGATTAGCAGATTAGAAAGGGTCCTAAAACTTATCCTTTTGGTAAATAGATTAAAAATACTTCCACCAAATAAACAGTAATCTTGACAGTACGGAAAAAAATGAAGAAGCTTCTCTCATCTAGACAAAGAGATTTTTCTCAAGGACATAACAGAAAAAATCAATACAGGATAAAGGGGAGCATTTGTGTATAACCTTAGGAAGGACTACGAAAAACTTATTAAAATTATACTGAATGCCATGGTCATATCAGACATATTTAATGACGCAACTTGTTTAGTTCTTTCATATCAGATATGTTTTCTTATTTATAATATATTAAAATATTATTATATCGACACTTTCTCAGGTTTGATTTTACATAGGATAAGACACGTACCTACGTCGACGTAATAAGGAAAAATCACAATCTTGGTGGTTAATCTATAAAGTATATACGATAAAAATCTAGATTAAATTTCTTTAGAGGAATCTCTAAAATGAAATAGTCAATTACGCGTGTATGAATTAACATGACATACAAAATTAAGCAACACCAGCTACTAAAGAAGGTGCTGATCAGGCCACAAAATCCCGGACTACAATGCCTTACCAGCAATATCACGATTCTCATGGATCTTTGAATCAGTCACCCATAAAATGTCACCAGGAAATATATTCACATCAGCAAGACAAGCTGTTTCCCCATCAATTACTTTCTGCCCTTTGTGGATTATCTGGTTTTCCTTAACAACCTAAGAAACGATAAATCAACATGTATAAAGATGAATTGGTAATCAGTTTGTTGGGTTTGAGGAAAGTTTCAACATATTTGAAAAACATGTATAGTAACAGTGTGAGAAACCAACCACAAGGTAAATTCAATTAAAAATTGCTGCAATTGCACGGGTCTAGTCATACTGTGTTAAAGAGTCTTACGACGGAATATTTATTTACCATTGAAAATGATTGGAGAAACAGCAGCAACAAGCATTCTGTCAAATTTACAAATCATTTAAAAGGTAGGATCCAGGATTCGTTTGATGAGTTCTAGATTTTTTCCTCACCACAACAATCCAGGGGAAGCCAATCGACTAGATTTGAGCCATAAACAGTTCAATCTGGTTTGTATTAAACAAAACAAAGGCTTGGTTTATATACAGTTTACAAGGAGCTAAACTACCAAATAAATCAGAACATATACGTAAATGATTGCATGATGTCATGCCCCTAATCTATGGGAATAAATCAATTTGCAACAACCTAATATCATAAGTACATGAGGAAATAAATATGTAGTTTCATCACTAATCACTATGATGCTGCCCACAATTAAGCT
Source organism: Stenogyne calaminthoides (assembly GCA_037126765.1). NCBI lineage: Eukaryota > Viridiplantae > Streptophyta > Magnoliopsida > Lamiales > Lamiaceae > Stenogyne > Stenogyne calaminthoides. The sequence goes on from JBBCBC010000002.1 coordinate 18,361,434, forward strand.
ATTTTTGAGAAACGTAGTACAGAAATTATTTTCAATACACTCATTGTTGGACATCATATCCTGAAAAGTTCCATCCTTGTACCATGTCCACTATCTACACATATAAACCTAACACCCAATCAGAAAATATGCATAATATTACCCACCATATTGCATCTTATAGATCATAAACACCCTCCAAGATTAAATTTATCTGCCTCAAAGCACAGTTCTTCACCAAGATTTCCTATTCAATACACAGACAAAATACCAAGTCTTTTGGACTTGAAAGATCACCTTAGTAAACTTGAGCTTGGCTGACGGATCTATTCAACAGTTCAGTAGCATCAATCTGAACTTCATTTAACCTAAAAACCCTCTAAATTCTCATTACCTAAATTCCTTTAATAGCACGCCGATTAGAAACACAAACTATTTACATTTATTAACGAACTATAGGATTCAATTTTCCAATCTCCAAGAGGATCAACAGCACACAGTTCTTCATAATCAAACAGGCTTAAATACAGGATATACATAGAAAATTTCCAATTTAGTCATCCCTCATCAGAACATCAGACATCATGAAAGAGAAGAAATTACTCAATTAGTATATATACTTGATAAATATCATACCCCAAAGGATTCCCATATCATCATCTTCAGCTGATAAATAGATGTGGACCCAGAAACATTCAAATTCACAGAGTTTCCATATGCTGCCTTCCTTGACCTCTTGGATGTTCGGCGACTTGGATCTGCAATGCTGCCTGACGCTTCTAAAATTGATTTTGGAGGTTCTTTTCCACGAACTAAACAAACGCATATATCCTCATTGGTATAGTTCAGTTTCTTCATCAATTCAGAGCTTTCCCTTTCGCCGATGCATTCCTCACAAACCTAGATAGAAAGACAGGAGTCGTACATAGGCCACAACTGAGTGGAAAGAAATAATATGTGGGCCAGCTAAAAAGTGAAAGGCACTTCTTTGAGATTTGGTGAAACAAAAACAAACAGTTTTTATATTTTAACTCAGTTAAATCGTTTCAGGAAAACACAGGCATTTCATATTAACCGGTTCAGTCACGTAGAATACATTTCTTGTAGTTAGCACATTCATCAATCCTGTGGTAACAATTACTAAATGGATAGGATACATGATATGGATTATTTTCTGTGGAAAATAACTGCTAGATTCGTGTTACTTACATACCATTGCGTCGACCTATATATATATCACCATGGTCTGATGAGCCAAGTACAAACCAACGTATTTAGCCGGGAAAACACATCATACTATTCACCTCACAACCGTAAAACATTTAAAATAGAGTTTCCAGAGTCCAAATTTACCTGAGGAGAAGTCTTAACAATCGGCCTCCTAGACAGACTCAAGTTAACTTCGTCATACATATTGATATGCTCCTCAGAAATTGGCATCTCACTATAAGACCCAATCATATTTTCTTCTGGACCATTATCAATCTCAACTCTGGCCGTAATACATTTGGTCTCTGAACCACCCCAATCTTCACAGAATAATCTCCAATCATCCTCTAAGATGAGTGTTAGTCCATCTGTCTAAAATTATAAAATTTAAAAAAAATAAAAAATTATAAAGCATTAGAGTATTCAAGCACAATTCTGGACCTATATTATTGGAAACCTTAGACAATCTATAAAACATGCCGTAAATGAGATAAACAAAGTCTAAGTGTCTAACTAGAAAAAACCCACTCAAGTATCCATTGTAAAAGGAAAAAAAATGAGAGTGGGAGTGGAGGATGGGGTCTAGATAAGAAGATCATTAAATTGCAGAACAAACTTACAGCTGTTGACTTTTGGACAATAAGTTCACGCTTCCAGATGAGTTCCGGAGGCCTCACAAGTAGCTTACAGTGCTGATTTACATAGAATCAGGAACACATGTCAGAATACATCCTACAATATATTTATATGAGCTACCGAAATAAAACATTATTAAACGACTCAAAGGTTCATTCTCTCCAAGGCCTATCGTCAATAAAGACAGTAGGAAGTGAAGAGGATAAAACTCACAAAAGAAAATATTTGCTAACTAATTAGATGTAGCAGAAAACAGTGGAAAAGAGTGCACACCTTCTCACATAGCAGCATATCAACAACAGTATTTAAAGTTTCAAGATCTGCAGAAGAATCATTCTTTCCACTAGCATTTACGTAGCTTCTCCATGTCGAAAGCCAAGATGAAGGCAATAAATAGTATCTGGTATCTGGAAAAAAACCTATAGTTTTATTCATAGCCAAATTTTCATGACTTTGCCTCTGCTTCAACTTGAACTCTCTGCAAACATATAACTCCTAGTAAGCCACCAAAATAATTATATTTAACCGGTTAAATATTCGTAAAATAACCTCAAGCTATCTTCTGAGCATGCAGCTTCTGTAAGTTCAACACTGCATAAAGCACATGGTTTGGAGTCGGAAGGGAAAGTTGCCACAGGGTCATCCGGCTTCACAGTCATAGCCGTTTGATGTACAAATTCCCAAAGAGTCTCGGGCACTAGTAAGCGTTTAGCACCTAGCTCAGGCATAAGTGCGCCATGGGGACACCTAATTGAAGCAGTCGGTCCAGAATCAGCTTCGCATGGAAGGTCTACATTTTTCCTTCGTAGCCACTGCTGCAGCCTACAAAGTACTTCTATAAGAGTTGTATCCGTAATACGTCAAGAATACTATTAAGAAATCAGTACCTTTTTTGGCTAGAATTAACAACCTGAAAACGGCCAGAAATTAGTACTATTTATATGTTTTTTACGAGACTACATTACACTATGTAAGATGCATATTATCTTCTCTTCATGTTTAATTTTTTGTGACAAATCCACAATGGAATCTTTCTAAAATTGACATATAACAGAACTAGCACTAGAGCTTTTTAATGGCTCACAGATCAATTCAGATCCATTTTATTATACCTCTCTCAATTAAGTGCATGTGCTTAATTTTGTGGCCACAGCCTTGGAACTTGTAATAATTTTTTCCACTTAATTGAAATAGATATCATTGGAAAATACAAAAAAAGATAAGCCTTATTGAAACTAGGGGTGAAAACGGATCGGATACGGACGGATAGTGCTTATACCGTATCCTAAACCATATTTTTTTCTCGAATTCGGAGTCGGATACGGAAAAGCCGGATTCGGATACGAATTCGGAATATTCCGTATACGGATACGGGAAGGATATCGGACGAATCCGGGCGGATTCGAATAACTATAATCGGATAATATATTTCAAACGAAAATCATCTAATGCAAATTATAAAAATTATATCTACTGCTAATAATATGAAACTAAAAGTAATTAAGTATTAAGTACTAATATTATATTATTATATATAACGCCTACATAAGTATTGAGTACTAATATTATATTATTATATATATATATTAATATAAAATATAAACCAGGGTCTTAGCCCACCTGGCCACTGGGCTCCTCATTTGAATGGAAGACCCAGGTTCGATTCCCTTTGGGAACGAATTTGGAGTTATAGGAGTTATAAGATGGATTGGTGATTTCATGGAGTATTTGAGGATATCCGGATTTACTATCCGGATAATATCCGATAAAATATGGGAAAAAATATGGGATAAATGTATTCGAATCCGATTCGAATCGGTCAATATTATGTATTCGGATACTAGTTTTTTATACCGAATTCAATACCAACCGAATACTGCTCCGGATCGGTCGGGAAATATCCGATCCGTTTTCACCCCTAATTGAAACTAAGCATCTTAAACAGTAGAGTGAAGGGAAGATACATGTAAATTAGGAGAGAAGTGGAGAGACAATCAACATTTATTATACATATAACATACCACGATTTAGATATATAGTACAAAGAGCCATCGAGAGGCTTCCCAGAGAGTGCTGCCTCTGCAATTTCTTTCATTAAGAATCTCTGATCCCTGTAGATATTTGCACGCCTCATATTGCTACCCATCTCAAAGATGCAATCTGTACAATAGTCGTCCTTGGCCAATGTTGGACCCCCACCATACTTATCAAAAGAATCAAACGAACATAATAAGTACAAATAGTCAATACACTAACACAAGACATGAAACTAGTAGAAAGACTGAAACAAATAATCTTCATAGACACATACATCACCAGATAGATGCCCAGAAACAAAGAATTGACAAAAATGTTTGTTCCTTTGCTAGAAATGCTTTAGATTCATAAATATTAGGCTAATATGGTTTCAGTTAGAGACTAGTTAATGGCTTCAGACAATGATAATTTACACTTATCTAACCATAACTTTCTAAGCTTTATGATTTGTATTAAACCACCATGATATTGACCTTGACACCTAGGACCTTTCGTAGAGGAACTTGCTTCCTAATCCACCAATAATGCAATATATTTGCTAACTGTGAACACCAATAAAAGGGAATTCGAATGCAAGACAAAATAACTATAAACACCAGGAATCAATCAATATTGCAACTAGGCCCTCCAATTATAATTTAGTAATAAATTCAGCCTTCCTCAGACCTCAAAGCCTTTTGTATATAGAAAATACAAACCACTAGAACTTATGAGGTTCTAGTTAAGCTAGTATTTCTTCAAAGTCTCATGTATATAGAAAATGCACCACGTAAGATATCCGGGATAGATAGTCAGACTCTTATATCAAATTAAAATTTGTTATTCTTTAATCAAAATAAAAATTCTACTTCAAAAGAAAATAAAATGTGTGAGCGTAAAAATACTCACATTCAGACGCACAGTGTATTTAAGCATTGGACCTTCAGTTTTATTCAAATCACAGAAGGTTTGAAGGTTACTTGCCGAGCTAAATAGTACCAGATGATAAATTATTTAAAAATTATTTAAAATGATGTAATTACTTGTCTGTTAAAAAGAACACCCAAGATCAAGTCAGATGGTTTATGTCAATAAAATAATGACTGATTTGAAATAAAATTAGGTGCAATTTGTTAGTGGGCAATTTGTTGAGCTCATTAAAACATAAGCTGCAAGAACTTATCAGATGCTCAACTTTCATTCTGAAATAATGAGATTACTTTTCTGTACCTTAAATGAAGAAATAAATAATTACAATAAACACCAAGAGAATATAAGGCGTTTTTATGTCAATAAAATAATATCAATTTTGTATTTTTCCTGACAATTAAGTGACTTTCTTTATTTTATTTTTTGATAGGAATTAAAAAACTTTTATTAGATAGTGTAAGGGATGAGAGATCCCTTATACAGATAAAGAAGAAGAGATACCACGGATTACAGTAACACTTACAAGCAAAGCATCAATGTCTAACTACAAACTCCTAAACAAAGCATCACTTACAGTATCACTTGCAAACAAAAGAAAAAAGGCAACAAAAACAATATACTACATGATTCAAAATTTATGACAGAAAAATCATTTTAACCGGAAAGTGGTACCTCACATTTTATCAGATATCATGCATAAGTTACCACTTGGAAGAATACCTTGGAAAATAATTTGACCCAAGCTTCAGCTGACAAACACTTCATGTAGTTAATCCTTGAAGCTGGCACCTTGGCATGCAAGCATTGTATTGAGCTGTTATCAATAGCCCTGCACAGATTACTTGTTTTTTATCCATGCATATCCTCTCTGGGCAAAGATAAAGAGTCATCACAAAATCTCTGAAGAATATTCTAATAGCTATTTATACTTCCCGAGTAAAGCTTCAGTGTTATCTTAATCAAAATTTAGAGAAGCACGCGATTCCATATTTCTATAACGTTACTGACCCTTGATCTTTCCATAAAGTTAAAAAATTTATGTGATTTTAATTTACAAAAAACTCTACCATTTAGTGAAATAGATGTTGAGTAAATTTGTAGTCATCCAGGATGTTACTGGAAGAACTGAAAAGAGACCAACTCCGAGTCCTATAAAATTTTGAAGGTTTTTTTATAAGGTAAAATGTGGATAGAGTAACAATGAGGCAAACTAAGAGATTATGGATAAATAATCATTTTCACTTACAAGACTAAGGATACAGGATCATTTTCACTTACGAGACTAAGGATAAAGGATCATTTTAACTTACGATGGAGAGACACTGTCTGCCCACTGACGAAGCCATTCAGTTGAAATCCAGAAGTACGAGTTCTCAAAAGAATGAACTGGAGCTTCAGAAAGGATTGAACGCACATCTACCCGCCGTTTTGTAATACAACTCAGCTCAACTTCCTTCTTTGACTTGTATTGTTCACATGACGCAAGGTATACTGAATTCATCGTATTTACGTCCTCCAGAAGATGTGATGGAAGAGGGCCATCTATTTCCATCTTGTATTCATCAGTTTTTCCACCATCAATGTTAGAACGCCTACGGACATACATAAGCATATATGCATCACTTGATGAAAATGTTTGTACGTGATTAGCACCACCATTTGATTCTGAAGATTGCATCTGGCTGCCATATACATGATTCCCATTTACAGGAAATTCCACCTCCTTTGCAGATAATGAGCAGTCTACTTTGCCATTTTGGTCAGTTTTGGATCCCGAAGTAGATGCTTTCGACCCAAACGGCTGTTGACCCAAGTGTGACACCTGTTCATCATCAAATTCCCACCACTCACTAATATTATCTTCCCTTATATGGGCTGTATAGTGGCCATTGTTGACAGCGGAGCCCTTGTGTATCAACACAGCAGCCAAATCATATATCAAATCTGATTTTGAACACTCTGATAACCTTGGTGCCATGTTAAGTTCTTGAGGAAAACAAAATACTGAAGTGATTTTTTTCTTTGTGGTTGTCTGCAAATAGAATCACAGTAACCCATAAATACAGCTGGAAGGATAGACAAACCAATATAATCCCATTAGCTGAAAAATATTAGCCATTGAATGGTTGATAGGTCCTACGAGCCCAATATCAAAAAATATATAGAAAAATTGCCAGCAACTTGTCAGCTTATTTTAAAAGGTAACTACCAGGCCCAAGAAAGCAAGCTAATAGATACTAATACTATGTATAACATTAAACAACCTAGTTAGAGAAGTAAACATATATACCAAAGTGAAATGAGAGAAACATTCTAGAAGTGGAATATGAGCACTCCAGAGGAGACCCCGCTATTCCAGCTAGATGAAAAGAAAGATTCTGAACGCTTATATACAAGTTTAAAATCCAAGCAAGTGATTGACTCACAAACATATTGAAATTGCAAACCGACATTTGATGGACAGCTGGTTTGCTCCACGGGAAGAAGTGAGGTACATATTTTCAGCAGAAAAAAATGAGCAGAAGCCAGTAAATTTGCATAAAATATAAGGAATAACAACCTAGAAGGATGTATGCCAATCAAAGTGTTCTATGACACCATGGAAAAAGTAGAAGCAGCATATATGAGGGGGAAAAAATTACATTTGGAAGGAAAACACAACGCTTAAGCTGGAAATTTAGGACAGCAGGCAGTGACCGCAGCTTAATGCTACGTGTAGCATCAACTCTCATGGCACAAGCATCACAATAATACTGATTGTCTTCTCGAAGCTCCTCTATGCTAAGGTAATCATCCAAACTCTCATCCAGATTCTTTAACCCTTTGACATTTAACTCAATTTCATAGAAGTCTTCAACTTTTGAAGACGCCTCCGACTCATTTCCACATTTTGAACACCTTCAAAGGAAATAGAAAATGATGACCATTTCATTTCACAATGGATAAAAGTATTAAAAAGGGCTAAAATGCAATAACACAACTAATAATTGCTGATGAATAGAGATAGAAAGAAGGATAAGTAGTTGTTAATAATAAAATAACAAAATTTGTTAACACTCTGCGACTGAGTGAAAATCTTTGGAAGAACAAAAATGAAAACACGAAAACAAATCCCAGGAAAAAAATGAACGAGTGATGCGTTGAACAGCAACCACAAACTAATTCAGAATAGAATTCAACAAAGAAAGTTGTTCTTGCATGCACTTCAAGTGATTAGCAGTTATTTTAGCGCATAAATCTGGACAACAAAGAAAACCAACTAGGCATGCTGCATGCCTAAGTCAAAAGGATAAATCTCAGCAACCAAACAAATGATCACTATCGTAAAACATTATAATTCGCTCACAGACATTTCAAAAATTTCACAGTTCAACTGAGACTTTACAGAGAACTTGAATCAACCATCGTGGCTCAATTTTTTCTTTCTCTGGCAACGCTTGGCTTTCTAATTGCTAAATTTACGTAAATAATTGATTCAAAATCTAGACCATTTACCTTTAGTATAAATTTTCAGGCTACCAAAACTTCGGAGTCTATTACACAAATGATGAATGAGAATGAAACAATCATACTTTAACATGTAACAACATTTGTACTGATGTGTGAAAGATGAAAAATGATTATGACATCATTTGAATATAGAGCAACGCATCTTACCTAGTCACGTGTGAGACACCTCCACGGTAAAGGTCTTGTACAATTGTTCTGGCCTTGTGTATTCTGGACTGGCTTAATCGCCGCTCAAGCAACGAGAAGAGCAAGGTGAGAAACTCATGGCTATCCTGTTGAACACCATTATCCAGTTCCAACGTCTGGATAAATGGGGCTGAATCCACAAAGGCCATCTTACTAGAGTGCAGCTGTGCAAAAAGTCTAGCAAGGTTATTCAGGACAGGCTCCCTATCTAAAACTTCGGGCTCAATATGAAGAACACCTTCCCTGAACGACTTATTCATGTAGAGGCATTGCAGTATGCTGTTGGCATAACAAGTGGCACCAAGATTTGTCAGTCCTGCTGGTGTACTGGAGGATGCACGAAGGTCACTCGATGGGTCAGGTCCAAGAGAATTTACAATTTCTGATATTTTTTGCCATAAGCCAGATTTTCGACTTCCGTTAGAAAGTGGGACCAGCCCACAAAAGCAATTTGGGTTGTCCTTGGTATTTATTCGACACCCTTGACAAACAGGCTTCCAGGTCATGTATAGCTGATTTACATCCTCTGCAGTCACTTCTCCATTAAAATGAATCTTCCTACATTACACATACATATGCTTAAAGAATTAAAATGATTGAAAATGCACTTTAAGAAAGTTCTTCACCCGTTAGAAATTTTACTTTATAAATCAGTATCGGATCGCTAAAGTGCATAATCTGAAGTAAATGCAGCTTTTAATATATGCAGACGAACTCCAAAGGAATAAAAGCAATACAAAAACTCAGGAACGCAATCGGTTATTATCACATTTAGAAACTAACAGAAAAAAATAAGCTAATAAAACCTCAAACAAACCGTATCTCGAATTAAACAACTTAATAACAGCTACTAACTAGCAATAACAACTTTTTCTGGAAAATGGTGATAGGTTGCCCAAAAGAATTCCAAGAATTGACGATAACACCTTAATCTAACAAGAAGAAAACTAAAACATACGAGATAGATAAAATAAAATTTGAGGTAAACCTAAAGATTTCAGAGGAAGCATCCGCATTGCCATCACTTTTAGGCCTCTTATTCTTACTCCTAGTCGTCGGTCGATGATTCCTCATCTTCTTAACCCTGAACAATCAATTAAGGGAAACCCCAATTTGAACAAAATTTCAGGAAAAATCTCTTAAACTTAACCGATCAGAGACGTTTCAACGTGAAATTTGGAGCAATCGAGACGAGAGAGTCGGAAGGAAAAATCAGAGGCTTTGGGAGAGTATAATATTTTTAATAATATTAGGGCTCTTATTATAATTGATATACTTATAAATATAATAAAATTATAAATTAATTTCTGAATTCATTAAATTGGGATTTTACTGAAAAGTATGATTTTTATTTTGTGTAACCAAACTGAATTTCTTATTTATTTACTTAAATAAATTATTTATCATTGTTGCACTAAACATGAATGAATGTTATATATATTTACTGCATATATGTTCAATAAGTAAGTACGTGTTACGTTGTAGTTAATTTGGTGATCTGGGATCACGGAAGATCAAATTAACGGTTTTCGCCGTGACTAAGTACAAATTCACAACCCGGATGGAAATGAACAATCCATCATGAAAGGTTGAAGTGTAAGACTCGAGATTGAGCATCTTGACCAAGAGATTATTTTTAGTGCGTCATGATCTTATTGAAAAAAGACCTAGAGGAGGATAAATTCTTGATCTTGAATATCAAGAATTAGACCTCAGTGGTTCGTTATTTCTTAATCTCCGTCCCTTAAATAGGATTGTGTGAAATTAATAACTATTGTTTTGACTTATGATGGGAAGAGAATCAATGCGATTCGATGCCTTGTATCTTGGGCAATATTATTAGTTACACGACGATTCTTTAAGATTTATCGGAAAAAGCGTGTGTGCAAGCATGTCTTGCTTGATTTGTCCCCTTGGTGGGCTCAGAATCTTTATCATACCAAATTTTGCAAGTGGAAATTTATTTCCGGTATGGTTATATAATAATGTTGAGTTGTCTTTACTCCAAGAACAAAGATATTAATTAATATAAAGTCTGTTCAGTGGCTTAATTAATTAATGGACTAAGATAATCTTAAACACGGGAAATAATGATCGGGAGTCATATTATTGTGAAGTCGTAATGTGGGTTAAGATGGATAGTTCAATATTAATTTTATAGTGGAATAAATTAATATTAATGGGCTTGAATAATATTTTGGCTAAATATTAAAGTTTCATAGCTCATTGGAGATTCAATCTTAATTCTCCTAAAGGCCCTTCAAATAGCCCAAATAAAAATCCAATTAATGAAAAGGAGAAGAAAATATTTTGCCTATTTTTCCATGATAATTTTCGAAAAATTGGGTAGGAGAGAGAAAAAGATTTTTTCTTGATTTTCTTGGAAAGATCTTATGGAATAAGTATTCTTGATATACAAGTTTATCCCATAAATTCAAGAAAGGAAAAAGATCTTATTTTCTTCCTATTTGTATGAAATTTTTGAAAATTAAGGAGCAAGAAAGGGGGAGAAGATTTTGTTGGGAGATATCTTGGGAAATAGAATATATTGGATATATTCTAGATTGTATCTTGAGAAAAAGGCAAGGAAATTTCCCAATGCCCAGGAGAGAGAAAAAGATTTTTTCTTGATTTTCTTGGAAAGATCTTATGGAATAAGTATTCTTGATATACAAGTTTATCCCATAAATTCAAGAAAGGAAAAAGATCTTATTTTCTTCCTATTTGTATGAAATTTTTGAAAATTAAGGAGCAAGAAAGGAGGAGAAGATTTTGTTGGGAGATATCTTGGGAAATAGAATATATTGGATATATTCTAGATTGTATCTTGAGAAAAAGGTAAGGAAATTTCTCAATGCCCAACTTAACTAAAATTTTCGCCCCCCTTGTCCTAATAAATAGGGGATGAATTTTTCATCCCCAAAGTAATTACATGTGTTGGAAAAATTAGAAATCCACAAAGGTGGTGGCAAATAATTTTATTTTCTCCTTTAATTAAAATCGTTCGTTGAGAATCCTTCCACCGGATTACGTTCGTGGACGTGGGATATATTTGAGAAGGCACTTTGGGTTGATTCATCGTCTCAACGGTTGTCTCTACAAGAGGTATGTAATCTCGTAACTCCTAGATTCCGCATGCTTAGGATTTACGTGGATTACGTGTACGCATGTTGCTTATTTGCTTGTTTAATTATTATGTTGAATTGATTTAGGATTAATTCATGTTAGTAATTAATTGATTAATTTAAATATGTATTTAAATTCACCTCGAATAGATCCGGGCACCCCTTATTTTCCAACAACTGGTATCAGAGCCTCGGTTTCGAGCTCTGCATTTAAATTGTTATTTAAATTATGTTGGCCATTAAATTTTATTGAAAATTGGATAGTAGAATTGTTAGATCTGTTTTGCAGGTATCTAATGTGTTTTAATTTCATGCGTATGTTTTGGTTTTAATTCGACTCGTTCGAATTTGTTTTTCTCTTGAGAAAATCCACGAGTAGATTATGTTATTTGATTTGTTCAATGTAATAGACTGGTCTAGATTTAGGTTTATTTATTTTCACGTTAAATAAATTGTAACCTGATCGAAGATGAAGACGGAGACGAGAAATTAAACGGATTCAAACTGCGGCGCTGTTAAGGCGACGGACGCCGCTAAATACAAGACAGCACGATAAGGCATCGGGCGGATCAGCTCGAACGAAAAGATAGCGAAAGTGTCACGCTGGCGGCGGGCGCACAAAGCGCTGGCACCGCGGCGGACAGTAAATACAGCAGGTACTTGGCAAGACGGTGGTACGGGCGCCTGCCGATGCTCTTCCGAGGACCATAAGTAAGGAGCAAAAAGGGCCGCGCTTAAAGCAAGACGGGCGCGGTCCTGTCTATGGGCCGGTCGGCCAGCGGGCGTATCCAGTATCCTTACGTAGCCATGCGGGCTTTTTCGAGACGGATTTTTTTTTCGTGACGAACGAGTGGGAGAAATTAAGACGGGCGTTTTTCAAAATTGCCAAGGGAAAATCAAACCATGACAGTTGAATAATTTGTGCCCAATATGTTTATTTTCTGCTTTGCTTGATTTATTGTTGTATTTTCTTGTGCTTTATTTAATTTATTTAAATGTGTTTGCATAAGAGTTGCCCAACGAAAAATCTCAAATTCCAAAATTACTAAGTATGTTTTAAACAATTAATTCATTATTTGGATTAAATTAATTTTGACATCCATAATTTATTTATTTGTGAAATCTTTTGGAGAAATTCCCCTAAGGGACGGCCAAAAGAAAGCTTTCACATGAATAAATTCTCAAAATGATGATTGTGAAGTATTATTAGTGACGAAGATGACCCTCCCAAGAGGCTCGATCAAAATGAAGTAGTAATTCTGTATTTAATCATGGTTATTACTTAGGTATAAAATTGATATGCATATACTTCGCCGAAGTCCCTGTCAATTTTATATTAGTCAAGTGGGAGCCAACTATTAATTTTTTTTAAATTAAAGGTTTGTAACTGTTCTTGTTTGTAACCTGGTCAAATGTGATTTAAATGATGACCCTCCCAAGAGGCTCATTTAAAATTGTTTTGAGATGTTGGCTGATGCATGTTCATATTTTTTTTTTGAGATTTCAATATGAATCATGTGATCGAATTATGTGATTTTCTTTGTGTTGATCCGAATATTGACACAAGATGTATGTTTATTTTCAGTATCATCATGTCGCAACCTTTTAATCCACTAAAATATATGCTCAAAGAACATCAACTTACTGGTGAAAACTATGTAACTTGGAAAAGAAATATGAAATCGCATCAAAGAACATCAACTCACTGCACAACCACAACATTGGGTTCTTGGCGGATCCAAACCTGAAAAACTTACTGAAGGGTCATCTAATGCGGAGAGATCTATGTATGAAATCAGGGAGCAGGCCAACAAATCAATGAAGTGTATAATCTTGACTTCATTGTCTGATGATTTAAGACACATTCATGAGGATGTTGAATCAGCTACGGAGATCATGCAGAGTCTTAAGGAAATATTTTTAACAGAAATTCGCATGACCGAACAATTTCATCATAATGGCGTGGCCAGGCTAAAGATGACGGAGGGAACACCTGTGAGGGATCATGTTCTCAAAGTCAGGCGTCATTTTGAGAAACTTGCCTACCTCGGTACCAAGTATGATGATGGGGCTCAAATCGAATTCTTGTTCCTAACTCTTCCAAGATGCTTTAATGAGTTTTACTGTAGTTTTGTGATGAGCGATCACATGTTTACTATGGATACTCTACAAGAGGTCTTGGAGACGATAGAGAAACATTTGGGACAAGAAGACGAAGCTTTGGCGACTAAGAAACTTCTTTCAAGATCTAGGCCAGTGGAAGGCAAGATCATAGTGAAGATGAACAGTTAGATGCAAAGCAAAGCTCCTACTAAGAAATGTAAAGGTAAGGCAGCCAGTTGGTTAGGAATCCAGGAGAAACCAAAGGGGAAGTGTTTTAACTGCGATGAAAATGGACATTGGAAGTCGGCCTGTTCCAAACCCAAAATGAATGAAAAGAAAGGTAATTCTCATGCACTAGTTGTTGAAACTTGTTTAGCGGCGTATGCTACCCATTCGTGGGTAATGGATATGGGGTCCACTAATAATGTTTAGTTTCACATTACAGGGGTTCAAGCAAACCCGACAACTTAGTGGAAGAGAGATCCTCATCACGCTAGGCGCTGCTACGAGAGTGGCAGCTGAAGCAGTGAGAGACGTGCACTTGTCTTTTGAAGACAAGAGTTTAATTTTAAGAGATGTTCTTTATGTTCCTGTTTTTCGGAAAAACCTTATTTCTGTTTCAAAACTATTTGCTGATGGATATTCTGTTCGTTTTAATAAACATGTTACTATTTTTCGTAACGATGTGGTTATCTGTCATGGAACTTTACGGAACAATCTCTATATTATTAACTGTGCACATCACTCATAGAATGCATCCTATAACACATCTGTCATTTCAAATAATAAAAGAAAACATTTGACTGATGTGAACGAGGCACTTCTTTGGCACCTAAGATTATTAACCCGAAAAGGATCCAAAGGTTGGTCCAAGATGGTTCATTGGAGTCCCTCCTGATTGAACCATTTTCAACATGCGAATCATGCTTGGAGGGTAAGATGACCAAGAGGGCGTTTGGAGCCAAGGGGCTTAGAGCTAAAGAAGTGTTGGAGATCGTTCACACCGATGTGTGTGGTCCAATGCAAATCAAAGCTAGAGGTGGCTACGAGTATTTCGTCACATTTATCGATGATTACTCAAGCTATGGGTACGTTTTTCTATGAAGCATAAATCTGAGACCTTTGATAAATTCAAAGAATTTAAGGCTCAAGCAGAGAATCATAAGGAAAAGAGTATCAAGTTTCTACGATCTGATCGTGGAGGCGAATACCTCAGCAATGAATTTTTGAACTACCTGTCGGATGAAGGGATTGCATCCCAGTTGACTGCACCCGGTACCCCTCAACAAAATGGGGTTGCAGAACGAAGAAATAGAACGCTTCTAGAAATGGTAAGGTTAATGATGAGTTATGCGGATTTACCAAAATCGTTCTGGGGTTATGCCTTGCAAACAGCAACTTATATTCTAAACTTAGTGCCATCCAAATCGGTTCCCAAAACCCCTAGAGAATTGTGGACGGGGCGCAAGCCCAGCTTAGGACACATGAGGATCTGGGGGTGTCCGGCATACGTGTTGGATAAGGAAGCTGGTAAATTAGACGCACGTTCAGAATTAAGGTTGTTTATAGGGTACCCCGAAGGAACAAATAGATGCATGTTCTATGGTCTCGAAGATCAAAAGGTCGTAATTAGTACGCACTTTAGATTTTTGGAAGAAGACTATATGAACGATAAAAAGCCTAGATGCGAGATTACCTTAGAAGAACTTAGGGGGTCGACTCTGTTGCCAACTATACAAGACGACGTACCAAGCGTCACACCTACACAACCAGAACCTCATCGTAGTGGGAGGGTTGTTAAGCAACCCGAGCGATTCTTGGGGATAGGAGAGTCCTCAGACTTTATCTCAGGAGAAGAATCAGATCCATGGTCCTACAACGAGGCGATCTAAGACAAGAATGCAAAATCTTGGTAAACCGCAATGGAAGTCGAGATGGGTTCAATGGATCATAATAAAGTGTGGGAGCTAGTCGAACCACTTAATGGGGTAAAGCCCATTGGATGCAAGTGGGTATACAAGAGAAAAAGAGGACCGGACGGAAAGGTTGAAACCTTTAAAGCGAGACTCATGGCGAAAGGGTACACTCAGAAAGAAGGGATCGACTATGAGGAAACCTTTTCGCCTGTAGCCATGCTCAAGTCCATCCACATTCTCTTGTCGATTGCTGGGCACCTAGACTTTGAGATCTGGCAAATGGATGTCAAGACCGCTTTCCTCAATAGAAGTCTTGACGAAGAAATTTATATGCAACAACCCTAAGGCTTCATTGAAAAAGGCCAAGAGCATCTGGTTTGCAAGCTAAAGAAGTCCATTTATGGGCTAAAGCAAGCATCCCGTGCTTGGAATCAGTGTTTTGATCAAGTTATAAAATCCTACGGTTTTGATCAAAACAATTTTAAAAGTTGTGTTTATAAGAAGCGTGTGAGGCGCCTTGGTATTCTTGGTACTATATGTAGGCGACATTACGCTCGCCGGGGAGCGATGTAAAGATGTTGTAAGGCGTAAGGGCACATGGTTTGTCAAAAAATTTGATATGAAGGACTTAGGAGAAGCGGGTCACATCTAGGGATCAAGATCACTTTCGAGATCGTAGGGAAAAGAATGATCGGGCTTTTCAAAGCCTCATATATAGACACATTTTTGAAGCGATTGACATGCAAGATTCAAGAAAGACTTTGTGCCTTTCGGACCACGGAATCCATCTATCCAAGGAAATGTGTCCCAAGACACAAAAGAAAATAGATGACATGAAGGGCATTCCTTATTCTTCGGCTGTAGGAAGCCTCATGTATGCAATCTTTGTGCGCGAGACCAGGATATCGCTGCCGTAGGCATGGTGGCAAGATATCAAAGCAACCGGGGAAAGAGCATTGGATTTGCAGTTAAAAACATTACAAAAGTATCGAAGATGACACGAGACGAGAATGTTAGTTTATCGGTCGAGACGGTCCTAATCCCCGTTGGTTTACGGACTCAGATTTCAATCGATTTAGACTCAAAAAGTCAACCTCGGGTGGTGTGTTTTGCATGGGGAGGAGCCATGACATGGAGAAGCGTTAAGCGAAATGCATATTTGATTCTACCATGGAAGCGAATATGTAGCTGCTTGTGAAGCGGTGAAAAAAAGCGGTTTAGCTCAAGAACTTCCTAGTGGACTTAGGCGTTGTTAGGATTTGCCCAACACGATCACGGTTCTTGTGATAAAGCCGGAAGCGATTGTAAATTCTTGGGGAGGCAAAGAGCCCACAAGGCCAGCAAACACATAGAAAGAAAATACCATCTTATACGAGAAATCGTTAAGAGAGGAGACATAGAGGTGACAAAGATTGCGTCAGAAGACAACCTAGCAGATCCATTCACAAAGGGTCTGCCTTATAGTACATTATAGAGACATGTGGAAGGAATGGGTGTCAAGAGCGTTGTCAGTCTGCTTTGAGTATAAGTAGGAGAAATATTATTAGGGTCGTGTAGGTGACATTAGATGTCACATAGAACACGAGACGTGATGTAGTATACTTAAAAGCAGACTTTGAGTATAAGTGGGAGATTGTTGGGGTTATACTGAAAAGTATGTTTTTTACTTTGTATAACCAAACTGAATTTCTTATTTATTTACTGAAATAAATTATTTATCACTGTTGCACTAAATATGAATGAATGTTATATATATTTACTGCATACCTGTTCAATAAGTAAGTACGTGTTACGTTGTAGTTAATTTGGTGATACCAGATCACAGAAGATCAAATTAACAGTTCCTCGTGACTAAGTACAAATTCATAACCCAGATGGAAATGAACAATCCATCATGAAAGATTGAAGTGTAAGGCTTAGATTGACTTGTCTTGACCAAGAGATTACACTAGTGCATCATGATGCGCAGAAAAGGACCTACAGGAGGATAAATTCTTCGATACTGAATATACAAGAATTAGACCTCAGTGGTTCGTTATTTCTTAATCTCCGTCCCTTAAATAGGATCGTGTGAAGTTAATAACTATTGCTTTGACTTATGATTGGAAGAGAATCAATGTGATTCGATACCTTATATCTTGGGCAATATTATTAGTTACACAACGATTGCTAAGATTTAATACGGAGAATCGTGTGCAAGCACGTCTTGCTTGATTTGTTCCCTTGGTGGGCTCAGAATCTTTATCATACCAAATCTTGCAAGTGAAAATTTATTTCCGGTATGAATAATAATGTTGAGCTGTCTTTACTCCAAGGATAAAGATATTAATTGTTTGTCCCGGTGAAAAACCCATGAAATGCGGAAAAATCATGAAATGCATATAAAAACAGGGGTGAAGGAATGGTGATTCCAAATTTTTGCGTTTTAAGTCCATGTGTTGTGTTTTGCTTATAATCGAATGCATATGACAAGATAAGAACGTGAAGCAATAAAGAACACAACAAAGTATAGTGGTTCGGAGACTCAAGCTCCTACATCCACTCTCCCTGTTCCTAGGGAAATTCCTTCAAACTGGACTTATCACCCTCTCGGGCTCGCCTCTAGATATTTAACGAGCTCTCACTCAAACTGGGCTTATCACCCTCTCGGGTTCGCCTCGGGACTTATCACCCTCCACGGGATTGCCTACAGATGTTTACAGAGTTCACACTCCAACGGAACTTATCACCCTCTCGGGATTGCCTACCAACTACCTCACTTCACCACTAGTTATCTCTTACGAGAATGGGGTTTGGGTTTGGTGTTGTCTCCAACTATGGTGAAATTTTTCCCTTACATTTGTTTAGCCTCAATGCTAAGGTTGGGAAAATCTCTCTAAGCTTAGGATATATCATTTGTGCTTAGATCGGGTTTTAGAACACTCTCTGAATATATTTGTATATCTACAGACTTGTGTTTTATGGTGGGAATGCTTGAGTATATGTCTTCTTAGCTCTGTAGCATCGTTTGCTACATTCTCCACACTTAATTTGATGGAAGATCTTGTATTTATAGTGTGGATTTGAATGTTACCGTTGGAGAGAATCACATTCAAATCCATACTATTCTTTGTAAGTTCTGCAGCTTTTTCAGGCTTGTTGTCTTCCTCTCATTGGTCCACGTCAGCTGAATTCTAACGGCTACAATCTTCAGTTTCTTCTGAGTCTTAGGATCTTCAGTTCTATCTGAGCCTTCAGGTTTATCTGAGCCTTCAGGTATATCTGAGCCTTCAGGTTTCTCTGAGTCTCAGGTTACTCAGGGTTCTTAATTCAGCAGACTTCTCTTCAGCGGACCTTGTCTGATCAGGCATACTGACACTCAGGTTGACTGAGTTCAGTTCTTCTGACTTCAGACATCCTGACCCTCAGGTCACTTTTACTTACTGAGCCTCATATCATTTTACTTACTGAGTCTCAGATCACTTTACTTACTGAGCCTCAGATCACTTTTACACAAGCTATCTGATTTCTTCTTTGCCTGATCTGATCAGCTCGACTGATCAGATCAACACATCTTCAGATCACCATATCAGGATAGCATCAGGTCAGTACATCAGGTTAGCATATCAGTTTATCATATCTGATCTCGATCACGTCTGATCTCTATCAGTCTCATCTGCTCCTCTTTATATCTAATCTCGATCACGTCTGATCTTGATCAGTCTTATCTGCTCATCTTCTGATCTGCAACCTTCTCTTCCGATTTGCTGGCTTTAGCTTTTCTTCACATTTGATTTGCACAGCTCATCAGTTAACTCCGGAACTCATAACTCATCTGATCTCGATCAGTCTCGTCTGCAGCCTCGTCTGATCTCGATCATCTTCTTCTGATTTCGTGAGTTCCCCCTCAACTTGTTCTTTCGTTCCCCCTCAACTTGTTATCTGTAAAATAGCTTGAATAACACAAGTTGATAATGTTTTGGCATAATTCATCAAAACTAAAATATCCCAACAATTTCCCCCTTTTTGATAATGAAGCCAAAACATTAAAATATATGCATTTTTAAAGAAAACAGATTTTCGTTTAAAAGGATCAGTTCAGGTGATCACATTAAAAGTGGTCTTTTGAACTCCTGCTCTGATACCAATTGTTTGTCCCGGTGAAAAACCCATGAAATGCGAAAAAATCATGAAATGCATATAAAAACAGGGGTGAAGGAATGGTGATTCCAAATTTTTGTGTTTTAAGTCCATGTGTTGTGTTTTGCTTATAATCGAATGCATATGACAAGATAATAACGTAAAGCAATAAAGAACACAACAAAGTATAGTGGTTCCGAGACTCAAGCTCCTACATCCACTCTCCCTGTTCCTAGGGAAATTCCTACAAACTGGACTTATCACCCTCTCGGGCTCGCCTTTAGATATTTAACGAGCTCTCACTCAAACTGGACTTATCACCCTCTCGGGTTCGCCTCGGGACTTATCACCCTCCACGGGATTGCCTACAGATGTTTACAGAGTTCACACTCCAACAGGACTTATCACCCTCTCGGGATTGCCTACCAACTACTTCACTTCACCACTAGTTATCTCTTACGAGAATGGGGTTCGGGTTTGGTGTTGTCTCCAACTATGGTGAGATTTTTCCCTTACATTTGTTTAGCCTCAATGCTAAGGTTGAGAAAATCTCTCTAAGCTTAGGATATAGCATTTGTGCTTAGATCGGGTTTTAGAACACTCTCTGAATATATTTGTATATCTACAGACTTGTGTTCTATGGTGGGAATGCTTGAGTATATGTCTTCTTAGCTCTGTAGCATCGTTTTCTACATTCTCCACACTTAATTTGATGGAAGATCTTGTATTTATAGTGTGGATTTGAATGTTACCGTTGGAGAGAATCACATTCAAATCCATACTATTCTTTGTAAGTTCTGCAGCTTTTTCAGGCTTGTTGTCTTCCTCTCATTGGTCCACGTCAGCTGAATTCTAACGGCTACAATCTTCAGTTTCTTCTGAGTCTTAGGATCTTCAGTTCTATCTGAGCCTTCAGGTTTATCTGAGCCTTCAGGTATATCTGAGCCTTCAGGTTTCTCTGAGTCTCAGGTTACTCAGGGTTCTTAATTTGAGACTTCTCTTGGCCGGACCTTATACGATCGGGCATCTTGACTTTCGGGTTGGTGAGTTCAGTTCTTCTGACTTCAGACATCCTGACCCTCAGGTCACTTTTACTTACTGAGCCTCATATCATTTTACTTACTGAGTCTCAGATCACTTTACTTACTGAGCCTCAGATCACTTTTACTCAGGCTATCTGATTTCTTCTTTGCTCGATCGTCATTTCGGTGATCAGATCAACACATCTTCAGATCACCATATCAGGATAGCATCAGGTCAGTACATCAGGTTAGCATATCAGTTTATCATATCTGATCTCGATCACGTCTGATCTCTATCAGTCTCATCTGCTCCTCTTTATATCTAATCTCGATCACGTCTGATCTTGATCAGTCTCATCTGCTCATCTTCTGATCTGTAACCTTCTCTTCCGATTTGCTGGCTTTAACTTTTCTTCACATTTGATTTGCACAGCTCATCAGTTAACTCCGGAACTCATTTAACTCATTTGATCTCAATCAGTCTCGTCTTCAGCCTCGTCTGATCTCGATCATCTTCTTCTGATTTCGTGAGTTCCCCCTCAACTTGTTCTTTCGTTCCCCCTCAACTTGTTATCTGTAAAATAGCTTGAATAACACAAGTTGATAATGTTTTGGCATAATTCATCTAAACTAAAATATCCCAACATTAATTAATATAAAGTCTTAAACACGGGAAATAATGATCGGGAGCCATATTATTGTGAAGTCGTAATGTGGGTTAAGATGGATAGTTCAATATTAATTTTATAGTGGAATAAATTAATATTAATGGGCTTGAATAATATTTTGGCTAAATATTAAAGTTTCATAGCCCATTGGAGGTCCAATCTTAATTCTCCTAAAGGCTCCTCAAATAGCCCAAATAAAAGTTCAATTAATAAAATGAGAAGAAAATATTTTGCCTATTTTTCCATGATAATTTTCGAAAAATTGGGTAGAAGAGAGAAAAAGATTTTTTCTTGATTTTCTTAGAAAGATCTAATGGAATAAGTATTCTTGAGATACAAGTTTATCTCATAAATTCAAGAAAGGAAAAAGATCTTATTTTCTTCCTACTTGTATGAAATTTTTGAAAATTAAGGAGCAAGAAAGGAGGAGAAGATTTTGTTGGGATATATTTTGGGAAATAGAATATATTGGATATATTCTAGATTGTATCTTGAGGAAGAGACAAGGAAATTTCCCAATGCCCAACTTAACCACAATTTTCGCCCCCCAGTCCTATAAATAGGGGATGAATTTTTCATCCCCAAAGTAATTCCATGTGTTGGAAAAATTAGAAATCCATTTAGGTGGTGGCAAATAATTTTATTTTCTCCTTTAATTAAAATCGTTCGTTGAGAATCCTTCCACCGGATTACGTTCGTGGACGTGTGATATATTTGAAAAGGCACTTTGGGTTGATCTATCGTCTCAACGGTTGTCTCTACAAGAGGTATGTAATCTCGTAACTCCTAGATTCCGCATGCTTAGGATTTACGTGGATTACGTGTACGCATGTTGCTTATTTGCTTGTTTAATTATTATGTTGAATTGATTTATGATTAATTCATGTTAGTAATTAATTGATTAATTTAAATATGTATTTAAATTCACTTCGAATAGATCCGAACACCCCTTATTTCCCAACAGCTCCAAGAACAGGTTTACTTTATTGGGTCTTATTTGTTTTTAGTGGTGTCGATTACGATTTTAATTAGAAATGCATTTTGTTTTCTGTCTAATCAGATGTAGTTATTTGTTGTGCGGTGTGTTATGTGCTTCACAAATGGTGTTTCTAGTTCAATTAAGTTTTAGATTCCCGATTTCTGGGTTATTTGGTTTAGAGATGTTTCATTTCATACTGCGATTTAACATTTTTCTTTTCTATTTTTTTGTCAAAGAAAGAAATTGAAAATTGACTCCTCCAATGATGCTTTAGAGGAAAATTGTGTGTGATTTTTAGGATTGCGTGTAGTGAAAAATGGTTGATTTATTTTGGTGAAATTGTGCAGGTTTTTTCTTTGGGCGTTGCAAGTTCTGGGAAAGAAAAGGGGCATACATTCATGTATTTTTTTTTGTGTTCTTGGAATCTGTAAAAAAAAAAAAATCATCTGGATTTGTGGGGTTTGGAAATAGAGAATCTGGGTTGGTGAGCCAAGGGGTAAAGAAAATTGTAGATTTGAAGATTTTTATGAAGATCTGGGTTTTTTTTAAGATCTGAGTTGTTGATATGGAAGTTTTTTTAAGATTTGAAGATCCCATTTTATGAAGATCTGGGTTTGTTAATTTCTGAGGATGAGGATCTGAAATCGGAGATGAACGTGTTCATGTGTTTGATGAACATGTTCATGTGTTTGATGAACATGTTCATGTCGTGATGAAAACGGGGATATGCAATTTTTTAGATTGTAATTGTAGGTTTTAGATATGAATTTTCCATATGAATTTTTCTGTAATTTCTGTAATTTTTCTTTAATTGTTAGATATGAATTTTTCATATGAGATTGTAATTGTAATTTTGTAATTTTTCAATTTGAATTTTTGGATTGAAAGATGAAGATGAACATATTAAGTTTTTTTTAGTCATTTTCAAGGTATTCTAGTCTTTTATGAGTGAAAGATGGAATTCAAAAATTGAGAAGTCATTTATAAGAAAGATGGAAATTCAAAATTGAAAGTGATGTAGCAGGCAGCAGCTTATGTTATGAAGAAGTATGATGTGGACAATTATAGGAAAATGGATGGAATGAAAAGTAAATTGAATTCTCATTGGAGGGTAGTATTGTCTTTTAATTATAAATTTTGGACCTTTTAGTAATCTAAAATGGTGGACCTAGTAGTAAGTCTTAGGTCTACTTTGGACCTAAGAGTGAGCCACTCAATAATATACTTTCTTCATCTCATTCTTATTTAAACATTTACTATTTATACGGGTCTTAGGCCCGGTTGGTAGCCCCTTTTAAAATAGTAGAAATAGTAGTGTGTTGACTATTTTAATAAGGAGAAATGCTATAAAGTTTATTGATATGAATTTGTTGGGGAATAAGTTGCACGGATCTATTTGGGATAAATATTTAAACACAAATTTAATTCTGATAATTATTACTAGCATGAATTAATCATATATTAATTCAAATAATAATTCAAATAATAATTCAACAACAAATCATGCATATAATCAATTCACGTAAATCCTACGCATGCGGAATTTCTACGAGTTCACGTGAACGTACCTCTTGGAATGGTAATGGTCTCGTTGATTAAACACACCAAAAGAACCTTCCCAAGTATTCCCTTAATCCTTGCTCGATAATCCGGTGGTAGGACGCTTGCGAACAATTAACAAAAGGAAAATAAATTTTGTTGCACCACCTTTGTGGATTTGCTAATTTTTCCAGCACATGGAATTGTTCTTGGGAATGAAACAATCATCCCTTATTTATAGAAGAGTGGTGGTCAAATTTTTAGGATAAAATAATATGGGGAAATCTTTTTCTTGATCTCCAAAAAATCTTGAATATATCTCATATATTCTTTTCTCCATAATTAAAATATTCCACAAAATCCAAACTCCTCTTTGTTATGGGATATTTTCGAAAATTAGGGGCAAGAATCCAATATTTGGATCTTCTTGAATTTATGAGATATTCTTGTATTTCAAGAAATACATATCTTTCATAATATCTTTTTCAAGAAAATCAAGAAAATCTTTCTTTCCCCTTTTTTTCTCAAAAATTTCGAAATATACTATATGGATGACTAAGTGGGAGATTTCTTGAATTTAATGAGATAATCTTGTATTCCAAGAATAGATATCTTCATTCCATAATGTAAATTCAAAAGAAAATCTTTCTCCCCTTTTAATCCATAATTTTCGAAAATAGGAGGAAAAATAAGGCAACAATATTTATTTTATTTTAAACACCTTTTTCAGTTATTGAACTTTATGTTGGGCTACTTAGGGGGCCTTTAGGAGAATTAAGATTGGACCTTCCAATGGATCTTGAATTATCAATATTGAGCAACAATATTATTCAAGCCCATAAATATTAATTAATCCCAGTACATAATTAATATTGCACTATCCATCTTAACCCATATTACAGTCAATATGGCTCCCGGTTATTATGTCCCGTGTTTAAGATTATCTAGCCCATTAATTAATTCAAGCCACTGAAATAGATTTCCATTAATTAATATCTTTTGTCCTTGGTTAAGGAACGGTTCAACATTATTATCCATACGGGAAACTAGTTCCACTTGCAAGATTTGGTATGATAAAGCTTTATGAACCTCCCAAGGGGCAAATCGAACAAGCGTACTTGCACACGATTCTTCGTATTAAATCTTAGCAATCGCATGTGACCAATAATATTGCCCAAGATAAAAAAGTATTGAATCTCGTTGATTCTCTACCCATGATAAGTCAAAGCAATAGTTATCAACCACACGTGATCCTATTTAAGGAACGAAGATTAAGAAATAACGAACCACTGAGGTCTAATTCTTCCTTGTTCAGTTCTGAAGAATTTGTCCTCCTGTAGGTCCTATTCAGTGCATCAGTCATGCACTAGTGTAATCTCTTGGTCAAGACAAGCCTATCCGAGCCTTACACTTCAACCTTTCACGATGGATTGTTCATTTCCACCTAGGTCGTGAATGGTGTACTTTTAGTTACAAGGGATTGTTAATTTAATCTTTTGTGATCTGGTATCACTAAATTAACTACAATGTAACACGTCTTATTTATTGAGCAGGTTATCAAGATAAATATATGTAACATTCAATGATATTTAAAGCATTAGTGATAAACAATTTATTTCAGTAAATAAGTCTGAAATTCAGTTTTGATTATACAAAGTAAAAGAATACTTTCTAGTATAATCCCAACAGAATTATTAAAAAGGGTGTATCAAAATTATATGCTGATTGGTAGCCATTTTCAAAAGTTATATAAAATTTGTATGTTGATTGGTAGTCAACATAAAAGGTAGATAATAATTTAAAATGACCCATTTACCCCTGATACATTTACCTATACATTGTGTTTCACAAATTTGTTTCATTTTCGGACTCCCATTGCCGGTGAGAGGAAGAGTCGAGCTAGAGTTTGTGATTCATCATCGTCCAGGTACGTAATTCTTCTCGATAAATACGAATTTCTTACCGAGATTTCATAGTTGTTCTTACCTGTATGATTAGGCTTGCTGATACTTGTACATACTTTAGTTTGGATATTTACGAATCTATTGTCGATATGATTTAATTTGTATGTACTTGTTAGATATTTGTTGATTTGGTGGGTAGGGAATATTTGCTGAGGATTCCAGGCGAACACACTATTTTTTCTTTTCGCAAACATTGAGTGGTGATCTTTAGGTTTTGTTATGTTACGAACTTTGAGTCCCATTATTTACTGTTCGTGAACTTTGAGTCCCATTATTTGTGACTAATGTGTCTGAGTTGGGTATATTTTGTTAAATATGTATTTTATTTTTTGTTGGAAAATTTGTAATGATTCTAATAATACATTTCGTTGTGTTATACACTATATTTTTAAGATATGGAGGGTAATGGTAGCAGTATGGGAACAAGCAAAGTTAGAAAGACTGGTGGTACTTGAAGAACCTAGAATGAGAAGGAGAAAGACATATTGATGTATGAGTTGAAAGAACTTGTTGCATCTGGTTGTTGGAAAGGTGAGAATAAGTTTAGTCCAGGCTATTGCCAGAAGCTAGAAGAGAGGATGCTTCAAAGGCTCCCTAGAACTAATATTCGTGCAATCCTTCATATTAACTCAAAGATTAGCATATGGAAGAAAGACCGTGGTTGCCTTCAAA
Source organism: Stenogyne calaminthoides (assembly GCA_037126765.1). Taxonomy (NCBI): domain Eukaryota; kingdom Viridiplantae; phylum Streptophyta; class Magnoliopsida; order Lamiales; family Lamiaceae; genus Stenogyne; species Stenogyne calaminthoides. Next base: position 18,388,007 of record JBBCBC010000002.1, read on the forward strand.
CTGCTTTAGGGAAGACTGTTTTGGGTTTAACATTGTTATGAAGATTCTAGATGTCTCTAATATAGCTTGTGCTAAAGTATTGAAGGTATGTCTCTTTTTGTTTTGATAATCAAATTGACTTGTCAGTATGGTTGATTATACATTTTGACATATATACCAACTCTTGCATATATACCAACTCCGCAATTACACAAAAAAATAAATAAAAAAAATAGACCAACTTTCCAATTCAAGAGAAACAATTAATTTCCCACAAATTTAAAATAATGCATAACCTACTCTCCAAAAAACACCATTCTATTTGCAAATATAACCACTAAACACGCGTTTCAATATTGGTAACTAAAATCAACAGCAGGATACACAAATTTATGCATTAGTCCCAGACATACTAACGTCAAAATCATAATGCACGATTCATGCATTATTTTTTATACAAAAATTATGTCATTCCAGATGTCATATAATACCACATGTCATACCAAACAACATATCAACCAAAATACAAAGTTCAAACAAGTGATAAGTTTTAAGTACAGTCACCAGGATCATATACAAAATAGAATATGTCACAAAAGGTTCCACTTCCACTCATATTAAGGGTGTATTTTGAAACACTTAAAGTAGCTTTCAGAAGCATTTATTTTTAAAAGCTGTGAGAGGGAGCTTTGAAAATAAGTGCTTCTAGAAGCTATTTTAAGTGTTTCAAAACATGTCCTAATCATCTTGATAGTAACTTTTGAACACATCATCTTCATCTAATACATGAATACCCTTAGCAATGATCAATACATGTTACTTCTCCATATGCATATTGTTCTAATCCTATCACATCGAAAACGTGGTAGCATTCCTGATAATTAACGAATTCGCATGTCCTGAAAAACCACATATATTGTGGTTCATGTTACAAGAAAATTGTTATTATTATTAAAGGAATAAATTAAATGTCATTGTATTTTGAATATTTCAAATTTACTTTTCCTTCATGATCCCAATAAATGTAGTTCACCCTGGAAATGTACCGATGGAAGTTATATTCCACACCCACAGTCTTGAAAACAAAATGATTAAACAACTGATATACGTATGCAACATAACGAATCTTCTCGCGGACACTGTCAATGGAAACTTGAGGATCGTCGGGTTCATCATATTTGCATACCAAATTTAAAACCATATACTCGAACGACCAAACATCGTCGATGATCCGTTCGTTGACAACCCTAACTAACTTGTACATAAAATTACCTTCTTCAATAGGATCTCATCCATTGGTAATGAAGTATATATCCGAGTTATGCTTCGTTCACTCACTGTTCTTGTAGCACAGGTTACTCTCAGATTTTTCAAATGTGAGAATCGTATGCTGTTCAAAAATAAAAACATTAATAAAAAATAGGGTTTTCAATTGAAGATAATGGACACATATTTAAACACTTTCAACTTCAAGTTCAAATTCATGGAACACATATATGAACACATATCTGAACACCCATATAAACACATTTTAAGCAATCCAAATGTTACATAATATATCTGATTTTCAAGTCCTATATATACAGAATTACTTGTCAATACATACTCACTTTTAGGTAATGAAAAATATTTGGACCCAAGAGATGAAAACCAACTGGTATAGTACTGTGTACATCCTGGTTAATGTATGAAGAAAACTGGTTCAGTTTACAGTAATCAAGAACCCGACAACACTTTTCATAGAGCCGAAAACCATGAACTCTGAAATATGCATCAAGCTCAAACTCCTGATTTAGGTATACGTTATTATGTAATAATACAAACATGTATTTATACATATGACTCAGTTAAAGTAACATACATCTGTAATATGTTTTCAATATTTTGGACCAACCTTTGTCGTGTTTGAGTAAAGGTTGTATAATACTCCAAACTTCAGAAAAATAAACATCTTGAAATGTCGATACACATCCGTCAAATGTCGTAATTTCTCCTGATAATATAAACATGTGTCTTGTCATGTAGTGTGAACTTCAGATACATTGTTACATCCTTCATCAGCGTTTTCCATGTAGAGACACTATTCACACATACGCACTTCATCAGAAACTGAATTCCCTTACGAGCTCGTCTTCTTCTTCTTTTTTCCACCCAATTGCCACTTTAGCATGAATACAATGGGGTAAGGAATATGTCTTGGGTTTACGCGTTCCATAATTTCTTTAATTAATATGAGATAATCTTAGAAAGCATCGAGTTCCAATCAGTAATCGGTCATTAACCAAAATCATATGTTTCTCATACATACCCATACAGACCCTAGGAAAACCCAAAGGGAAAATCATATCAATTTATCAATAAAGAATTGGGCATCAATCACTCGCGAGAAAAACCCAAACAAAAATAATAATAAACCAATCTGTCAGGAAAAAATCGATCATCTTTAGAAAATATCCATACTAAACGCTGGAAAAAACACGTTTAAAAAAAACCCATAGCAAAACATCACGCAAAACGTTTAGAAACTAATAGAAAAAAATTCATATCAAATTAACCATCCTCAACCTATATTCATCATTGCATGTGTGAACTAGAGACTCATATTCTCACAAAAAAATTAAATAAGCGGACTACACCACAGAATCGAAGACATAAAGTAAGAAAACCCTATTTTGAAAACAACAGTGTAACTCCTGATTACATAACGATGTTTACAGATCGATAGATCAATGTATATCAATAAAATATAGTGAATAAACTAGTGTAAAAGAATTGAACAATACCAGATTAGGGTTTTCTATACTTGCGATTCCTTGTTCGTCCTCAATGACAATGATAGTCGCCCGTTCGAAATCGAGTGAGAGTGAGAGGAGTGATGGTCCCGAATTTTGTGTGTCGAAAACCCATTTTGCGCGTGCGGAAGCAAACATGTAATGTGATGTGATGCATATGAAACAGGGATGAGAGTAGAGTGATTCCAAATTTTTCAGTTTAAAGTTCATGTGTGTTGTGTTGCTTGTAATCGAATGCATATGGCAAGTAAGAACATAAAGCAGTAAAGAACACACGATTTTATAGTGGTTCGGACGAAACCCACCCTAAATCCACTCTTCCCTTAACACAGGGGCACCGACTTAACCGACTTAACCGACGGGACATATCTCCCTCACGCGATTGCCTATAGATGTTTACCGAGTTCACACTCAAACGGGACTTATCTCCCTCACGGGATTGCCTATAGATGTTTACCGAGTTCACACTCAAACGGGACTTATCTCCCTCACGGGATTGCCTATAGATGTTTACCGAGTTCACACTCAAGCGAGCCCAGAAATCTGAAACTAGAATCCCTAGTCTGAAATCTTGCGGTAATACAAACTTAACCTAACTTTTGGGTTTGGGTAAAGATTTGTTTGGTTTCCAACTAGATTGAGATTTTCCCTTACATTTGTTTAGCCTCAATGCTAAGGATGGGAAAATCTCTCTAAGCTTAGGATATTGCATTTGTGCTTAGATCTAGGGTAGAACACTCTTTTGAATATATATGTGTATTTCTTGCTCTGTGTTCTATGGTGGAAATGCTACATGGTTTGGCTATGTAGCTTCAATGGTGTTTTCACGCATTTCTCCACACTTCCACACTTGATAATGAAGGAAGAACTTGTATTTATAGTGTGGATTTGAATGTTACCGTTGGAGAGAATCACATTCAAATCCATACTTCTGTTGATAACTTTTTGCGGTGAATCTAACTTTTTTAAATTTGAATCTAATTGGCTATATTCTTGAGGATCTTCCGAGTCTCGGGATCTTGATTCTATCTCGAGCCTTGAGTTATTATCTGTTATCGAGCCTTTAGGTAATCTGAGCTATCGAGCCCGGTTTATCATTTAGCTATCCGAACCGCCGGAGTTATCTCGAGCTATCTGAACCTTGAGTTATCTCGAGCTATCGAACCTTCCGGAGTTATCCGAACCTTCAAGTTATCTCGAGCCTCGGTATCTTGATGACATCTTGAGTCTTGATTTCTTGATTCTATATCGAGTCTCGGGTTTCTTGATTCAACAGACTTTTCTTGGCGGACCTTATACGTCGGGCATCTTGACACCCGAGGCTTCTTGAGTCGGCTCTTACGAATTGACACATCGACCCTCGGTCACATTATTTAAATTTATCGATTTCTTCTTGCGATCGATCGGCTCGGTGATCAGATAAACACTTCTTCAGGATCATCTCAGGATAGCATCAGGTCATCTCCATCAGGTTAGCATATCAGGTTATCATATCTGTTCTCGACTACGTTTGATCTCGATCAGTCTCATCTGCTCATCTTCATATCTAATCTCGATCACGTCTGATCTTGATCAGTCTCTTTTGCTCATCTTCTGATCTGCAACCTTCTCTTCTGATTTGCTGGCTTTAGCTTTTCTTCACATCTGATTTTGCACAGCTCATTAGTAAACTCCGGAACTCATCTTACTCATCTGATCTCGACCAGTCTCGTCTGCAGCCTCGTCTGATCTCGATCATCTTCTTCTGATTTCATGAGTTCCCCCTCAATTTGTTCTCTCATTCCCCCTTAACTTGTTATCTGTAAAATAGCTTGAATAACACAAGTTAATAACGTTTTGGCATAATTCATCAACACTAAAATATCCCAACAATTTCCCCCTTTTTGATAATGACGCCAAAACATTTAAAAAATATGCATTTATACAGAGATCGGGTTTTTGTTTTAAAATAGACCAGTTCAGGTGGTCACTTTGAAAATAGTGATCTGTTGAACTCCTGCTCTGATACCAATTGATGGTATCAGTTCAGATGTTCATATTGAAAAACAGTGACCTGTTGAACAACCCGCTCTGATACCAATTGATGGTCCCGAATTTTGTGTGTCGAAAACCCATTTTGAGCGTGCGGAAGCAAACATGTAATGTGATGTGATGCATATGAAACAGGGGTGAGGGTAGAGTGATTCCAAATTTTTTAGTTTAAAGTTCATGTGTGTTGTGTTGTTTGTAATCGAATGCATATGGCAAATAAGAACATAAAGCAGTAAAGAACACACAATTTTATAGTGGTTCAGACGAAACCCGCCCTACATCCACTCTCCCCTTAACACAGGGGCACCAACTTAACCGACTTAACCAACTTAACCGACGGGACTTATCTCCCTCACTGGATTGCCTATAGATGTTTACCGATTTCACACTCAAACGGGACTTATCTCCCTCACGGGATTGCATATAGATGTTCTGGGAGTTCACACTCAAGCAGCCCGAAATCGTAAACTAGAATCCTAGTCTGAAATCTTGCGGTAATACAAACTTAACCTAACTTTTGGGTTTGGGTAAAGATTTGTTTGGTTTCCAACTAGGTTGAGATTTTCCCTTACATTTGTTTAGCCTCAATGCTAAGGATGAGAAAATCTCTCTAAGCTTAGGATATTACATTTGTGCTTAGATCTAGGGTAGAACACTCTTTTGAATATATGCGTGTATTTCTTGCTCTGTGTTCTATGGTGGAAATGCTACATGATTTGGCTCTGTAGCTTCAATGGCGTTTTCACGCATTTCTCCACACTTCCACACTTGATAATGAAGGAAGAACTTGTATTTATAGTGTGGATTTGAATGTTACCATTGGAGAGAATCACATTCAAATCCATACTTCTATTATATGATTTTGCGAGGTTTTTCGGTCTTGTCGTCTTCCTCTCATTGGTCCACGCCAATTTGAATCTAACGGCTATATTCTTGAGGATCTTACGAGTCTCGGGATCTTGATTCTATCTCGAGCCTTGAGTTATCTGTTATCTGTCCGAGCCTTGAATGTCGAGCTATCGAGCCTTCGGTTTATTTGAGCTATCTCCCGAACCTTGAGTTATCTCGAGCTTATCGAACCTTGAGTTATCGAGCTATCTGAACCTTGAGTTATCGAACCTTGAGTTATCGAGCCTCGATATCTTGATGACATCTTGAGTCTTGATTTCTTGATTCTATCCGAGTCTCGGGTTTCTTGATTGGCCAGACTTTTCTTGGCGGACCTTATGCGATCATGCATCTTGACACTCGAAGGCTTGCGAGTTCGGCTCTTGGTCCGGACATCGACCCTCGAGTCACATTATTTCGAGCTATCGATTTTCTTCTTTTTGATCGATCATTTCGTGATCGGATCAACACTTCTCGAGGATCATCTCGGGGATAACATCGGTCATCTCCCGTCAGGTTAGCATATCGAGGTTATCATATCGATCTCGATCACGTCGATCTCGACCCGATCTCATCTGCTTTCATCTTCATATCTCGATCTCGATCCGTCGATCTTGATCGATCTCTTTTGCTCATCTTACGATCTGCAACCTTCTCTTACGATTTCTTTGGCTTTAGCTTTTCTTCACATCGATTTTGCCTGACTCATTAGTAAACTCCGGAACTCATCTTACTCATCTGATCTTGATCAGTCTCGTCTTCAGCCTCGTCTGATCTCGATCATCTTCTTCTGATTTCGTGAGTTCCCCCTCAATTTGTTCTCTCGTTCCCCCTTAACTTGTTATCTGTAAAATAGCTTGAATAACACAAGTTAATAATGTTTTGGCATAATTCATCAAAACTAAAATATCCCAACAAGGATAGATCTGAAAATTAAGGAAGGTTTCAATTTATATATGCTAGGGGATTTATTGAAATTTCACTTTAATCTCCGTGTTACTGTTCAAATGAGATTTCGAAACATACCGAAATCGGCGAGATTACTCAGCCGAATCAGAATAGTATTTAAGCGCAGGCTAGGATCAAATCTTGGACCTTCTCGATTTTATAACATATCTATCATACATTATGTAAGCCCACGATTAACGGCCGGTAAGTGGGTAATATAGGCCATCAAACGGGCCCTAAATGTAAAGATGTTACCAAAAATTTGTTACTACGTGAAATTGTTCAAAACGTATGTGAAAGTGTTACTTGTCTAAAATTATTACAAATTGTGTCACGCAATATGTCACTTATGTAATACTATCAAAAGTTATATAATATCTAAATTTTGAAAATGGTATTGTTACCTAATGTGTACGTTAAGATCAATCATAGTGTAGCTTAGTGTAAAACACCTTCAATTTGTATGCTATATTTTTTTTTATAACTTGGTATCCGGCCCAAAGACCGACTAATCCAGGGACCAAAACCCATCGTCCACTAGTCGGAGCCCACTTCAAGCTAGAGCTGAGCTCTGTATGGATTGATCAATCTCAAGAGTTGGTCACACATTAGGGCAGTGGCGGATCCATAGAGGTAAAGGGGATAAAATTGTACCCCCAATTTTTTTTATATTTTTTTAGTATATACTCCATCCGTCCCAACATTACTGCAACACTTGTCTTATTTGGACGTCCCAACATTACTGCAACACTCCCAAAATGGAAACAAATATAATATTAATACACTCACAACACCCTTATTTTATTCCACTCAAACCCACTTTATCCCACTTTCCTTGGTTTACTGTCCAAATTAGGTGTTGCAATCATCCCGGGACGAAGGGAGTATTATATTTTGTTCAATTAAAATAAGAATTTTTCGTAATTATGGCATAAATTCACAGAAGGCTCACATAATTTTCATAATTCAGGAATAAATTCACAGAAGTCTCACAGAATTAATAACGACTGGAAGTGTGCTGAAGCTTTCTAGGTTCTACGATGGTGGTTATGTCAACACAAAGGGGGTGAAGTATATTTGGGTTAGACAAATTAGTATTATTGGATCTGATTTTTGTTTGTTTGTTTTAATTGGACTAGACAAATTAATATTAATGGGCCTAATTTTTGTTTGTTATTTTTAATTGAGTTGAGTCCAATGTTAGTTTTTTTTCCTTTTTCTCAAATTATTAGTTGTTTGGTCTTTGGCTGACAACTAATTTATAAGTTACGACCTTTCCCTAAATTTTCCTCATGTCACAATTCTTCTCGATAAATAGGAATTTCTTACCGAGATTTCATAGTTGTTCTTACCCATATGATTAGGGTTGCTGATACTTGTACATACTGTAGTTTGGCATATTTACGAATCTATTGTCGATATGATTTAATTTGTATGTACTTGTTAGATATATGTTTATTTGATGGGCAGGGAATATTTGTTGAGGATTCTAGTCGAACACACTATTTTTTCTTTTCGCGAACGTTGAGCGTTGATTTTTAGGTTTTGTTATAGTTCGAACTTTGAGTTCCATTATTTACTGTTTGTGAACTTTGAGTCCAATTATTTGTGGCAAATGCGTGACACCCCAAAACTAGCGCCACTCTACTTAGGGTAAAAACATATTAGGTTGAAATAATTTTATACTTAAATTGATTAAAATAGAAGACCACATCATGAAAACACGAGCTACATAATTTTTTTTGAGTGTCTAATCATGTTTATGCCTTACTTCTCTGTGTTACCCACATTTCTAAGTCAAACACTTACTTAAATATGACAATTCCAAGAGTAGGTTAACGTGCACGTACACATTTTATAAATAAGTGTTAAAGGGGTGACATACTATCCTTGAAGTCTTTACATAATTCAAATCCATAATTTAAGTCATATTAATATATTGTGGTTCCTGTTACAAGAAAATTGTTATTATTATAAAAGGAATAAATTAACCGTCATTTTATTTTGAATGTTTCAAATTTACCTTTCTTGCATGACCCCACTAAATGTCGTTCATCCTGCCAACGTACTGATAGAAGTTATATTCCACACCCACAATCTTGAAAACAAAACGATTAAACAACTGATATACATATGCAATAGAACGAAATCTTCTCACGGACACCGTCAATGGAAATCTGAGGATCGTCAGGTTCATCATAGTTGCGTGCCAAATCTGAAACCATATACGACCGAACATTGTTGATGATCGTTTGTTGACAGCCCAAACTAACTTGTACATAAAATCACCTTCTTCAATAGGATCTCATCCATTGGTAAAGAAGTATCTATCCTAGTTATGCTTCGTTCACTCACTGTTCATGTAGTACAAGTTACACTCAATATTTTCAAATGTGGGAATCCAATGTTGTTCAAAAATAAAAATATTAAAAAAAAATAGGGTTTTCAATTGAAGATAATGGACACATATTCAAATACTTTCAACTTCAAGTTCAGATTCATGGAACACATATATAAACAATATCTTAACACACATGTAAACACATTTTAAGCAATCTAAATGTTACACAATATATCTGACTTTCAAGTCAAATATACACAAAATTACTTGGCAATACATACTCACTCTTAGGTAATGGAAAATATTTGGACCCGAGAGATGAAAACCAACTGGTATAGTACTGTGTACATCCTGGTCAATGTATGAAGCAAACTGGTCCAATTTACAGTAATCAAGAACTCGACAACACTTTTCATAGAGCCGAAAACCATGAACTCTGAAATAGGCATCAAGCTCAGACTCCTGCACTAGGTATAAGTTATTATGTATTAATACAAACATGCATTTATAAATATGACTAAGTTAAAGTAACATATGTTCGGGTTATACTAGAAAGTATGCTTTTACTTTGTATAACCAAACTGAATTTCTGTCTTATTTACTGAAATAAATTATTTATCACTGATGCTTTAAATATCATTGAATGTTACATATATTTACTGCATAACTGTTCAATAAATAGTACGTGTTACATTGTAGTTAATTTAGTGATACCAGATCACAGAAGATTAAATTAAAAGTCCCTTGTAACTAAAAGTACGCGATTCACGACCTAGATGGAAATGAACAATCCATCGTGAAAGGTTGAAGTGTAAGGCTCAGATTGACTTGTCTTGACCAAGAGATTACACTAGTGCATGACTGCTGCACTGAATAGGACCTACAAGAGGACAATTTCTTCAGCACTGAACTAGGAAGAATCAGACCTCAGTGGTTCATTATTTCTTAATCTTCGTCCCTTGAATAGGATCGCATGTGGTTAGTAATTATTGCTTTGACTTATTACGGGTAGAGAATCAACGAGATTCAATACTTTATATCTTGGGCAATATTATTGGTCACATGCGATTGCTAAGATTTAATATGAAGAATCGTGTGCAAGTACGCTTGTTCGATTTGCCCCCTTGGGAGGTTCATAAGATTTATCATACCAAATCTTGCAAGTGGAACTAGTTTCCGGTATAGATAATAATGTTGAACCGTTCCTTAACCAAGGACAAAAGATATTAATTAATGGAAAGCTATTTCAGTGGCTTGAATTAATTAATGGAAAGCTATTTCAGAGGGAGAAAGGTTTTCTTTGAATTTTGTTATGGAATGTAGATAAGTATTCTTGGAATACAAGATTATCTCATTAAATTCAAGAAATCTCCCACTTGGTTATTTATTAAGCATATTTCGAAATTTATGAATAAATAAGGAGAGGAAAGATTTTCTTGATTTTCTTGAAAATATATTATGGAAGATATGTATTCTTGGAATACAAGAATATCTCATAAATTTAAGAAGATCCAAATCTTGGATTCCTACTCCTTATTTTTAGAAAAATACCATAACAAGAGGAGTTGGAATTTTTGTTGAATATTTAATTATGGAGAAAAGAATATATGGGATATATTCAAGATTTCTTGGAGATCAAGAAAAAGATTTTCCCATCTTTATTTCCACCTAAAATTTCGACCAACCCCTCATTATAAATAGGGGATGAATGTATCATCCCCAAGAGAACACGAAAATTGGTTTTTCGGAAAAATATCAGCGTCGATAAAATATCAAATATTTTGAAACGTCGACAGATTGTGTATTTTCGAAAAACCTCAATTGTGAGTGTGCAATTTCATGTGTTGGAAAAATTAGAAATCTACAAAGGTGGTGCAACATAATTTTATTTTTCCTTTTGTTAAATTGTTCGTGAGTTCCTTCCACCGGATTGTTGAACAAGGGCAAGGGAATACTTGAGAAGGCTTTTTGGTGTGTTCGTGTGAACGGGATCCATCTTCTCAACGGTTGTCACTCCGAGAGGTTAGTTCACATAAACCCGTAGCAATTCCGCATGCGTAGGATTTATGTGAACTGTTTATATGCATAATTTGTTGTTGAATTATTATTTGAATTAATATAGGATTAATTCATGCTAGTAATAATTGTTAGAATTAAATTTGTATTTAAATATTCATCCCGAATAGATCCGGGCAATTAATTCCCCAACAACTGGTATCAGAGCCTCGGTTTCGGGCTCTGAATTTTAAATTGTAATTTAATTCATTCTCATTAAATTTGAAATTGGATAGTAGAATTGCAAGATCTTTTTTGCAGGTATCCAATTGTCATGGAATTTAATGTGTTTATTTATGCATGCATATAAATTGTGGTTTTTAATTCGACTCGTTCGAATTCGTTTTACCTCGTGAGAAAATCCACGAGTAGATTAGGATTTGTTTGATTCGTTCAATATAATAGACTAGTTTAGATCTAGGTTTATTTATTTATCGTAAATAAATTGAAACCGGATCATGAGCCAAGACGAAGATGATGAATTAAAGACAAATGGATTCGAACTGGCGGGCGCACTCGGCGTGGGTAAGGCCGAGGGCCGAGCTGGGCGGATCGCGCCAATCAAATACGGACGCCACAAGACGGGGGGTAAGCCAGACACCTACGCGCGACGGGCGGGGCAGACGCGGGCGGAGGCACGCCAAAGACACGCGGATGTAGGCGGAGACGGGCGAGGTGGCACGCGAGGCGGATCCAAGATGGGCGGGCGCCAAGGCTGAAAACGCGATGCTCACCGAGGGTCGCTGAAGCGAGACGCAGATCGGGCGCTTTGCCAAGCAAGAGACGGATGCCGAGTTACTCGACACGGGTCGGGAGTGCTAGGCAGCACTCCAACCCGCGAAGTTGGTCGATGACGCTACTTGACGTGGGCGAACCTTTTCGGATTTAACGATGAAGGCCAAGAAGACGATTTGAGATCAAGACATGACAAAAATTAACCGTGACAATTGGATATATGTGCCCAATGGGTTTAATTTTGTTTTGATGTTTATGCATTATTTTATGCTTATTTAAATTGTGTTTAAATATCGATGCATGAGAAAATGTTTTTGAAAAATCTCACTTTTGAAAATTACTAAATGCGCTTAAACAATTAATTGACAATTTTATTGGGATAATAAAATTGAATTAATTTTGACCTCCATGATTTATTTATTTGTGAATTCTTTTGGAGAAATTTCCCCGGGACGGTCAAAAGATAGCTTTCACATGAATAAATTCAAATGGATGATTGTGGATTATTACTAGTGGCGGCGATGACCCTCCCCACGAGGCTCGTTCAAAGCGAAATAATAATTTCGTATTTAATCATGGTTATTACTTAGGTATAAAATTGATATGCATATACTTCCTCAAGTCCCCTGTCAATTTTATATTGGTCAAGTGGGGAGCCAACTATTAATCTGGATATTAAAGGTTTGTAACTGTTCTTGTTTGTAACCTGCTTAAATATGTTTAAATAATGACCCACCCCACGTGGCTTATTTAAACTATTTTGAGATGTTGGCTGATGCATGTTCATATTTTTTTGAGATTTTAATATGATGGATGTGATCGAACCTTGTGATATATTTATGCTTAGGCATTTATTTCAGTTCAGCATGTCATAACCTTTTAATCCACTTCTATTATACTTAAAGTCAATAGAATAAGTATGGAAACTATATTGATTGGAAACGAAAAATTATAATTGTCCTAACTGCACAAAATCACAAGTGGATTCTTGACACACCAAAATCAGATGAGCCAACTGACAAGTCAAAAATGCGGGACTCGTCAGATCACCTTGCGAGAGATGTCGTCGCTAAAAATGGTGGAGGGCAAACCCGTAAGGGATTACGTCCTCAAAATTGATGGCCCATCTGAACAAACTTGAGGTTCTGGGTGCAGATTATAATCTGGAGACTCAGATGAATTTGGTACTTCACTCTCTGCCCAAAAGTTTTTGAGCATTTTGGCCTCGCTAGCTGATTTTTTGCAAACTTTGGTCTCGGCAGAGATGTTGATGGGGCACCAAACTCAAGATTTGAACGACAAGTGATCCATCTTCATCCTCTAGGCCAAGGGTAGGCAAGAAGAAGAAGAGAACCAAAAGCCATAAGCAATAAAACTCAACTGTTGCCAAGGGCAATGGTAAGATGAGGAATGCTTGTGGTGTCAAGGAAAATCCAAAGAGGAAGCGCTTCAACAGCGGTAAGGACAATGGAGGTTTGCCTGTTCCAACCCCAAAAGGGCCGAAAAGAAAGGTAATTCTCACGCACTAGTTGTTGAAACTTGTTTAGCGGCGTATACTTCTCATTCGTGGGTAGTTGATACGGGATCCCGATCATGTTTTGCTTCACGGGTTCAAAAGTGACCGGTAACTTAGTGGGAGTGAGATCCTCATCCTCGGGCGGGCGATCTTCTGAGAGTGGCGGCCAAGCGATGGGAGAAGTGCACCTGTCTTTTGAAGAGCGAGTTTTAATTTTAAGAGATGTTCTTTGCGTTCCTACTTTTAGAAAGAATTTAATTTAGGGTTTCTAAACTATATATTGATGGATATTCGGTTACTTTTGATAAAGTTGTTACCATTTCTCTTTATGATAAATTTATACGTCATGGAGCGTTGTTGAATAATCTCTATACAAATTAATATGCACACCACTCATGAAATGCATCCTATAACACATCAATCTGCTTTTAGATAAAAGAAAATGTTCATCGACGTGAGCGAGACACTTCTATGGCATCTTAGATTGGGACATATTAATCCAAAAAGGATTCAAAGGTTGGTAGAAGATGGTTCATTGGAGTCTCTCCGGGTTGAACCAATCTCAACCTGCGAATCATGTTTGGAGGTAAAATGACCAAGAGGGCATTCGGAGCCAAGGGGAATAGAGCCAAAGAAGTGTTAAAAATCGTTCACACAGACGTATGTGGTCCAATGTCAATCAAAGCAAGAGGAGGTTATGAGTATTTCGTCACTTTTATTGATGATTACTCAAGGTACGACTATATTTTCCTTATGAAGCATAAATCTGAGACTTTTGACAAATTCAAAGAATTTAAGGCTCAAGCAGAGAATCATAGGGAAAAACGTATCAAGTCTCTATGATCCGATCGTGGAGGCGAGTACCTCAATGATGAGTTTTTGAACTACTTGTCGATGAAGGATTGTATCTCATTAATCGCACCGGAACCCCTCAACAAAACGGGGTTGCAGAGCGAAGAAACAGAACTCTTTTAGAAATGGTTAGATCAATGAGGAGTTATGCGGATCTACCCAAGTTGTTCTGGGGTCATGCCTTGGAAACAACGGCTTACATTCTGAACTTGGTGCCATCCAAATCGGTTCCCAAAACTCCCAAAGAATTGTGGACCGGTATGAAGCCCGGTTTGAGACACATGAGAATTTGGGGGTGTCCGCCCACGTGTTGGACAAGGAAACCGAAAAAATTGGATCTCGATCGTAATTAAGGTTGTTTATAGGATACCCGAGGAACAAAAGGGTGTATGTTCTATGGTCCCAAAGATCAAAAGGTGGTAATAAGCACCCACTTTACATTTTTGGAAGAAGACTATATGAGCGAAAAGGAGACCTGCATGAGATTACCTTAAATGAGCTAAGGGGCTAACCTCGAGTGCCAATCGCACAAGATGACATACCAAACGACACACTTACACAACCGGAACCTCGTCGTAGTGGGAGGGTTGTGAGACAGCCCGAGAGATTCATGGGGATAGGAGAGTCCTCGGACTTGATTCCCGGACAAGACGAATCAGACCCATGGATATATGACGAGGCAATCCAAGACAAGGATGCGGTTTCTTGGCAAACAGCAATGAAAGCCGAAATGGGTTCTATGGATCATAACAGAGTGTGGGAGCTAGTCGAACCACTTAATGGGGTCAAACCCATTGGTTGCAAATGGGTATACAAGAGAAAAAGAGGACCGGACGGGAAGGTGGAAACCTTCAAGGCAAGGCTTGTGGCGAAAGGTTATACTCAGAAAGAAGGGATCGACTATGAAACTTTTTTCACCAGAAGCAATGCTCAAGTCCATCCGAATTCTCTTGTCGATTGCTGCACATCTCGACTTTGAAATCTGGCAAATGGATGTCAAGACGGCTTTCCTTAACGAAAGTCTTGATGAAGAAATCTATATGCAACAACCCCAAGGCTTCATTGAAAAAGGCCAAGAACACCTAGTTGTAAGCTCAAGAAGTCAATTTACAGACTCAAACAAGCATCCAGAGCTTGGAACCAATGTTTTGATCAAGTAATAAAGTCTTATGGGCTTGATCAAAATGAGTTCGAAAGTTATGTGTACAAAAAGTGTGTCGGAACTGCATTGGTATTCTTAGTACTATACATAGACGACATTCTGCTCATCGGGAACGATGTAAAGGTGTTATTAGATGTAAGGGCATGACTTTCAAAACAGTTTGATATGAAGGACTTAGGGGAAGCCTGGCACATCCTTGGGATCAAGATTACTCGAGATCCCAAGAAAAGGATGATAGGCTTATCACAAGCTTCATACATAGACACTGTCTTGAAGCGATTCAACATGCAGGATTCCAAGAAAGGCTTCGTACCTTTCAGACATGGAATCCATCTATCCAAGAAAATGTGCCCTAAGACACAAAAGAAGATAGATGATATGAAAGGCATTCCTTATGCTTCGGCTGTCGGAAGCCTTATGTATGCAATAATGTGCACGAGACCGGATATCTGCTTTGCCGTTGGCATGGTGGCAAGATATCAAAGTAACCCGGGGAAAGAACATTGGACGGAAGTTAAAAACATTCTGAAGTATCTGAAAAGAACTCGAGATAGAATGTTGGTTTATCAGTCAGATAGTCTAATCCCCATAGGCTACACGGACTCGGATTTCCAATCAGACTTAGATTCCAGAAAATCTACCTCCGGTAGTGTGTTTTGCAATGGGGGAGGAGCCATGACATGGAGAAGCATTAAGCAGAAATGCATCGCCGATTCTACCATGGAAGCCGAATATGTAGCTGCTTGCGAGGCAGCGAAAGAAGATGTTTGGCTCAAGAACTTCCTAGTGGACTTGGATGTAGTTCCGAATTTACCCAGCACAATCACTGTTTATTGGGATAATGCCGGAGCAGTTGCAAATTCAAGGGAACCAAGAGCCCACAAGGCCAGCAAACACATTGAAAGGAAATACCATCTTATACGAGAAATCGTTAAGAGATGAGATATAGAGGTGGCAAAGATCGCGTCAGTAGATAACCTAGCAGATCCATTCACAAAGGGTCTACCTCAGAATACATTCGAGAGACATGTGGAAGGAATGGGTGTCAAGACCGTTGCCAATCTGCTTTGAGTATAAGTGGGAGATATTATTAGGTTCGTGTAGGTGACATTAGATGTCACGTATTAGGAACTACACGAGACATACTGTAGTATACTTAAAAGCAGACTTTGAGTATAAGTGGGAGATTGTTGGGGTTATACTGGAAAGTATGTTTTTACTTTGTATAACCAAACTGAATTTCTGTCTTATTTACTGAAATAAATTATTTATCACTGATGCTTTAAATATCATTGAATGTTACATATATTTACTGCATAACTGTTCAATAAATAGTACATGTTACATTGTAGTTAATTTAGTGATATCAGATCACAGAAGATTAAATTAACAGTTCCTTGTAACCAAAAGTACACCATTCACGACCTAGATGGAAATGAACAATCCATCGTGAAAGGTTGAAGTGTAAGGCTCAGATTGGCTTGTCTTGACCAAGAGATTACACTAGTGCATGACTGATGCACTGAATATAACCTACAGGAGGACAAATTCTTTAGCACTGAACTAGGAAGAATTAGACCTCAGTGGTTCGTTATTTCTTAATCTTCGTCCCTTGAATAGGATCGCTTGTGGTTAATAATTATTGCTTTGACTTATTACGGGTAGAGAATCAACGAGATTCAATACTTTATATCTTGGGCAATATTATTGGTCACATGCGATTGCTAAGATTTAATACGAAGAATCGTGTGCAAGTACGCTTGTTCGATTTTCCCCCTTCGGAGGTTCATAAGATTTATCATACCAAATCTTGCAAGTGGAACTAGTTTCCGGTATGGATAATAATGTTGAACCGTTCCTTAACCAAGGACAAAAGATATTAATTAATGGAAAGCTATTTCAGTGGCTTGAATTAATTAATGGGCTAGATAATCTTAAACACGGGAAATAATAACCGGGAGCCATATTAACAGTAATATGGGTTAAGATGGATAGTGCAATATTAATTATGTAGTGGGATTAATTAATATTTATGGGCTTGAATAATATTGTGGCTCAATATTAGATATTCAAAGTCCATTAGAAGATCCAATCTTAATTCTCCTAAAGGCCCCTCAAGTAGCCCAAACATAATGTCCAGTAACTGAAAAAGGTGTTTAAAATAAAATAAATTATTGTTGCCTAATTTTCTTAAAAGTTTCGAAAATAATAAATAAAAGAGGGAGAAATATTTTCTTTGAATTTTGTTATGGAATGTAGATAAGTATTCTTGGAATACAAGATTATCTCATTAAATTCAAGAAATCTCCCACTTGGTTATTTATTAAGCATATTTCGAAATTTATGAATAAATAAGGAGAGGAAAAAAATTCTTGATTTTTTTGAAAATATATTATGGAAGATATGTATTCTTGGAATACAAGAATATCTCATAAATTCAAGAAGATCCAAATCATGGATTCCTACTCCTTATTTTTCGAAAAATACCATAACAAGAGGAGTTGGGATTTTTGTGGAATATTTAATTATGGAGAAAATAATATATGGGATATATTCAAGATTTCTTGTAGATCAAGAAAAAGATTTTCCCATCTTTATTTCCACCTAAAATTTCGACCAACCCCTCATTATAAATAGGGGATGAATGTATCATCCCCAAGAGAACACAAAAATTGGTTTTTCGGAAAAATATCAGCGTCGATAAAATATCAAATATTTTGAAACGTCGACAGATTGTGTATTTTCGAAAAACCTCAATTGTGAGTGTGCAATTCCATGTGTTGGAAAAATTAGAAATCTACAAAGGTGGTGCAACATAATTTTATTTTTCCTTTTGTTAAATTGTTCATGAGTTCCTTCCCACCGGATTGTTGAACAAGGCGAGGAATACTTGAGAAGGCTTTTTGGTGTGTTCTTGTGAGCGGGATCCATCTTCTCAACGGTTGTCACTCCGAGAGGTTAGTTCACATAAACCCGTAGAAATTCAGATTAAGTAGGATTTATGTGAACCATTTATATGCATGATTTGTTGTTGAATTATTATTTGAATTAATATAGGATTAATTCATGCTAGTAATAATTGTTAGAATTAAATTTGTATTTAAATATTCATCCCGAATAGATCCGGGCAATTAATTCCCCAACAACATACTTGTGCAATATTTTTTCAATATTTTGGACCAACCTTTGTCGTGTTTGAGTAAAGGATGTATAATACTTCAGGCTTCAGAAAAATAAACATCTTTGAATGTCGATACATATCCGTTAAATGTCGTAGTTTAGTCCTGATAATATAAACATATGTCTTGTCGTGCAGTGTGAACGTCAGATACATTGCTACATCCTTCATTAGCTTTTTCCATGTAGATACATTATTCACATATGCACACTTCATCATAAATTGAATTTCGTCTTTTTTTTTTACCCAATTGCCACTTTAGCATGAATACAATGGGGTAACGAATATACCTTGGGTTTACGCGTTCCATAATTTATGTAATTGATACGAGATAATTTTAGAAAGCATCGAGTTCCAATCAGTAATCGGTCATTAACAAAAATCATATTTTTCTCATACATACCCATACAAACCCTAGGAAAATCCAAAGTGAAAAGCATATCAATTTATCAATAAAGAACCGAGCATCAATCACTCATGAGAAAAACCTAAACAAAAAAACAATAAACCAATCTGTAGGAAAAAAATCGATCATCTTTAGAAAATATCCATACTAAACGGTGAAAAAAACACATATAAAACCGAAACATCAAAAAACGTTTCAAAACTAATAGAAAAAACCCATACCAAATCAACCATCCTCAACTTGTATTCATCATTGCATGCGTGTACTAAAGACTCATATTCTCACAAAAAATTTAAATAAGCGCCTACACCACATAATCAAAGACATAAAGGAAGAAAAGCCTATTTTGGAAACACCAGTGTAACCCCAGATTACAAAACGATGTTTACAGATTGATAGATTAAAGTATATCAATAAAATAGATTGAATAAACTAGTGTGAAAGAATTGAACAATACCAGATTATGGTTTCTATTCTTGCGATTCTTTGTTCGTCCCCAATGACAATGACAGTCGCCCATTCGAATTCGAGTGAGAGTGAGAGGAAAGATCTGAAAATTAAGAAAGGTTTCACTTTATTTATGCTAGGGTATCAAATTTATAGGAATTTCACTTTAATCCCCGTGTTACTGTTCAAATGAGATTTTGAAACACATCGAAATCGATGAGATTACTCGACCGGAACAGAATAGTATTTGTTGGGGAATTAATTACCCGGATCTATTAGGGATGAATATTTAAATACAAATTTAATTCTGACAATTATTACTAGCATGAATTAATTCTATATTAATTCAAATAATAATTCAACAATAAATCATGCATATAAACAGTTCACATAAATCTTACGCATGCGAAATTGCTACGGGTTTACGTGAACTAACCTCTTGGAGTGGAAATGGTCTCGTCGATTAAAACACACCAAAAAGCCTACCCAAGTATTCCCTAGTCCTTGCTCGTCAATCCGGTGGAAGGAAACTCGCGAACAATTAACAAAAGGGAAAATAAAATTTGTTGCACCACCTTTGTGGATTTACTAATTTTTCCATCAAATGGAATTGTACTTGGGAATGAAACATTCATCCCCTATTTATAGAGGGTGTTGGCCGATTTTTCCATATGGAATAGGGAGGAAAAAATATTTTCTTGATCTCCAAGAAATCTTGAATATATCTCATATATTATTTTCTACATAATTAAAATATTCCATAAAAATCCCACTTTCTCTTGTTATGGTATATTTCGAAAAAAAATAGGAAAAAAGAAACCAAGATTTGGATCTTCTTGAATTTATGAGATATACTTGTATTTCAAGAAATACATATCTTCCATAATATATTTTCAAGAAAATCAAGAAAATCTTTCTTTCCCTTTTATTTCAAAATTTTCAAAAATTTCCATATGAATAACCAAGTGGGAGATTTCTTGAATTTAATGAGATAATCTTGTATTCCAAGAATACATATCTTCATTCCATAACAAAATTCAAAGAAAATCTTTCTCCCCTTTTTATTCATATTTTTCGAAATTCTTAGGAAAAATAGCAACAAGAATTTATTTTATTTTTAAACACATTTTTCAGTTATTGGACTTTATGTTGGGCTACTTGAGGGGCCTTTAGGAGAATTAAGATTGGACCTTCCAATGGATCTTGAATTATCAATATTGAGCCACAATATTATTCAAGCCCATAAATATTAATTAATCCCACTACATAATTAATATTGCACTATCCATCTTAACCCATATTACAGTTAATATGGCTCCCGGTTATTATTTCCCGTGTTTAAGATTTATCTAGCCCATTAATTAATTCAAGCCACTAAATTAGCTTTCCATTAATTAATATCTTTTATCCTTGGTAAATGAACGGTTCAACATTATTATCCATACCGGAAACTGGTTCCACTTGCAAGATTTGGTATGATAAAACTTAAGAACCTCCCAAGGGGGCAAATCGAACGAGCGTACTTGCACACGATTCTCCGTATTAAATCTTAGCAATCGCATGTGACCAATAATATTGCCCAAGATATAAAGTATTGAATCTCGTTGATTCTCTACCCGTAATAAGTCAAAGCAATAGTTACTAACCACACACAATCCTATTTAAGGGACGAAGATTAAGAAATAACGAACCACTGAGGTCTAATTCTTCCTAGTTCAGTTCTGAAGAATTTGTCCTCCTGTAGGTCCTCTTCAGTGCACTAGACATGCACTAGTGTAATCTCTTGGTCAAAACAAACCAATCTGAGCCTTACACTTCAACCTTTCACGATGGATTGTTCATTTCCATCTAGGTCGTGAATGGTGTACTTTTGGTTACAAGGAACTGTTAATTTAATCTTCTGTGATCTGGTATCACTAAATTAACTACAATGTAACACGTACTATTTATTGAACAATTATGCAGTAAATATATATAACATTCGATGATATTTAAAGCATCAGTGATAAACAATTTATTTCAGTAAATAAGTCCGAAATTCAGTCTGATTATACAAAGTAAAAGCATACTTTCCAGTATAATCCCAACAGTATTTTGGTGCGGGCTTGGATCAAATTTTGAGCCTTCGAGATTTTCTAACATATCCATCAAACATTATGTAAGCCAACGATTAACGACCGGTGAGTGTGTAATCTGGGCCATCAAACGGGCCCTAAATGTATATATGTTACTAAAAATTTGTTACTTACATGAAATTGTTCAAAACGTATGCTACAGTGTTACTTGTCCGAAATTATTACAAATTGTGTCACCTAATGTGTCATTTATGTAATACTATCAAAAGTTATATAATATCTAAATTTTGAAAATGTTATTGTTACCTAATGTGTACCTTACGATCAATCATAGTGTAGCTTAGTGTAAAACACCTTCGATTTGTATGCTATATTTTTTTTTGATAACTCGGTATTTGACCCAAAGACCGACTAATCCGGGGACCAAAACCCACTGTCCACTATCCGGAGCCCATTTCAAGCTAGAGCAGAGCTCTGTATAGACTGACCCATCTCAAGAATAGATCGTACCTAAGGGCAGTGGCAGATCCAGAGAGGTAAAAGGGATAAAATTGTACCCCCAATTTTTTTTTAGTATATATTATGTTTTGTTAAGTTACAATAAGAATTTTTCGTAATTACGGTAATAAATTCACAGAAGGCTCACACAATTTTTGTAATTCAACAATAAATCCACAGAAGTCTAACATAATTAATAACGACTGAAATCAATTGTACTGTATAGTGTGTCTTTTGAAATGTAGTCTAGATTGACTAACTTTCTCTCCTCAGGAGTTAGTTGGTCATCAGACTTAGGAAATTCTGTTCTAGGATCAATTCTCTCATCTTCTGTTCCTCTGGGATTCACCACAGTAAATTTGAATGGTCCTTGAGAAACCACTCTCCACATACGCTCATGTTTGGAATCTGAGATGTACTGCATTCTCAGTCTCCATAGATCATAGTTCTCTACTGAGAACATGGGAAGTTTTTTAGAAGACATTTTTCTGATCTTTTGAAAAGAACACAAATTTCAGCAAGTAAGATCAGTTCAGATAGACCACAAGTATTTTTGAAAATAAAACTTTGGTCAACACAAACAGTGGTCAAGTTGAACCAACGCTTCTAATACCACTTGTTGGTCCGGTGAAAATCGAGTCTTACACGCGTGTATGGGGGGAATACACGTGTTGATGATTTTAAAACTTTTTCTTCTTCGAGGTCACTTAGTCGAGACAATCCGAAGATTAGGTTTCGAGAAGACAGATCACTCGAGTCAAAGTCTATCGAGATGGTGATCCCGAGCCGCTTTCGAGATACCTCGAGATAATCCCAACCGAGTCCCGAGTGTCGAGATCCTGAGTTGCTTGGATCGGATAACTAACTTACTAAATCCTCGGAAGAGAGTTCGGTTTGGTAACTATCCATTTCTAGCTACTCGATCGTCGTGCGGAATGGTTGGCCCTTAGTTTATACTGTTTTAAGCTTTCTTTGAAAACCTTCCCCTTATGAAATAGTGATTGATTTGTGATTCACTTATGCAACCGATTGGATTGATTCAAGCTGAATATCAGTGAAAAGTATGCTTTCAAAATCGAGTCAATGCAACAGTTAAGCACAGATAAGGAAAGCAATAAAGAACACAGCAGTTATAGTGGTTCAGAGACTCAAGCTCCTACATCCACTCTCCCTGACTCTTCAGAGAAATTCACTATCAACCGAGCTTCCGGACTACCTCGTAGTTTACTTACTCAACTTCGGTACGAGTTTTCGACTACTCCGTGGTTTACTTACTCAACCCGACCTTGAGTTTTACATTTACCTCCGTAGTTTACTTACTCAATCACACACAAGCTTTCAGACTACCACGTGAGCTTACTAACTTCTCCTCTAGAGTTTTTTCGACTACTCGGCGTAGTTTACTAACTCTTTACAACTCTACTCACCAACAAACACACTCCAACTACCTTCTCAAGGGTTTGGGGTTTCTTGGTTGGTTTCCAACTAGGATGAGATATCCTTTACAATGAAGCACAATGCAAAGGGTTAGGATATCTCGACTAAGCTTTGGATAAATCTTATCAAGCTAGGCTTAGTAAAGTGAGCTCTCTTCAATATAGAAGCACTTGGGAAATTCAAGGTATTTAGTCTTTTGTAACTTTTGAAATAATAAGTTTGAGTTCTTGAGTTGCGTATAAATTTCCGTAACCTTACGATGTAGAGGGTCACCCAAGATTTATAGGCATACACCAAGGTTACTCTTGAAAACTATCGTTGGAGAGATAGCTTCGTGAGTTCCCTCTTATGGTGTGAAACGCTATATTTAGGGTTTGAAACTCCCTAACACGTTTTAGGCAATAGCTCTTCAT